>JACEVL010000282.1:247500-346634 GCA_020284085.1 Aporrectodea caliginosa | reverse complement strand
GCGATGATTCAATGAGTAAGAATTCCTGATGCAAAACGTTGTTTCAAGTTGGTTGGAACGAGTTTAGACATTTATGTAAATACTATGCTGTGCTATATCTTTATATCTGTTGTATCTTTACATGCAAAGAACATTTTGCCAATCTATTAGCAGATTAATCCCTTTATGATTTCACCATAATCCTTGTGATTGAGGTTTAGGTGATGCTATGTTGGACAAGCAGATTGTTAAACTTGGATTGCCACTGAAGTTGAGAATTTATTTTTCTTATTGTCTGTGCATTCTATGCCAGTTTATTTCTTCCTTCACTCACTGCGAACTGCCATTCTCAGATGAAGTACTGCTGATGCAAGTGTTGGGGATTATTAACCAGTGATGTTTTTTCTTAAATTACAGAAAAACTTCTGTATGATCAGCTCATGCTTTTTACAGATTTTATTGCTTACAATGGAGCACCATTTTATGACGAGTGTTTATTCTAAGTTTGTTTCGACTTTTGTTCATATGCCCACTTGCAGGTCCTGGGGCCCAGTGGATTATGCCTCAAACTTGGCAATATAACTGAAGCCTCATGCGCCTTTGTCTATTACTTAGTGACTCTGCCCATATAGCTTTTGATTTGCAGAGTCTATATTTTCTTGTAAGTAAGTATTAAAGTATATCCTTCATTTAAAAACCAACTGCTAACCACATTTTGGTGTAAATAGTTCATCAAATAGATAAAAAAATTAAGTGTACAACATATATTATTATAATAATTTGTTACATGCACATTGCACAAGGTCGCACAGAAGTGTGACTCTGATATATTATATATTATATATATATATATATATATATATATGTATATATGTACATGTATGTACATAGGCCTATATGTATATGTATATATAATATTATATATAGTATGTGTGTATGTATAATGTATTGAAACACTTGATATGGCACATTATATATGCTAACCTAATTGAAGCTAATGTTCATCTGTAAGTAAATAACGGAGAAACTGGCTGCTGGCTTTTCATCGTCAACGACAACAGGTGGACATGAAACGCTGCGACGGGTAATCCCATGGGGAGAGTGTTGGGGGAACTGAATCCCCATATGTAACCGAAGAATTGTCTCTCTTGAGTTGCGTGCATATTTCTTTAATCCTCTTGAAGGCGACTGTCATTTCCAAGTGTTGGGGTTGTTGTCCTCTGTGGCTTTACTCTTGCATCAACTGATGGCATAGGGTTCAAGTTCTGTGACGTGACTTCAGTCTCGCCTTCTTGTCCTCTTAGCTGTCTTTTCACCTAGGCTTCCTCACCTTGTCTGTGTAGTTATTAGCTATCCTCCGGAGCATTTCTTATTTCGCGCCGTTGACCTTGCTTCTTATACGGTGCGTGACTTCTTGCCGACGGTATACATCTAGACGTCGCGCTCTCTAATCAAGTGTCCGTGACACATGCACCTGGCTCTGTCAGGCAACGAGGCTTTCATATTCACGCCGCGTCCATGCCGCACCGAGAAGGATCGATAATGGAGCTCCTCAAGGCTTTTCTATCACAACCCGGCTTAAGCCTTCCTATAATAGCCGACCTGTAACTGCTAACCCGCACGGCCATATCCCCACACGCTACTTCCGCCGGCGTTCTTTTCCGCCTTTCCTCTAAGTCAGTGCTTTCGTCGTCAACGGCTGCACTTGTCAGAGATCCGGTTCCGGGAGAAAAAGAGCGCATGCGCAATAGAAACTGAAGACGTGTAATATGGCGGACGGGATTTCCGCCGCTTGAGGCTCAGCGTTTGTGTGGGGTGACCGCGACGCGAATCTTCTGAATACGTTTTCTGTGAAGTCGTTGCGTCTAATGCCGCCTTTCAGGTTGCGCCATAACGTTGTATGTTTCGTCCTTGATTACTTGCTACAGCCCTGCGGATATTCTGCCGCGGCATATTATGTGAGAGACTCACGACGTATAAGAGATATGATGAATTTTGCTGAAGGTTTTTCTGAATGGGCCTATTCTACTTGATGGTGATTTATCGAGTGTGCAGTCGTGGGAGACCTATGAGTTGGACAGAAATGTCTGGAGGAAATGTATCTTTAATGGGAGATAGTGAGGGAATGATATATGCGTACGAGATGTGTTCTGAAAATGTATTTTTGATACCCCGCAGGGCCCGCACATGTAGTGAAAAGACCTTTGGGTTGGAGCTAAATATATATATAGGAAGACTGTATCTTTAGCAATAGATACATGTAGTCTAAACCATAGGGAAAAGCTCTGTAGGCAGATGGTCCAGACTCTAGTCTATTCGACCTTCCTTTGACATACCTGGACAACCCCCTCTAACACGATGCGGCGCTCCTGAATAAGGTTGTGCCCTACGCTTCGCTTTAGAGCCGCACTTTACAAATTTGGAGTTTACCATTACGATTAGGTAGAAGCGAAATCAAATTACCATGCAGTCGATATTGTTTATAACGCAAAACCCGAATTATATCCCACTCAATATTTCTATGTATCCCCTAAATCAGTAAAAGCTGGAAGTGCCTTTGAGAGGCTCGCTTAGTACAGACTACAGAGTTTGAATTGTCAAATTTGAACTGAGGGTGGAGGGGAGGTTGAAAAATTCTCACATGTCCAGAAGTCTCGACCAGAATTTCTTGCGTAGGCTACCTAAAACCGCGGCATGCGTGCTAAACTGTAGTAGGTGTGAGTGTACTAGCTGTGTTAAGAAAATCGAATAATGATGAATGCTTATGCGGAAACCCTGAGTTTTATTTTCAGAAGAATCATGACTCTAGCAAAAAAATTACTTGCGAAACACTGAAGAGAAAAAGCAATAGTTTTCATTATTATGCAAATAAGATACATTGTATCTCTGAAAGCTGTGCTGGGGTTTAACTTGCCCCAAGGTAATTTTTGGAAATTAACTGGAGGGTTGAAAATTAATTAGAGGTTTGAACCTTCCAACTCTCCCCTAGGGTTCAAGCTCAGAGTCTATATAAAACTTGCCGATAGGCAGCATACCTAGGCCTACATGTAGGCGTATAAGGAGAGGCGTATAAGGAGAGTTTCCGAGTCCACAAAATTCATGCTAGATTTGTCCAATATCATGATGTGTAGTTGTGAACAAACTGCATGAGGTGAGTGTAATAATAATTACGACAATTTATATGGCGCCATAACACGGCCATGCCATTACGAATGTGCATACTCGTTTTCTGTAGCAACTATATGGCCTCGACCCTCCTCATTTTTCAATGAGTTCATCGAGTGAGATCTTTCACCACCGCTGCCCGTTTGAATGGGTGTCACGCCATTCAAGGTCTCCGAGTACGAACCGTGCTAGCCCGAGACTCAAATCTACCTCTATGTGAACGGGCACTCCATTTGAAAGGCAGAAATCCGAAATGTTTCATAATTCAAGGAAACGCCTTTCAGGAATCAATCGACGCAGAATTAACATTTTGTAATTGTAATTGTTATTGAACATTAGTGTAGGACCACTCAGGGATTCAGAGGCGCACCCGATCCCAGGGCTACAAATGTTTGCCATTATTTCACCCCATTGTGGCTTCCAAATGTACCTTATCGTTTTTCTGTAGCAACTATTATTATCCGTGGTACCACTGATCAGAGACCAGAGGCGAAAATCTGTACATAATTTTGGGGGACAGATCTTTCAAATACCCGGCTCTTGAATACAAGATATGTTGCTCGTTTGATGACAATAATATTTCTTTCATATAGGCGTTGGCCCCTAGACGTAGGCCTACACACGCACATGGCAGCCAGCACAGACAGGCCTATGGCCTATAGACTAGGCCTATATATAGCATAAATACACGCAAACTTAATAACAGGTTGCTATTTTTATCCTGCACAGGCTTACCGTAAACAGTAGGCCTAAGCTTTAGCAAAGTTTGTATAGGGGGCTATGTTCAAACAGCCTAAAGACTGAATGTGCGTAGGCCTAGTATTATTCAATCGTTGGACCATGCAGTTTGACTTAACCTGACTCACGTAACTGCGGCACCTTCTTTGGCAGTTGAGATTGTGCAAGCGTGCAAGGATTATAACGCCCGTCAAATCGGTGAGCAAGTTATTGGTTCTTTCATACACCGTTTTACTTCATCCAGCACTTTTCAACAATCGTAATTGCCAACAATCGTAATTGTTAACTTTGTAATGTTTTCCTCAACGTTCAGAAAAGCGGGGTCGTGAGAACTGGCCTTCTTGGTACTCAATCGAAATCAAATCGCCGTGTCAAAAGACTGTGCATGAGTTGGTTCCTGATTGAGAAATTCGTCGTTTTCTGCACAGCATTGCAACTAGAGCAGCTGTAGGCCTACCGAAAATTCGTATTCGATTCGATTCGGACGGAATATTGCTTCGAGTAGTTAATTCGTATTCGGTCGAATAGTTTTTTAAACCGAATACGGCTAGACCTAGTAAAAGCCTATCAAGTGAGAATTTGGAGCGTTTAGTCTTCCTAAATGCAAACTTGCATAACTTTCAGTTAGGACAATTGCTTTCTTGTGTAATGCCACGTAAGCAAATTCAGAATAATTGAAGGTAATATGAGGCTCAAGCCGCTCAACTACTGTGCGAAAATACACAATTGTGTAAAAAAAATTCTTATGCCCCAGTCTGTCGTCGTCTTTGTTTCTATTCGTATTCGGCTAAATGGTACAAAATGCTGCTCGGTATAGCTCTAATTACAACTTAAAACTGAACATCTGTACGCTTGTTGACTTTCTCCCTCCTCCTCCTCCTCCTCCTCCTCTCCTCCTCCTCCTCCTCCTCCCCACCACCACCACCACCACCACCACCACCACCACCACCACCACCACCACCACCACCACCACCACCACCACCACCACCACCACCACCACCACCACCACCACCCTCTTCCTACTCTGCCTCTGCCTCTGCCTCTCTGCCTCTCTGCCTCTCTGCCTGCCTCCCTGCCTGCCTCCCTCCCTGCCTCCCTGCCTGCCTGCCTGCCTGCCTGTCTCTGCCTCCCTGCCTCCCTCCTCCCTGCCTCCCTCCCTGCCTCCCTCCCTGCCTCCCCTCTGCCTCCCTGCCTCCTGCCTCCCTGCCTCCCTGCCTCCCTGCCTCCTGTCTGTCTGTCTGTCTGTCTGTCTGTCTGGCTGTCTGTATGTCTCTCTCTTCATCCTTCTCTGCCTCTGCCTTGTCCTCTCCTGAAAAAACTGGGAAACTAGAGGAAACTTGATGAAAATTGTGAAACTAGAGGAAAGTAAGTCCTTTCAGTAACAAATGATATAAAAAAAAAAGGAACCCCTACGTTTTTGCTAATATTTCAGCCAAAAGTAAAATTTTTAAATGAAGTTTCACAGGCTTAAAGGAAACATATTTACATACACTGGAAAATTCACGAAACATATCAAACAGAACAAAAGTTATATCACTTTTAGTGAGTCCACCCACTGTTTTTTGATGGTCCAAAAACATGCAACGCATAAAAAATTATCAAAAAAACGAATTTATTAAGTCGCATCTCAAATGATTGTTATCAAACAAACTTGATATTGCCAGATAATTATTACTATTATTTAGAAAGAAACGGGGTACCAGCGTAGCTGCAAGTTACTGTGACGTCATTTAGCAAGAACTTGGTAAATAATGAATTTTTAGATTAATAATTTTGTAATTAAAACAATGAAATTGAAATTTCTAAAAAATCAAAATGGACAGTGTCAATGACAGACAAAATGCCATGCAGACACTTCATGAGCAGGGTCTTTGAGCTAAAGCTCTAATTGCCGCTTGCCCTGATAAACAGTGGAAGCCGAGTACCGTTAAAAATATGCCGCCGCGTTAATGAAAGGGAAGTCGGCTCTGGAAAGTCGTAGGAGCAGTGAAAGGCCGAAATGTGTCCGCACTCCAACAAATGGATTATCAAGTATGGGAAGCTATGCTGGAGAAATACCACAATCTGTGATCAAAGCCAAAAACGCTAAAAGAATTGAAGGTCACATTGAAGTTGATATGGAAGTTGATATGGTCGCATTGAAGTTTATGTGGGAAGATTTACCTTTGGAACCCATCAACAAAGACATCAAAGCTTTACAAAAAGACTCAGAACATGTATGGATACTGGTGGTGGACACATTGAACTCAAGTTGTGAAACAATAATCAAGTTTGCTTGATAACAATTATTTGAGAAGTGACTTAGTCACTTAGTAAAACCGGTTTTTGTTGCTTTTGGTTGCGTTACATTTTTGAACCATCAAAAATCAGTGGGTGGACTCACTAAAAGTGATATAACTTTTGTTCTGTTTGATATGTTTTCGAGAAATTTGGCCAGTGTACGTAAATATAAATTTCCTTTAAGCCTTTGAAATTTGATTTAAAAATTATTACTTTTGGCCGAAATATTAGCAAAAAACCGTAGGGGTTCCTTTTTGGCCCACCCTGTATATATAAATATATATATATATATACATAAGCAAAAAAGTATGTTTGCTAAAGTCCGCCCGCGTATAAAATAAATGAAGTAAAGTTCTATACTGCTTAGCCTACCTGCAGCCCTCCGGTAAACTTATGGCTCCGCCGCTGTATATGTATACATTCAATTACGGTATCTTGGAAACAGCTATATAACATTGTACCTTGGAATTATATATATATATATATATATATATATATATATATATATACGAACATAGGTCTATGATTGTATGTTTATATATATGCGATATACACGTATACATTACATATGTTTTTATCTATATAATTAATGGGCGATATAAGATCCATTTGCATTTCATTGCTGATGTGCGTCGCATATCGATATGAGAGGAAGGATGATGTAATGACGACCCAGCTGAATGAATTGAAAAAGATATCAACGGATGATATATATTCGTTGAGATGTTGATCCACCTTTTGTCGTTGACTACGAAATGAAGTCTTTATGGGCTGCAAAATGTAACACGTCAACGCCGTAGAATCATTTTAGGTGATATACGTATACTCTTCGTTTTGTGACTCGTTATCATCGATGCTCTTCTTCCTCCATCTCTGTCTCTCTGTCAGTCTGTCTCAGACTGTCTGTCTGCCTCCCTGCCTCCTTTCATCTCTGCCTCTCTGCCTCTGTCTCCCTGCCTTTCTGCCCCTCTGTCTCCCTGTCTCTCTGAGTCCCTGTCTCTCTACCTGTCTGTCTCCCTGCCTATCTGTCTTCCTGCCTGTCTGCATCCCTGTCTCTTTCCATCCTTCCCTCTCTGTCTCCCTGCCTTCCTGCCTCGTCTGTCTGTCTCTATCTCTTATCCCTGCCTCTAACTCTTCTTTCTTCCTGCCCTCTGTCTGTCTGTCTGTCTGTCTCTGTGTCTCTGTGTCTCTGTCTCTCTGTCTCTCTGTCTCTCTGTCTCTCTCTCTGTCTCTCTCTCTGTCTCTCTCTCTGTCTGTCTGTCTCTCTCTGTCTCTCTCTCTGTCTGTCTGTCTATCTCTTATCTCTGCCTCTAACTCTTCTTTCTTCTGCCCTCTCTCTGTCTGTCTGTATCTGTCTGTCTGTCTGTCTCTATCTGTCTGTCTCCCTCTATTCTCTTCTCTCTCTCTCTCTATCTCACTGCCAACCGTATCGTTCTCCTTTCCCCAATCTCACTGCCTACCGTATCGCTCTCCCATCCTCATGTCTGCCTCTGTCTATGTTGCTATGTCCCTGCCTTAGTTACAGATCTACTTACGTTTGCGTATCCTTGTAAGTTGCTCTCTTCTCTCTAGCCAAAGTTCATTACATACATCCTTTCTCTATAATTATGTGAGGAACATTAAGCTCTTGGTGACATGCACTGCCACGGGTCACAGAGAGGTCGCATTAGGGACGTTTCCACTCAACCAGTTTCCCCAACCGACTCGAGGAATTTGCACAAATTCGTTCAAACAATGATGATGTCCATTCCACAGTATGAATTATAAATGCGCTATACGAGCCAGTGAAACGTGGCCGCTGTCATTGACTCCATGTTGTCGGATTATTCTTCTTAATGTTAAAGTTGCGTAACGGTGACCTTTGGCGTGACCTCGACCGTCAGTCACGAATGACCTTACGACCTTTCAACCGGAAGGCGACGACTACTGCGCCAACACGACCGTTCGAGGGATTTCCAGACGCGGCGCCATCTACCACCAACGAGGGACCCCTGGGCGGTGGTGTTACCGTGTGTGGCGAACGCTGTCGCATGTCACGCTGTACATAATTATCGACGCAACTTGGACTAGGAACTCTGAACACGGTGTCATCTGTCAACACTGTTGAGATATTTGGCTTACGTGATACTTCGGCCTCATTTAGCTTCCTCTCACCGTCCACTTCGTTCTTGCAATACACTCGACCTATTGGTTCCCCGTGCCAGAACTGCTAGGGCTCAGTCTCGTTCCTTTGCTTCAATTGGTCCCTCTCTTTGGAATGTACAATTCTATCTATAGAGTCTCTCTTCCCCCTTCGCTGTTCTCAAAATCTGCTCATTCTTCTCGCGGGGCCTTGTGCACTGGAAGCCCTTCTGAACGGTTGACCCTATATACTAGAGGCGTTTTATAAATGCTTCAATGCAATACAGTACAATACTGTTTAGGCAGGGATGGTCAAATTACTCGGAGAAATATAATTGAATTACAAATTACAAATTACAAATTTCTTTGGGATATGAAATATAATTTCAAATTGCAAAATACATGGGAAAATATAACTGAATTACAAATTACAAATTACGCAATTTCAAGTAATTTCAATAATGTAATAATTACTACCCATCCCTGTGTACAGGAATCAGTTGGTTGGGTTCTACGTGTGTGTGTGAGTTCGCCACTGGGGACTCTTAAAGTTTTCTGTGTATTGTTTTACGAGCTGACGTAGTTTATTTTTTAATTACATCAAGGATCATTTTATGCTTGTGTAGGCAGCGCTTTTGTGACATACTTAAATGGCGCGATATTGATAACTGAAGATGGTCGTAAATTGAAGGCGACTTTGGTTCAGGTGTCGTACGGCACAATCGGCCAATGGTTAAACTTTATTACATGGCCTGTTGTTGCTGTTGTTGTCGTAATAGGTTAGAAAGGAAGTAAGTATATAATGTTGTTGCCGCTGTTGTTATTGTTGTTATAAATAAGAAAGTAAGACAGTATTATGTTCTTGAATGAGAACTACTAGCAAAACGCTCAGCACTGTTCATGGCAAGCTTAATATTTTAACACAAATAAACCAAAATTTTTTTAGATAAGCTTACAAGCCAAGAATTTAATGTGAGAGGTTATTGTATGTCAAGGGGAAAATAGTCAATTGCAATGTTTTAAAATTAATTTTAATTATGATTACGTTATTGTTCTGGTTCTTTATTGGGACTCTCGGGGAGCTTCGGTTCAATCTATATAGGCTCCAAGTCTCCAACCATATCTTTGGATTAGGCTACAACCTGGCATCTATGCGGGTCCTTTGCGGACTTATTTTGACTAAGCAACGAAGAATAAGCTGGTCTCTCTGGCCTCAGGTTCCGTGTGGGTCGAGACATTTTATTACGCACCTGAAATGAAGCAGTTATGTGTTTTCGTTGAACCTTCGTCTATACCGTATATCATCTGCCATTGCATCACTCGATGATTCGCGCTTCGCTTAACTTGAAAACTGAAGTATATTTAGCAAACACCTTCAATACCGTCGGACACGTATAGGCCTACTTATTTAGATCCAGGTTAGATGGCATACGCCTGCGCATTACTTATTACGCACCTTGTCTTGATATATATATATATATAAATATATATATATATATATATATATATATATATATATATATATATATATATATATATAGATCAAGAGATTGCATAGATATATATATCAGAGGAGCGCTTCGCTTAATGGGAAATCTGGTAGGGGCGCTATAAAAAGTGTTCAAATACAATAAACACAATACAATACTTATATTATATATAAACATGTATGTGTGTGCTGTGTGTGTGTGTGTGTGTGTGTGTGTTTACATGTGTGTGTGTGTGTGAGTGTGAGTGTGTGTGAGTGTGTATGAGTGTGTGTGTGTGTGTGTGTGTGCGTGTGTGTATGTGTATGTGTGTGTGTGAAAAGCATGAGTGTGCATGTATATGGCTATATGAGATATATGAATGAATAAAGATGAATGAATAATGCGAGGTTTACGTGGCCGACGTCAATATACTTGACTCAGATATATCGCCTAAATTAGACACAAGATGTGTGTATAGGATGAATATAGGCCTATATAATTTGCATTTTATGACGTGTCTATCTATAAATACATGCGATGTATAAGATAGATACATATGAAACGTACATCACATACTTATAAAGTATACATATCTAAGTTGATATATATACATTGGATATATAATTTATATAATTATATATACATAGGCCCTATATATACACACACCATATATATATATATATATATATATATATTATATATATATATATATATATATATATATATATATATATATATATATATATATATATATATATATATATATCTAATGTACATTATGTGTCATAATATTATATTACCAATCAGGAATTTTATGCAGGCGGTGTCTAATGCGCGAGGCATAAACGGTAGCGCGTTAAAACCAAGCTGCAATGTTATCCATGTAAGGAAAATTAATACGCTACGACAGGGCGGTAGCACATGACGGATAAGTTTTTTGAAAAGGTAAGTCTTAACTCTTAAGTTGACAACGAAATGACAAAAGCCTGCCTGATGAATTCTTTTAACACGCGCAGAAGGAACAGATGCACGAAGAGAGTTTCAAAACTGTTCCAGAAACTGAAAAGCTCGTTTACCAAGAACAGCTCTATAGTCCTAAGACCAGAGAAAGACAATCAGGTGACCTGGGCTAATAATTTATACATAACATTATGTAGGTACATTTATATACGACAATATACATGTACGCCGATAATTAGGGAGGGCCTGTGGAGGGGCATGTGTTTTCGTTTGTACCTGGAGTGCACAGAATGGGCTAATAATATACACATGTACATACATAATTATTATACTATGATTTACGCCGATAATAAGGGACGCTTGTGGGGGGGGGAGGGGCTGTGCATTCGTTTGTACCTGGAGTACACAGTATGTTATGCACGTGGCTGTCAGAAGGATTTACCTGACTGATGAATTGGTTCAACACGTGCAATTGGCAGGTGATATATCCTGCCAGGGTCATACAGTACGGCGGATGGAAGGGAAGATGAGACAGGCGGACTAGTGGAAGGAAGGAAGGAAGGTGGGAAGGAATAAGGGAGAACGGGAAAATGAAAGAGAGAAACCAAAGAAAAGGAGAGAAGGAAGATGAGAGGAAGGAAAGGAGGAAGAAAAGAAAAAGGAAGAATAAATAAAAAGCAAATAAATAAAAGGAAGAAAGGGAGGGATGGAGGGAGGAAGGATGGTAGGGAGGGAAAGAAAGAAGGAAGGAAGGAAAAAGAAAGAAAAAGGAAAGATATAAAAAAAGTAGACCAGGAGAGCGTGATAGTCAGTGGGAATGAAGGAAGGAAGGATGGAAGGAAAGAAGGAATGAAGGAAAAGAAGAAATAAAGGAGGAAGGAAGGAAAGGAAGGAAGAAGGAATGAAGGAAGGTGGAAGGAAGAAAGGAAGGAAGGAAGGAAGGAAGGAAGGAAGAAAGGAAGGAGTAGGAAGGAATGAAGGAAGGAAGGAAGGAAGGAAGAAAGGAAGGAAGAGACAAAGGATAGAAAAGGAAATGAAAGT
This sequence comes from Aporrectodea caliginosa, assembly GCA_020284085.1. Taxonomy (NCBI): domain Eukaryota; kingdom Metazoa; phylum Annelida; class Clitellata; order Crassiclitellata; family Lumbricidae; genus Aporrectodea; species Aporrectodea caliginosa. Next base: position 334,881 of record JACEVL010000282.1, on the reverse strand, counting down.
TGGTAAAAGGAGAGATGGAGGGAGATGAAATGAAGGAAGCAAAGAAGGAAAGAAATATGGAAGAAGGAAGGACGAACGGACGGACCGAAAAATCAGACAAAGGAAAGAACAGATGGCGTTAATTAGACAAATTGACATTTTGCATTGTTGTAAACGAGCGTATGAAACAACATCTGCGCAGAACAATGTTTAAATTACAGATTCTGCGTCATTCATGCAGGAATCCATTGACTGACGTATTGCACCGAGGCTAAAAAGGTCATTAAGGTCTTGCATAAACTTTGGACCGATTTGAAGCTCAAAATATATGAAAACGTTAATAATATTGTACCTTGTGCGATCGGTAGATATATTAGACATACTTTCTTATCTACGAACTTGATTTCGAGTTGTTCTGTTATAAGTTAAACCCTATAGCACTGTTTTCCAACCCCGGGTGCCGCTGAGCCCAAGGGTGCCGTGAATCTGCTCTAGGGTTATCGCAGCTGGATTGGCAGAAGGTCAGAACCATAATATTTGTGCAGCGTTTTCTGTAAAAATTTGAAAACACTACTAACTATATCATTACTGACATAGACCTATAGAACTTAAAGCAGTGTGGAGATAGTCGCAACACTGCGGTTAAATACAAGGAACGTTGCTCGTCATTAGATTAAAGAACTAACTGAAAGAACAAAATGAAATTAAGGCTCGATAGCGCATTAGATAACACACTGGCATAGAGAGCGAGAGGTACCGAGATCGAGGTCCGTAGGCGGATATAGGCTGCTATTAGCGCCGTATTGCAGGCTGTCTGTTCTGTTAGTATAGTTAAGATTTATGTCTTCTGTCATTTGCGTTCTTCTGATTTTTTAATTGTCATGACATGTAAATGTACAGCGCAGTGCGTTTGTCAGGCGCTTCAATAAAGAAAAGATTATTATTATTATCATTATATGCCGTTGACTTTAGTAAGGAATAAGGATACCTTGCTCTGTAAAAAGTTGGTAACCACAGTTCTATAGCGATACGTCTACATCTTACTATACTGAAGGAACTGACCGTATACACTGTCGATGGGAAGATGAGACGGCGAGGGAGAGGACTGCACTATATACGCCGAGGCTAAAAAAGAGGAAGTCGTTAACATTTAAAACCCATGTCTGCTCTCAGACTAGATTAAGACACTGCTCTACTCCTTCTTATTCGCTTCGTATAATTCGTTTTGTTGCGTGAATTTCCGCAGAACCTACAAAAGATCCTTTGATTTCATTAACTCGTGCGCATTGTACAAGGTGCTTAACAGCGCCAAAGAAACGCATTATACGATGTCCGAGCGTTTCATGCGACCGTCAAAAGCTGTTTAAACTCAGCCAGGGAGCGATCACTTCACTAGACACGACGCCGTTCTTTGAAGGCCGCTGCTCAGCTCTCCAAACGTGACACGAAAGGCCGCGCTGAGACCACTTCAGTGAAAGCACACGTGGGAGTCTTTCTTTGTGGATTTTATTCGGATTAAAAGAGATCTGTCTTCCTCTGGCTGGGCGACATCTCATAAAATTTTTGCTATTCTCTTCCTTTACCTGTCTGTACCTGGTGACCCAAATATAAATATATATATATATATATATAAATAAACACATACATATATGTATATAGACTATATAGACCTTACTTACTCAATGCTATATATATCCCCAAAGTATAGTTTTTACACTAGTACATGATTATATTCTGCACCATAGCTACTCATTACTCAGTACTAAAATATACCTTAGCTATACTGTACAGTGTACATTTATATATATATATATGTATATATATAGAGAGAGACAAAGACAGACAGACAGACAGATCGAGAGACAGAAAGACAGACAGAGACAAAGACAGACAGACAGAGACAGAGACACGGAGAGAGACAGAGAGAGTGTACTAGAGTCGTCACAGTAGCAGTCTTCGTCGTAATCATCATCATCATCATCATCATCATCATCATCATCATCATCATCATCATCATCATCATCATCATCATCATCATCATCATCATCATCATCATCATCACATCATCATCATCATCATCATCATCATCATCATCATCATCATCATCATCATCATCATCATCATCATCATCATCATCATCATCATCATCATCATCATCATCATCATCATCATCATCATCATCATCATCATCATCATCATCATCATCATCATCATCATCATCATCATCATCATCATCATCATCATCATCATCATCATCATCATCATCATCGTCGTCACGTCACCATCACACCACCACCACCATTCTTCGCCATATAGATCAATATTTTAAATGTATTTGCGTCGCTTATAAATGACCAGGTGAGAGTCCTCATCACAGAGAGCCTGATGATGAGCATTCTCACCTGGTGATCTGTAAGCGCCGTCTGACGAGTTAAGAACTACAGCTCGGCTTCGCTTGCGCACCTGTAAGGCTGACACCTTACATGTAGGCCTAAATGCAGGTATGCTTACTTAACATATACCTTGTAATTACATCCGTCTATATATAAATGTAGGCGCTGGTCTTTGCATCTATAGCCGTAAACTCGGCCTCTGCTCGTACTCTGGTAAAGCCAGTCCCAAGTCTGGTGATAGGAGGAGGGCAACGGTAATCATCTTTGTTATGAAAATAGTGTCGGTAAACAGGAACTTACCAGGCCTATATAGCCCAGTGTATCTTTTGTCGGGGCTGTTGGGGGGTTCGAGGGCTTCAACCACAGCTCTTATTTTAACCCCATCAGCTAAGTATAGGCCCTAACTGAAAACATGTTTGGGTGTTTTTTGGACTACTCAAAGGCTGATATGTAGTAAATTAACATATCATGCATAAAATCTTGACATTGTTTAGAATTATTAGTTTAGACTAAAGTGCAAGAGTTGTTTGTCTAGTTGCTGTTTAACGACACTGTTTGTCTGTTTCATAACAAAGATGATTAGCCGTCGGGTCCTACCTCCCGCCGTGTAGGGATCCTAAGTCCTTCACTCGCAGATCATGCGCTTGGCGAAACTGGTCACGCTGTAGTCGAGCGCCTCTGGTGAAATCTTGAAGGGGCGCTATCTAAAGTGAATGAATTATTAGCCAAGGCTTAGACTGGCACTACGAACAGTGACGGAGTTCTATTCTGTCAATTATGCTTAATGTTAATTTTGTTATAGACCAATTTAGATGTATGACCATTTTCATTCATAAGTCTTCAATTATTGTTTTCGTCTGCAACTTATTAACAATATCAGATTTTGACCTGAGTGGTGTACTTTGGTATTCTTTATATTTCAAACCACGGTGACCACCCCATAGTTTTTGGACAACTAAAAGGCTGATATAGTCCTAAATCATTATGTCATACATAGGTCTCTATCAACACGAGTAGGCCTACTAATATTAACTGTTGTACAGTAATAACATTATAGGACCGTTTCAGGGTGTAGCCTACCACAGAGAACTTCCAGATGTGTGTGTATGTGTGTATGTGTGTGTGTATGTGTGTGTGTGTGTACCGTGTTGTGTGTGTGTGTGTGTGTGTGTGTGTGTGTGTGTTTGTGTGGTCTATTTTATAAATCGGAAGTGAATGCCTAAGATGAAATTTTGGCATAATAGGGCCTGTGAAAACCACTACAAATGAGAACTTCCAGATGTGTGTGTGTGTGTGTGTGTGTATGTGTGTGTGTGTGTGTGTGTGTGTGTATGTGTGTGTGTATGTGTGTGTGTGTGTGTGTGTGTGTGTGTGTGTTTGTGTGGTCTATTTTATAAATCGGAAGTGAATGCCTAAGATGAAATTTTGGCATAATAGGGCCTGTGAAAACGTGAATCACTACAAATGATTGGAATCGAAGAAGCTACTTGTAAGTTTGCGTTCGCATTAGAAAATGTCCGCATATATATAAGCTGACACCAGATTTTATGTAGGCCTATAATAAGTTTACGTGTGCATGAACATACTTAGGCTTATGTGTGCATATATGTGCACATTGCATGTATATGTGCCTCATGTGCATAAATTTAGCTTACAGATATTGTATTCGTCTATTCATATGTATATGAAGTGTCTTTAAGTATAACAAGGCTTTGTGGAAGATACGCAGAAAGGAGCTTACATATAGCCTACTAAGCATGCATTAGACCGTTAGACGACAGATACATTTAATCGTCTATTCATAAGCCTAGATGCTGTTTCTACGTGTAAGGAGGTTTGAAAGAAGTGTAGGAGACAACAGGTATAGAGCAGCACAGGATGCAATTTGCGTTGAGGGCATATTAATTACTGAAGCAAAAGTAAACGGCTTCCGTACTGACAGGTGATGGATTCTGGGAATATGGATGGCAAAGGATGCGCAGGTGCAACTGGTTCATACATTTCTGCAAGATTCTGAAAGACGCTAAAAATGGTCAGAAACTTATACGTATACGTGCAAGCATTGGCGGAGTCAGGGTTGAACAGTGTTATTCTTGTTAACGATAACGGTAACTAAAATGTTCGTTAACGAAAATAAGATGATTTCGTAAACGATAACTTAAACGATAACAGTTTCGAAACTGTCATTAAAAATATCGCCAACTATAACTAGGTCTATAACGAAAATAACACTAATAAAACTCCATCATTATTTTCGTTACTAAAACTAAAACGTGCAATATAAAAAAAACATGAGTGCATGAAAATGTGTTACAACTAAAGACCTACGTTCGCCCTGGGATCATTGCCTTTTAAGTACTGTATCTAGAAGGAAAGCCCGGATTTTTGATTGGTGAATTAGCCCAGAATTAGCCCAGCAGTATATTGGTGCATTTTATTCAATGCAGTTATTTTGCAAAAGTTTCTGTAGCGATTGCGAAGTTGACTAGCGCAAATTCATAGTCATTGCAGACCTGACCTTGTAGCCAAAAGTCTTCTAAAGATCTTGAGCGGCAAGCGTGGGAATGCTGTCTTGAGGAAGTTCAAGTACGAATCAGTCGCAAATAGAAGATCGTGTATCATCAGCGTTTTTGGCGTTAATGACGGGAAGTTACGTCAACTCGACTAATCTACTCAATCATCTCAAGTATCACCATCCGCCTGCCCTACATAGGGCCTACAAGGAAGCGCTGCAGAGAGTTATACAGAGAGGTGTATAGAAGGGAATTCGGCGAAGACAATCAAAACTACAATACAATACAATACAATACTCGTTTATTGAACTCAGGAGCTGACAAAACGAACTTCAACAAAATTTAATCACATGATTCAGGGCTTCTAAGGGAGCGGTATAACTAAGTCAGTAGGTATTCTTATATAAAATGCGGGATATGTAGTTACGGTTGTCTTTTTCAGGTAAGGTGAAATTATTTCTAAAACTGGCGAGATATTAGTGTGAAGAAAAATTAACAGACTCAACTGTGCCAATGGCTGTGTTTTTCAATGTGCTTGGCGATTTTTGCGGGCTTAGCAACGTATGTCTTCGTTTCTGAGGTGTCACTATAGGCCTATTGAAATATTTCTATATGTCATGTATTTAATAAAAGTGCTTCCACTAGTCGTGCTGCTGATGCAATATTTCATATTACGAGACTGAGGAATAATGCATTTAAGAGACTGTGTTGTTACAGCTTATATAGTTATCGTAAGGGTAATTTATTCTATATTTTTCAAAGTGAAAACAATTTTTAAAAACAGAGTAGCAGTTCACTCTGGAATGGCTGAATCTTGAATAAAAAATTATAATATAGGCCTATAGTCTATAATATAGATAGAGAGTAATTCTATGGTAAATTAGTATGTTACCACTACGTTTGTAAAATATGTAGTTAGAACCACCCGTGAGACAGTTAATGTGGCCTTTATGGCAATGAGGCATGAGTTTTACAAGCACTCTTACCGAACATGTATAAACATGTGCTTAGTTATACCTATATTGCACCTTTTTAACCTTTACCGTGTAGTCCCGACCTACCTCCTGGCATCGTGCTGGGTCTGGTATGGTGCCAGGTCAAAAACTGGAAGATTACATATTACCCAATTCTGACGCAGCATGACAATGCGAAATTTGAAGACTACTGCTTCGAGAAAACTTTGAAAGTAAACAATGTTTTAGAAGGACGGAAACCCGAACTGCTTTCACAAGACCATGATCAGACAGAATAGTTTTCAGCCTAAGTAAGTAAGTAAGTAAGTATTTCCTTTATTGAGAAGCACTAGCAAACGCACAGCACTGTACATAGCAAGATTAATACATTCAAACAAATAAAAAAAATTTATATATACAACCATAGAATTGAATGAGAGGCTTTATTGTACAGAGGAAGAAGAGCTAGAGCTAGTCATAGGGGAAAATGAAGGGCTTAAATAGCCAGATCTAGGGAAAACATAGTTTATTTGTATAGCATCCGGGCAAGGAAGCATTTCTGAGACAGGTTGTCAAACATGGGAAGCTCACGGTTATGGGACCGTGGTCGCAGGGAGTAGCGCGATTGCTTGATCGGCGGCAACAATTTATGTAATAGTAATACATGACAAGGATTCTGCAGAATACAGGCAAAGAGTCTAGTATCCGCATTGCTGCAGAGAGTCTCAAATGAGGGAGAAGATGGAGGTAAGTACCCCTGGCGTACCAACCTTCGGATAATTCCCTCAAGGGCCTCCCGTTCCTGCACTCTCGCAAAGCCCCACCACACAGGCGAGCAATACAGCATCATACCAACCGTAGTGGCACGAACTACATCAAATAAACTGTCCCCGAGAGCCCGTGCGACCTCAGGATCCGAAGTGCATAAAAGGACTGCCTTGCTTTTATGGTCAGACGTTTAATGTGACTGGAGAACCCAAATTTCGCTGTAAGCTCAACACGAAGAATATTTAGGGTTTGCACTCTTGCGATACCTTTTAGAGGAGGGGGAACATACCGATGGTACCCCGGGGACGCGTAAAAATTATCTCACAGGATTTGCTTGAGTTTAGTTTGAGGTTGCAACTCTGTACCCATACACTAATATGCTCAAGCTCAATCTCAGTTGTAGTGATACTTGATGCAGGGACAGCGAGATAGCAATCATCTGCATATTTAAAAATGCGATTGCATTTATTAACAGGTTTTAAGTCAGAGATTGCAACTACGAAATACATCGGGCCCAAACCGGAACCTTGAATAATACTTGCATAAATTCGTGCCAGAGAAGATATTTCACCGTTAAACCTAGTGCAATGACTTCGATTATGAAGTAAATTCAAAATCCAATTAAAAATGTGATCAGGAATTGGGAGAGAAGCAAGTTGTTCGGCTAGATATGAATGTCTGACAGTGTCAAAGGCTTTGGAAAAATCCAATGAGACCAAACGTACATAGGGTTCATAGCATAAGGTTTCAAGGATGTGGTTAGATACAGCCATCAAAGCAGCAGTAGCCCGTAGGTCTAAAGGCATACTGATCATCAAATTTGTCATTAGTGTCTGTGTTGGTGCAGTAGTAGTAGTTTCAGTTTAACGACACTGCCTGATAACAGAGATCGTTAGCGTCGTCCTCCTCCTTTATTCAGGCTTGGGACTGGCACTGTCAGAGTACAAACAGTGGCGGAATTAGTCTTCAACCTCTGTACTTTAACAATCGAATTAGGAGGCAGCAGCAACAGGATGTAACGGAATAGTTCATGGTCACCTGAGCCGGTCACAACATTTCTCGGAATTGTTTTCGTCCGGGTCCGAATTGTCTTCACACCGGTGACCTGAGAACGCTTAAATCGGAAACGACCTACGACTGCAGCGGTCCAGACGGTTGCAAATGACAACATAAGCAGATAGTGATGATGCGGATCCACGCAAAAAGTGCACCAAGACCCCGTTGAAGTTCATAGCATCCTGACACTTTGTCCCCGTATGCAAATGAGCGATGCCTCTTTGTGGCCCACATTATGCAAATTAGTTATGCCTTCCACGTAACTAGTTTGCATTTGTGGGCCAGTAATAGATAGCAGACGACGAACAACAGTCTAACCCTGAGTGGACTCCGTGTGTATGACAATCAGAGATGGGTAACTAATCGATTAGATTCTTTTCGATTAGCTAATCGATTTAGACAAACAGCTAATTCTAAGTCTAATCGATTAGCTACAAGATTTTGCTAATTCTAATTCGAATCGATTAGCAAATTTCATTAGCTAATTCCAATTCTAATCGATCTAGCTAATCGATTAATCGATGAGACTTTGACAAACAGATAATTCTAATCGATTAGCAATTTAGGTATATTTTGCCCTCTGATGAAAATGGTATATCGACTTCACTTTCTTGGCCTCGGCACATACACTTGCAATTAGTTAACGCCTTCCGATTATCAGTAATAGAAGAATAGGGAGAACTGATCCTCAGCTAAACCCGAGAGGCAATTACATGCATGAAATGGTAGCGACTTCACTTTCCTGGCCTCTGCATACGAGAGCGGATGGCCAAACTCTACCTCGCCGTCCCACTGACAGTGTACGGTCAGGTTACTCATTTCATGGCTGAATTCGCTAGGTGGCGCAAGTGGAGCGGAAATTTCGAAAGATCTTTCTGGAGGGTAATAGGGTTAGAGATGGGACTCAGAGCCAAAAGCGAGCAGTGGTGAAGGATCAATTCATTGTAAAATGATGAGCAGGGTCGAGACCACGTGCTCGCTATGTAAATAATAATAATAATAATAATAATAATAATAATAATAATAATAATAATAATAATAATAATAATAATAATAATAATAATAATAATAATAATAATAATAATAATAATAATAATAGAAATAATAATAATAATAATAATAATAATAATAATAATAATAATAATAATAATAATAATAATAATAATAATAATAATAATAATAATAATAATAATAATAATAATAATAATAATAATAATAATAATAGCAGTGACAATTTATATGGCCCCGTAACACAGCCATGCGTTACAAGGGCGCTTCACAGTCAACTAACAGCAGGGTAGGCCTTAGAGAACAAATAAGTAAAAACGTGTTCGTTTACAATTGACCGGATATCCTTCACCCCAGCTTGCCTTTTCAGACGATGTTGGGTCAACGATATAGGGGGGAGGTGTGACGAAACTGAAATTTTCTGGATCCCGTTCCGCAGACGAGGTGGATTTGGGGGACATCGATCCGAATGTTGTGCAAGGTCAACCTTTAATCGCGACATTATCGTATTCCGGTGTAAGTGATTATATTACTGGGTAGTATAGCAACATCCGATACGTTGTTTTTGTTGTTTTCTGGGGCACTGCAGAGGGTGGTGTCTCTTGCGCGCCCTTTGAACCTCCGTCGTCGGACTTTTAGGCAAATGAGGCAGCACGTGATGGGTGCGGTGGAAGGTGTAAGACCATGCATCTGAATGAGACACAAACAACCCAAAACAGACATTCAGTTTCTCATGCACTCTACAATATAGGCCTACATAACCAAATAACACACTTTATATATATACTGTATATATATATACACTACATATATATATATATATATATTGTATATAGACTGTATATAAAAAACTTATATATAAATTATACAATATTGTGTGCGTGAGTATGTTTCTGTGGGTGTGTGTATGTGTGTGAATGTGCGTGTATGTGTGTGTGTTTGTGTGTGTGCGTGTGTGGGTGTGTGTGGGTATGTGTATGAGTGTGTATGCGTTTGTATGTGTGTATGTTTGTGAATGAGCGTGTATGCGTGAGTGTATGTGTATAGGTGTGTTTGTGTAGGTGTGGGTATGTGTTTTTGTTTGTATGTGCGCTTACAACACGTAACGGATGCTCCGGACTGTCAGTTAAATTAGTCACGCCTTTTGTTCATAGACTGTATAATTTTTGCCCTACTAGTCTACGGATCTATAGAGGCCAACAGATCAAGAGAACTTTCAGCCGACAGACCTGCAGTTAGTCAGTCAGACATTTCGTGCTTTGGACCTAAATAATAATAATCGGGCCTCTCATTCATCTCTATCTGAATCCGGAACTGGTCTACTTCATTAATCCCCAGAGCCTTTCCCTGAATCTGGAACCGGTTTTCTTCAGTAGCTTTCTGAATCCGGAACCGGTTTTGTTCAGTGTTTTGTTGCCAGTGATTTTATCTGGCTTCGGAACTGGTTGTCTTCATTTATGCCGCTTGATTTTTCAATTCTGGAACCAGTTTTGTTTATTTGTGCCCAGTAACTTTTTCTAAATCCGGAACCGGTTTAATATATTTATGACCAGTGACTGTTTTTCATCCGTTTTTCATCTTTATACCCGATCATCTGTCTCGATTGTCTTGTACGTTCAATCACCCACCACCATCTGCCTCAGGCTCCTCTATCCATCACCCCAAGGCTTTCTACTCGAAATTAAAATCTCAACTTTTCAAAAACTCTTACCCCGACTCATCTGATCTTGTACCCTCCAATCCTCGACCTAAAAGACACCCATCTTAACATCTGCTGTGCCCTCTCTGATCCTCTGGAAACCGGACTCGGACCTCCCTCGGACTACTCTTTTGGACAACCCCTCTGACTAGACGCAGCGCTCGTGAATAAGCTAGTGCCCTGCGCTTGGCTTCTGAGTGGCGCTTTAGAAGTTTGGAGATTACGATTACGAATACGTTTATCTGAATCAGAAATCGGTTGAATTCATCTATGGTCAGTAACTGTGGGAACTTTTGCGCAAATAACAACTTGTTTGGTTACGGATTAAGGAAGGAACATCCAAGGAATGTAATAACATTAGGGTAGATGGAGGTGAACTCAAGGTAAAGAGAAAAACAACTGCATCACGCATGCAGATAAGCCTACAGACCTCTAAGCTACTGTTGTGATAATATAATAACGGCAAAAATACGCATTTACACACAAACAGAGAGACAGACAGACACATATAGGCACACAGACAACAGTAGAAGAAAACTATATATATAATATATATATATATATAAAATTATATAATAATTATATTTGTACGCAATGTAGGCCTACTACGCATATATATAATATAATGAGTGCGGGTGTGCGTGCGGGTGTGTGTGTTTGTGTGTGTGTGTGCGTGTGTGTGTGTGTGTGACTTTGTGTGTGTGTTTGTGTGTGTGTGTGTGTTTGTGTGTGTGTGTTTGTGTGTGTGGCCTGTTTATGCCGGATGTTACACAATGCAGACAATATTCCCTGTATACGTCACTGATAATTCCTTGTTTACAAAACCATTCATACCTAGCTTAGTGCGAAGTCTATGGCACAGCCTACCTTGTAGAGTAATAGGATGTATACAGCATACACGCACATTCCACAGTTTGGCCATGCATACAATAGCCTACCTCGTATCCATGCATTCCTATGCATATAAATATATATATATAATATATTATATATATATATATAGGTATATATATTATATACATATATATATATATATAATATATATATATATACATATATATATATATATATATATTTATTTATCATATATATATATATTTATGTATATGTAATGCTTTGTCTAGGCTTATGTATACATGTCTATGTACATTGCATACAATGTCACTTTTTCTACAATCCGGAAATATTATGCAAATCACTCGCCGTTGTTTTCTGTGAATCCAATACTTCCGTTGGCGTCCTAAGCAAGCAGTGTTTCGGATTTTGACCGCACAAAAATCAGCACGAGACAAACTCAGTAACAGCTCAGAATTGTTTCTGTACATATATAGATAGACAGACAGACAGACAGACAGACAGACAGACACACACACACACACACACACACACACACAGACACACAGACAAAGGCACGCAGACAGCAACACACGCAGACAGACACACACAGACGCAGACAGACACACAGACACAAACACAGACATACAAAAGACAGACATACAGACAGACAAACAGACAGACACACAGACAGATACAAGGACACACAGACACAAAGAGACACACAGGCGAACACACATAGGCCCTCAGACATACATAGAGACAGACACACAATACGTACACAGACACATACGCGCAGCCAGTCACACAGACAGTCCAGACCCACAGACAGACACAGACACACAGACACACAGTCTGACACAGACAGTCACAAGTAAACGAAATTCAAAATGGTGATGTCTAATTATTATGCTTGTTAAATTTACATGACGATCCATATGTGATAGACATACAAGGAGAAGGACAAACAGGCAGAGAGAGACTGACAAAGAGGCAGACACGCCGGGCGTTTCGACAAATCCAAGGAATATCTAATCGACTGATTTTATTTGAGACGAAAACTCGGTACATTTTTTAGTCAACAAAAAACAGGAGGAATGACAGCGCGCGATATGTAATTTGCATTAAACACTTCGTTAGATAACCGCACCAGGCTGAATCGGATGAGGCTTCAAATGGTGAAATACCTTCCACGTCAGTAGCTTACCAAAAGGGAATTCGTAACTCGCTCGATGCGATTTGCCAATTCTTCCAGATGAAAGATGGGAGCAATTTGCATAGGATATCGGAGACCTTTTGGCGGTGAATGGAACAGAAACTGAAGCACATCTCAGCTAATTATATCGAAGAAATTATTAATGAGAAAAAATAGCTACTGGTTTTCTGACAAGCACCGTATATGACATCAAATGCATCTGAAGAAATTAGTTTTCGGTCTAGGAGAAGATCTGCTTCCTGAATTCCGCCCTTTTTCGGTTCCTCCACCATCTTCGCCAATGAATCTCCATCATCTGCCTCAGGCTCCTCTATCCATCACTCCCAAGGCTTTCCACTCGAAACTAAAGTATCTCCTTTTCAAGAACACTTACCCCGACTCACCTGATTCTCTACCTTCCAATACTCGACCTAAACGACAACCACCTTAACATCTGCTCTGCTCCCTCTGATCCTCTGGAAACCGGACTCGGACCTCCTTCGGACTACTCTTTTGGACAAGCCCTCTGACTAGACGCAGCGCTCGTGAATAAGCTGGTGCCCCGCTCTTGGCTTTCGAGTGGCGCTTAAGAAGTTTGGAGATTACGATTACGAGTAGAATCGTCGTAAGTCTCCGAACCTAAATGATTTGGTTATACCACAGAATAGATAAAGCGTACTAAGATCAACTCGAAACAATGTCGCGTTCTTGCTTAACCTTGAATTATGCAAACCGATGTAAATATGCAAACCTCACAATAATAATAATAATAATAATAATAATAATAATAATAATAATAATAATAATAGTAATAATAATAATAATAATAATAATAATAATAATAATAATAATAATAATAATAATAATAATAATAATAATAATAATAATTATAATAATTATAATAGCAGCAGCAGCAGCAGCAGTAGCAGTAGCAGTAGCAGTAGTAGACTAGTAGTAGTAGTAGTATTTTCTCCAAGGTACATATAGGCCTAATCCCTCAGGATTACAGAGATTATGAGGAAATATTTTTAGAATGGCTAGCTTGCGAATATGGCTTCATTTTAATCGGTGGAAAAGGTGCAGTAAAGCGCTGCTGCATTGAAGCGCTGGATATTCATAGATAGGCGCTGATGGAGAAAATTAGTCTTTCTAGTTCTAGTATCCCTCCGATACTTTGGCGAGGCGCTATAGCCGAAGAGGTTGATCAGAGCACGGCCACCTAAAAATAACAATTACAGTATGAAAACAGTGCTAAATATGGATATTAAATGGCAACAGTGCCATCACCGGATTAGTGTTTTGGCGTCGAAAAGGGAACAATTGTTTGGCCTTTACTGTACTTCTGTAAATCACTCTTGGAATTGCTTTGCCGCAGTTAACTGAGATACAGAAACAAATTTTACGTTCAAAGTATCAAATTGCATTGCACTGCTTTCCATAGCTTTACAATCTCGGTCTGGGTCTGGCGGTGCCAGTTAGGGAACGTCTTTGCCTACTTGCGTGAGTTCTGTTGCCCACCTCAGGTTTGGCTGGCCGCGCAAATCTTCGTTCTGCATATCGAGGTGAACATGTTGTTCCCTTAGCGCGCACTTCAAAGACTCAACGTCGTTCCTTTTCAGTGGGTGGGCCGACCACCTGCAATAACCTTCCTCCTGATCTGTGTGTTTTCTTTCTAGCTAGATTCCTGAAGCTTCAATACGACCGTGGAAGCTTTGCCTCAACTTGTAGATCAGTTGTTTTCATCTGTAAGACATGTTGGGTTTTCTGGACATTTCAGGCTTCATTCTCCCATTTCCAAGGCTGTTTATCAGGGCAAGCAGCAATTAGAGCTTTAGCTCAAGGACCCTGCTCATGAAGTGTCAGCATACGCATTTTGTCTGTCGTTAATATGAAGTACCTTTAAGCCTGTGGAACTTCATTTAAAATTCTTACTTTTAGCTTTAAATATTAGCAAAAAACATGGGTTCTTGGCCCACCCTGGTGATTTAGGTAGCAACTTGCGGCTTTCCTCATGGACTTCAGTTGGCAGTGGGACATCGGTTCAGGTTCAGGATGGGTGAACCTTACAGACAGCCAGACAGACAGACGGAGGGGAGGAGGCCAGGGAGGAGGCAGGACAGGCAGGCAGGCAGGCAGGAGGCAGGCTGGAGGGAGGCAGGGACGGATGTGGGAGGACAGAGGGCCAGGACAGAACTGGGCTGGTGATATTGCACAGTAGTTTAGCGGCTTGAGCCTCATATTACCTTCAATTATTCTGAATTTGCTTACGTGGGGTTGTAACGTGGCATTAAACAAAAGAGCAATAATTGTCATAACTGAAAGTTGTGCAAGTTTGCCATCAGAAAGACTAAACGCTCCAAATTCTCACTTGATAGGCTTTTACTAGCCGTATTCGGTTTCAAAAACTATTCGGCCGAATACGAATTAACTACTCGAAGCAATATTCCGTCCGAATCAAATACGAATTTTCGGTAGGCCTACAGCTCTAGTTTCAATGCTGTGCAGAAAACGACGCATTTCTCAATCAGGAACCAACTCATGCACAGTCTTTTGCCACGGCGATTTGATTTCGATTGAGTACCAAGAAGGCCAGTTCTCACGACTCCGCTTTTCTGAACGTTGAGGAAAACATTATAAAGTTAACAATTACGATTGTTGGCAATTACGATTGCTGGAAAGCACTGGATGAAGTAAAACGGTGTATGAAAGAATCATTAACTTGCTCACCGATTTGACGGGCGTTATAATCCTTGCACGCTTGCACAATCTCAACTGCCAAAGAAGGTGCCGCAGTTACGTGAGTCAGGTTAAGTCAAACTGCATGGTCCAACGATTGAATAATACTAGGCCTACGCACATTCAGTCTTTAGGCTATTTGAACATAGGCCCCTATACAAACTTTGCAAAGGCTTAGGCCTACTGTTTACGGTAAGCCTGTGCAGGATAAAAATAGCAACCTGTTATTAAGTTTGCGTGTATTTATGCTATATATAGGCCTAATCTATAGGCCATAGGCCTGTCTGTGCTGGCTGCCATGTGCGTGTGTAGGCCTACGTCTAGGGGCCAACGCCTATATGAAAGAAATATTATTGTCATCAAACGAGCAACATATCTTGTATTCAAGAGCGATATATTTGAAAAACTGCCGAATTTGAACAACAAACCTCTCACTGTATACTTAATACCTCATAGGCTTTTGACGTCAACTTAACTGGATTTCTGTAGAGTTAAATTAAATTTCAAGTTCTTCACACTATCTGTCTTAGTGGAATGGTCATCTGGATATATATATAGGCCTACCTGATAACCTACCTACCTAATCGTAATGGTAAGCTAACGTGCTGTGTCAAGCCGTCACCTCACAGTAGGCCTAAGGCCACGTTGAAGTCTACTAACTAACAATACGCTCGTAATAAGACACGATTCAAATGGTTCAAATTAACCCTTTGGGAGTGAGGTGAAGCATTGGAACGTTTCAGGTGAGGTGGGGTATGACATACCCCAATACATATTTTTACTTGCAAGTCAAAATATCAACTACATAACATTTATTGTGAGCTAAACTATAGTTCTGTAACCAATTATCAGTTAAACTTGTGATTATCGGGAGCAAATAAGTGTTTTGAATCATAATTGAAATGGCCAGCGCGTTGACGCACAAAATCAAAGCGGCCCTCTGCAATGTCATCTTCATGGCCCTTGAAACATGTAACGTTTGCGAACACATGACATTTTATCCGTAATAATGGGTCAATTTTGCACCCCACTATTAATCTAATATCTGCAATATCTTCTATTATCGTCCATTTTTTTCTGCACTGAGTCGTTACTTAATTAAAATCAGTATGTATGCGAAAAATTATAATTTCACTTTAATATGCAACAAAATAAAAAAATTTGGCGTTCAAAAGTAGGCCTACCCTAAATTGTTCTAAAGTGTCCGTATTTCACATTCACTAAGGTAGACAAAAATAATCCAAGCTGGTTCCACTTTTTCCGTAGAAAACGCAGCGTATAAGAGCGATGGGGTGTGTCATACCCCACCTCACCTCCAAAGGGTTACATTAAAATAGTCACTCACAGTGAAATAAATCAGGGGGGGCCAGAGGGGACTTTCCCCACAAGTTTTGACTGGGGCCCTCTCCCCCCCAAATGCAAAATGGGGTGAAATAATGGCGAACGTTTGTAGCCCTAGCACAAATGTTAACTCTGCTTCGATTGATTCCTGAAAGGAGTTTCCTTGAATTATGAAACATTTCGGAGTTCTGCCTTTCAAATGGAGTTCCCGTTCACATACTGACGAGTCTCGGGCTAGCACGGTTCGTACTCGGAGACCTTGAATGGCGTGACATCCATTCAAACGGGCAGCGGTGGTGAAGGATCTTACACGATAAATTCATTGAAAAAGGAGGACGGTAGAGGCCATAATAGTTGCTACAGAAAAACGATGAGGTACATTTGTAAAGGCATGGCCGTGTTACGGCGCCATATAAATTGTCGTAATTATTATTACACTCACCTCATGCAGTTTGTTCACATCATGCATGATATTGGGCAAAGCTAGCATGAATTTTGTGGACTTGGAAACTCTCCTTATACGCCTCTCCTTATACGCCTACATGTAGGCCTAGGTATGCTGCCTATCGGCAAGTTTTATATAGACGCAGAGCTTGAACCCTAGGGGAGAGTTGGAAGGTTCAAACCTCTAATTAATTTTCAACCCTCCAGTTAATTTCCAAAAATTACCTTGGGGCAAGTTAAACCCCAGCACAGCTTTCAGAGATACAATGTATCTTATTTGCATAATAATGAAAACTATTGCTTTTTCTCTTCAGTGTTTCTTAAGTCATTTTTTGCTAGAGCTATGATTCTTCTGAAAATAAAACTCAGGGTTTCCTAATAAGCATTCACCATTATTCGATTTTCTTGACACAGCTAGTAGGCCTACACTCACACCTACTACAGTTTAGCACGCACGCCGGTTTTAGGTAGCCTACGCAAGAAATTCTGTTCGAGACATCCGGACATGTGAGAATTTTTCAACTTCCCCTCCACCCTCAGTTCAAATTTGACAATTCAAACCCTCTGGTGAGCTTTTCAAAGGCACCCCCTTATCAACTATAGGTCCAGCTTTTACTGATTTAGGGGATATATATAAAGATATTGAGTGGGGGACTGGGGGTTCGCGCTGTGCGTTATAAACAATATCGACTTCATGGTAGTTGGATTTCACTCAGTATGGGAATTGTCAAAAAATAACTGAAGAGTTAGACGTTGATTTATGTGCAGTCTGGGTATGAAATGTAGACTTTACTATGGGATCCTATAAGGACTGGGGGGGGGTTGAACCCCCAAACCTCCGGACAATTCTCACCCTGATTTCATTCTTACCTATTCGTAATGGTACACTCCAAATTTATAAAGCGATACTTTAGAGCGAAACACATAGCCTTATTCAGGAGCGCCGCATCGTTCCAAAGGGGCTGTCCAGAATTTGGACTATCTGCCTACAGAGCCTTTCCCAATGGTTTAGACTTTAGACTATCTACCATTGAAGATAAACACCAATAATCTCTTTTCACCACTGGTGCGGGTTATTAAAGATACATTTTCAGAACACATCTCGTACCCATATATCATTTCATCACTATCTCCCATCAAAGAAACATTTCCCAAGACATTTTCTGTCTTACACATTGGTCTCCCCACTGCAGCACACTCGATAAATCACCATCAATAAGAATAGGCCCATTCAGAAAAACCTTCAGCGAAATTCATCATATTTCTTATACGTCGTGAGTCTCTCACATAATATGCCGCGGCAGAATATCCGCAGGGCTGTAGCAAGTAATCAAGGACGAAACATACAACGTTATGGCGCAACCTGAAAGGCGGCATTAGACGCAACGACTTCACAGAAAACGTTTTTAGAAGTCTCGCGTCGTCCCACACAAATGGGGAGCCTCAAGCGGCGGAAATCCCGTCCGCCATATTACACGTCTTCAGTTTCTATTGCGCATGCGCTCTTGTTCTCCCGGAACCGGATCTCTGACAAGTGCAGCCGTTGACGACGAAAGCGCCGACTTAGAGGAAAGGCGGAAAAGAACGCCGGCGGAAGTAGCGTGTGGGGATCTGGGCGTGCGGGTAGCAGTTACAGGTCGACTATTATAGGAAGGCTTAAGCCGGGTTGTGATAGAAAAGCCTTGAGGAGCTCCATTATCGATCCTTCTCGGTGCGGCATGGACGCGGCGTGAATATGAAAGCCTCGTTGCCTGACAGAGCCAGGTGCATGTGTCACGGACACTTGATTAGAGAGCGCGATGTCTAGATGTATACCGTCGGCAAGAAGTCACGCACCATAAGAAGCAAGGTCAACGACGCGAAATAGGGAATGCTCAGGGTGATAGATACACAGACAAGACAGAAGGCAGGAAGGCGAGACTGAAGTCACGTCACAGAACTTGAACCCTATGCCATCAGTTGATGCGAGAGTAAAGCCACAGACGACAACAACCCAACACTTGGAAACGACAGTCGCCTTCAAGAGGATTAAAGAAATGCACGCAACTCAAGAGAGACATTTCTTCGGTTACATATGGGGATTCAGTTCCCCTAAACCATTCCCCATGGGATTACCCGTCGCAGCGTTTCATGTCCACCTGTTGTCGTTGACGATGAAAAGCCAGTGGCCAGTTTCTCCGTTATTTACTTACAGATGAACAGTAGTATCAATTAGGTTAGCATAGGAAGTGCAATATCAAGTGTTTCAATACATGCACACACATATATATATATATATATATATATATATTATATATATTATATATATATATATATATATATATATATATATATATATATATACAGTATGCCTATGTACATGCAATGTCATATATGGGTATATTTCACAACAGGAGGCAAATTAATTAGATAAATTTCCGTCTTCTCCTTTGGACGGCTCACACAAAGGGTAAAATTATAATTTTTATTTTTAAATACACTGTAGGGCATGAATTAGTTATAAAAAATTATTTCTATTATGTTATTTAGATTATCAGTATGAGGAAAAAAATTATAAAGTTCAATTTTAACCCGAAATTGCATTGTCCTTTCTACTGGTTAGTCAATTCAACGTTACGTTATGGGTAACAGTTGAAACGCTGAACTGATGCTTTATAATTTTTAGATTAACTTACATAATTATATCCATTGCTTTATGTGTTTTTTATTAACTTATTGACGAACTAACTAATTAAAAAAAATAAAACCCTCTGTCTTCAAATTTTGGTTACAACACTGTTACGAATGGGTTTCTGCCATCTGTGGAATAAATTGAAAACTTTCGGTTTTTTAATTGATCTCTTCGATAGCAGGGAACATGTCTGCATTGATTTTACTAACAAGAAATCAATATGGATGTTTGCTTCTGTTGACAATTTTCGAAAATTTATCCGGTAATGTTATAGTATAAAAGATTTACAACTCCGTGACTGTAATTATTGCACTTTGCGTATTTAGGAATCAAAGTTGTATGTTTTTCAAATAGTAAAAAAAAACTAAAATGAAAAATTAGGCCAAATCTGTCAAATTTAAGCTCTGCTCAATATTAAGTATGCTTCAGCACTGCTAGTAAAATATTTGTGTAAGAAAATTTTTTTTTTTGCATGACTTTCTTTTTCTCCAATTCTATTTCTGAATTTGACTCCTGTTTTGATATATACCCATATAGTGAATTGAAATTGAATTGAATTGAATTGAATATCTCAGATTCACACTTCTGTGCGACCTTATGTGTTACGAATTATTGTATATACTGTACACTGAAATTTTTTCTATCCATTTGATGAACTATGTACACCAATATCCAATATGCGGTTAGCAGTTGGTTTTTCAATAAAGGATATACATACTTACAAGCACATGTAGACTGCATTAAGTCATAGGGGCAGCAGAGTGACTACAGTAATAAACAATTGGGCATGATGCTTCTGTTATATTGCCAAGCTCCACCGGTGACTGAAGATCGAGGTCACTCAATGGCCCGCTGCTCTACTCTATCGACGCCACTTTGGTCAGAGACTGAACATTAATGCCATCTTCAGCTGTCGACGCAGGAATCGATTGAGTAGTTCCACGCGTGTGCGTTGGCCCGCCAGTGGTGACTCTTCCAGCTTACTGTGCATTGTTTGGCTAACTGATGTAATATTTTTCGTTCGTAATGTCACTAGGCCTATCATCATAATAGGCTAACGCAGAGAACGCCTCTGAGTAGATATCTCGAAGAGGCGCTATATAAATTCTCAGGATGAATGAAAGATGGATGAAAGTCGCATCCCGATGATGTTTGGGAGGCATCGACGCCACCAAAGGAAGCCTGATTAAAAAGACCTTATTTAGAACAGTAGGCCTATAGCAATTTGCATTCATGGACTAAAAGGAGGACGTTGTTTTGTGTCTATCGCCGTTACTGAGCAAATGACTGCAGATCATCAGTTGAGTGGGACCCATACGGTAGCTCTATGGGTCGCATGGGCTCCAAATGGGAATGCTAGCAGAGGTCCAAGTATTCTATAACTGCGACCCATGAAAGTAATGTGGCTTGATACATAATAAACTTTACACTAGTCACCGCACATGGCCTTTCTTCCAAATAGGCCTAGTAGGGGACTAATAAACAACTAATATTGGTCATTTTTGCATATGCATAATGATCTGTAACTCGCCCCTGGACCATGTGTGTATGATCTCTATACATGCTACATGTATAAAGCGCTCGGTCTTCAAGTCCTATAAGCGGTACATTGAATCAACATCTATGAGACATACATGTGTCAAGAACTTCGATCGGTTCCATGTGAACATTCAAATTATGTAGACCGAAATAACTCCTACTAAATGACTGGAATTACAAACTAAGCAACAGGGGGCTGACCATAATAGATAAGCATCTTAGCAGACATCTAAAAGTGCGACTCGTTGAAACTTCCATTAATAGGTCCCTGACGGTCCAAGACTGAAAGGTCTTGAAAGGTCGCGACGACCTAGGATGAGGACCTTATTTGATGATCTTGTTTAGGACAAGTGCTGCTGCTGCTGCGAGTGTCGTCGTGGCAACTGTGACGATCGTAGCAGATGCGGAAGACTCGACGTACGGTGTCCTCTCACTCTGACATACCGGCGCCGACACAGGACAGTCGAGTTTAGATGAGAATCCTATAAAGAAATTGACATACGCATATATTATACATAATGCTCACACACATCTTACCATCAGCCGCCATTTTGTTGTACGACAGTACGCCTGTATGCTTGGCATAAGCTCAAGTGACCCAACATGTCGAGACTATTGCCTCGGATGGGTCGTTTCTACTTCGTTCCCCAAAACCACATACTTTCACCTCTTCATCCAAATCGGACTCCTCGTTCATTTTTTAACAGGCCCTCCATAAACCTCCAGTGTCAATTACAGGACTGAACCTTGCTGAACCATTCTTGATTGCGTCTTGATTTTGATAAGCCATCGATTGAAGCCTTGTGCATTATAAATTGTCCCGAGAGACAATTGCTAGTTACAATTACAGTTAGCGAATATTTAGCAAAGTGAAATAGATAAAGCACACATTAGGTTAAAATCTTTGCAGAGAGGGTAAGCATGCGTACCTGGAGGGCGTGTGACGGGGTTGAGACCGCATGCTTTTGTGATTTCTTTGAGGTTTTCTTCCGTGGTGTTGATATTACTGCCGGCCATGATCAGTTGAAGCGGTTGTCCCGCTTCCCCCACGTTTTGAGCACGGGCGATATAAGTATGGTTAACGAGGAAATTAGACGACTCACAAAGTGCAGGTACGTATCCTATCAGAAAGAGACGAGATATAATTATGTCCTCTGGTCAATGATTTCTTCAAATGATATAGACTATTAGGGATTTAGAAGCTAAACAATGAGCCGCTCGCCTGTAATTGTATTATCTTCTCCCCCTTTGCTTCCTTTCTTCAGTTTGCTTCTCATCCCAGCTTTAAAATTTGGCCTCCTGCTTTCTTGCCTTCTTTGTTCTATATCTCTTCCTTGCCTTCTTCCTTCCTGTCTTCCTTTCCTCCCTCATCTACTATGCTCTTTTATCTCCATGTGTCTGTCACCTAGATAAAAAAATGAATTTAAGAAATGATATAGTTAGTGCGCATGGGTGGGCGGGCTTGGTTGGAGTTGGTGGGTCGATTATTTAGTTGTGGTAGAAGTTACCCAGTTTAAAAGACAAGACGGACAATAGGCCTAGTTGAAATGAGGTTATTTTCTGTGTACATGCTGATCTTTTATCTATCTGTTATATTTTACACTTCGTAAAGATTAGATTGGAATGAATAGGATTTGATCGTGCATACTTTACCTCCTTGCGTGATGTTGATTACTAATGGCGTTGTTGCTCCTTTGAGAATGCAGTAGACCTCCAGCTCCACAGTGTAGGCCGTGGCGAAGCGTTCGTCCGGGTACGTTTCTCTGACCAGACCGTAGAGTACGTTAGGTACATCGAGTATTTTGTCGACAAGAGTCGGGGGTCGCCATCCCACAGGGGGTGAACACGATTGGCAAACATAGACGAGGAAACCATGCAGAAGGACGAGCATCGAGAGAACGGTAGTCAGTCGGAAGTCGGCCATTCCTGTAGACTGTAGGACCTTTGACAGTATAGGTGTATGTCCGTGAACTGCAGATGCAGGCAAAGGACGCACTTGAGGTTCCGACGTACTCAAGTCATAAGCTAAGGTCTCGTCTCAGTCTAAACCGACAAATCAAATCAATTTATTGCAACCCAAAAACATAAGTTACATAACAGCAATATATATCTAATTGCAACCCAAAACATAACAGCAATATATATCACACAACGACATAAAGAGAATAAGAATTAAACCAGGGTAGCAAAAGGGAAACCCAGAAGGGATGATAGTCCCGCTTAGGTAGGGTCCCCGTGCCTTAGTAACCTAAATTCATTATTGGCCTGTAAAAGAAAGAGAGATATAATGGTATGGCTAAGTTACAGTATGCCTTTCTCAAGGAAGAATGCACAGTGTAGGGCCTAATTAAATCATTGCATGAGAAGAAAAACCTAACTATAATCTTAACTAAGAACTTAACTAAATGCGGCTTTTTGCGGATGCGAGTAGGATTATTTCGGTCGACTATATAGTGTTGATCAGTAGGGCCTTCAAAGAACGACGTCGTGTCTACTGAAGTGATCGCTCCCTGGCTAAGTTTAAACAGCTTTTGACGGTCGCATGAAACGCTCAGGCGTCGTATAATACGTTTCTTTGGTGCTGTTAAACACCTTGTACCATACACACGAGTTAATTAAATCAAAGGATCTTTTGTAGTTCCTGTGGAAATTCACACCAGAAAACGAATTAGGGCCTACACGAAGCAAGTAAGAAGTAGTGCAGTCTCTTAAGCTAGCTTGAGAGGCAGACATAGGTTTGAAATGTTAACGAATTCCTCTTTCTTAGCTTCAGCATATTGAGCGCGGGTGACCAGTCCTCTCCCTCACCGTCTGCTCTCCCAACCGACAGTGTACGGTCAGTTCCCTCAGTACAGCAAGATGTATACGTATCGCTATTCCCAACTTTTTACAGAGCAAGGCATCCTTCCTAAAATCATTCAGTCAACGGCATCTGGCCTCAATTTCATTTTTCTTTCAGTTAGTTCTTTAATTTAATGACGAACTTGTATTTCACCGCAGTGTTGCGACTATTTCCAAACTACTTTAAATGTTAAGAAATATTTAGGCCTAGGCCTATAAGTCTATGTGAGTAGTTATAGGCCTATATACTGTATATTATAGTCAGTAGTTTTCACATTTTTTACAGAAAACGCTGCACAAATATTAAGTTTCTGCCATTCTGCCAATCCAGCCCAGTGGAGGCGCCAGGATTTCAGGTTAGGGGGGCTAAAGCTCCAAGCCCCTCCCTTTTGTCCCCTCCTCCCTGTGATTGGCA
This sequence comes from Aporrectodea caliginosa, assembly GCA_020284085.1. Classification (NCBI taxonomy): domain Eukaryota; kingdom Metazoa; phylum Annelida; class Clitellata; order Crassiclitellata; family Lumbricidae; genus Aporrectodea; species Aporrectodea caliginosa. The sequence goes on along the minus strand of JACEVL010000282.1, from coordinate 310,496 downwards.
GTGACTTCCCACTTTTTGGGATGGGGCTGATCCTCAGTTGGGAAGGCTAAGCTCCCCCTATCCACCCTGGCGCCGCCACTGATCCAGCCCCTCGGTTACGTGGCATCCGGGGTTGGAAAACAATGCTACAGGGTTTAACTTAAAAGAGCAATGCAATATTAAGTTCGTAGATATACGACAGTATGCCTAATTTATATAAAATATTAGTATTAAGTTACGCCTAACAATTAGGCTACGATTGTTGGAAAGCGTTGGATGAAGTAAAACGGTGTAGGCTATGAAAGAGCCATTAACTTGCTCACCGATTTGACGGGCGTTATAATAATAATAATTCTTCCTTTATTGAAACAATCCGGTTGACACATCGCAACCTTGAACGCTTGCACAATCTTGACTGCCAAAGAAGGTACCGCAGTTATGTTAGTCAGCTCCAACGATTGAATAATGCTATAGGCCTACGCACATTCGGTCTTTAGGCTATTTGAACATAGGCTCCTATACAAACTTTGCAAAAGCTCAGGCCTACTGTTTACTGTAGGCCTGTGCCGGTATCACCAAATAGAGTAGGGCCTATCCGTCCTAAGACTATCCGGGGGGATGAATGAATTTATCCACCCGGGTGGAATAAACCGGTTTAGAGTAACCGGGGATAAACCATTCTATCCCCCATCGTCATACGCATGACGATAGCCAAGACGAAACTTCAGTCAAAATCACCAAAAACGAAGTAGGCCTAAATTAATTTCAGGTCGACGTACAAACTAAAGATACGCAACTTAAAATATTTTATGTGTACAATATATCCAAATAGTAGATCTACGACTGAATACACTCAGAAACCGCCAAAAATCCAAACTAAACCGAATACTCCATTTTGCTTAGGGAAGTTAGGGGGATACTCATGTATGGGGATACTCTATTTTTGTGAAACCGGCTAAAAATAGCAACCTGTTACTGTATTAAGTTTACGTTCACATAATGCTATAGGATAATAGGCCCTATAGTCTACAGGTGTATAGGCCTATTAATTTTTGTGCTAGCTGCCCTGAGCGTGTGTAAGTTTAGGGGCCAACACCTATGTGAATGAAATTGTCATCAAACGAACAACCAGATCAACGAGCAACACGTCTTGTATGTAATGTAAATCTTCGAAAATTTCTCAGCGCCCACAAAAGCCACGTCAGAGAGACCAGCTTATACACCGGCGCTATATCAACTCAAGTCCGCAATAGCCAAACTCCTGTTCGTTTCGGTGCAAGGTCAAAATCCGGGAGGTTAAGCTGAGGAGACAGCATGCAGCATGGTGCTACGGTGGCAATCGGTGATGATGGTGGTCGTGTGGTGGCGCAGGAGTTGAATCAGGATAGGATAGTATAATTCAAGAGCAAAATATTTGAAAAAATGACGAATTTGAACAACAAACCTCTCACGACTCACGTCGTGCGGGTAGCAGTTACAGGTCGGCTATTAGGCTATCGGAAGGCTTAAGCCGGGTTGTGATAGAACACCTTCAGGAGCTCCATTATCGATCCTTCTCGGTGCGGCGTGTACGCGGCGTCAATATGAAAGCCTCGTTGCCTGCCAGAGCCAGGTGCATGTGTCACGCACACTTGTTTAGAGAACCGCGACATCTAGATGTATACCGCCGGTGTCACGAATAGAGTATCCCCATGCATGAGTATGCCCCCTAGCGAAATGGAATATTCGGTTTCATTTGCATTTTTCACGGTTTCTAAGTGTATTCAGTCGTAGGCCTACTGTTTGGATTTAGGTCTATTGTACACATAAAATTTTTAAATTGCGTATCTTTAGTTTGTAAGTCAACCTGAAATCAATTTACTTCGTTTTTTGGTGATTTTGACTGGATTTTCGTCGAGGCTATCGTGATGCGTATGACGATGGGGGATAGAATGGTTTATCCCCCGGATACTCTTAACCGGTTTATTCCATCCGGGGGGATAAATTCATACATTCCCCCCCTCCCCCGGATAGTTCTAGGACGGATACTCTATTTCGTGATACCGGCAAGAAGTCACGCACCGTAAACGAAGCAAGGTCAACGGCTCGAAATAGGGAAAGCTCCGGAGGTTAGCTACACAGGCAAGGTGAGAAAGCCTAAGGTGAAACGACAGCGCAACTAAGGTGCTAAGAGGACAGGAAGGCGAGACTGAAGTCACGTCACAGAACTTGAACCCTATAGGGTCGTCCATAAATGAAATCACGCAATTTTGGCCGATTTTTAACCCCCTCGTCACACTTCATCACAAAAAGTAACACCCTTGAAAAATGACGTCACAAAGCTCTGCCCCCCTCCTAAACCAAATTTCCATGGCAAAGCAAAATGCTCCTTCATGGAACAAATAGGCAGAACATGCATATTTTAAAATGTAACGGTGATCAAATATCGAAATAATTATAAAATTATTAATAATGGTGCCCGTATACATTAAAATAATCAAAAAAATAATGAAAATTTAATACTCAAAATTAGTGCTGTTATTATTAAAATTAAATTGTTGTTGTTTGTTAAATTTAATTGCATAGACCTGATGTGACGTCACATTTCTTCAACCCCCAGCCCCATGTCACACATGTCACAGAGACCCCCTCCCCTAGGTGCGTGACGTCATTTATGGAACCCCCTATGCCATCAGTTGATGTAAGAGAAAAAGCCACAGAGGACAACAACCACAACACTTTGAAATGACAGTTGCCTTCAAGAGGATTAAAGAAATGCACGCAACTCAGGAGAAACATTTCTTCGGTTACATATGGGGATCCAGTTCCCCCAACCCTCTCCCCATGGGATTACCCGTCGCAGCGTTTCAGATCCACCTGTTGTCGTTGACGATGAAAAGCCAGCGGCCAGTTTCTCCGTTATTTACTTACAGATGAACAGTAGCTTCAATTAGGTTAGCATATGAAGTGCAATATCAAGTGTTTCAATACATACACACACACATTATATATATATATAAATTATATATATATATATATATATAGCCTACATACAGTACCTATGTGCATACAGTATACCTACATATAATAGTAATTTAAAGTGAACTAATATCTCAGATTCACTTCTGTGTGCGACCTTATGTGTTACGAATTATTGTATATACTGTACACTTACATTTATTTTTTATCCATTTGATGAACTATGTACACCAATATCCAATAGGGCCTATGCGGTTAGCAGTTGGTTTTTCAATGAAGGATAAACTTTAATACTTACTTACAAGAAAATGTAGACTCTGCAAATCAAAGGTTATGTGGGCAGAGTCACTAAGTAATAAACAACTGCGCATGAGGCTTCAGCTATATTGCCAAGTTTGAGGCATAATCCACTGGGCCCCACGATCTGCAAGTGGGCATATGAACAAAAGACGAAACAAACTTGGTTAAACACTCGTCATAAAATGTTGCTCCATTGTAAGCAATAAAATCTGCGAAAAGCTTGAGCTGACCATACAGAAGATTTTCTGTAATTTTTAAGAAAAAACATCACTGGTTATTAATCCCGAAGACTTACATCAGCAGTACTTCATCTGATATTAATGGCAGATCACAGTGAGATAAGGAAGAAATAACCTGGCAGAGAATGTAGACAATAAGAAAAATAAATTTTCAACGTCAGTGGCAATCCAAATTCAACAATCTGCTTGTCCAAACTTGCATCAACACTAATGCCCTAATGCCTGGGATTTTCATTTGCTTGGATTAGCAGAGAATGAAATACCAAGCATATGGTCATGTCCAACAATAAGCTCCTTTAATATCCAGCATCTTAAAACATGTACTGGAGGAATTATCTAAAGCTCAATTGAAAGGACACGGAGAAATCATAAAGGGATTAAGAAAGTAATCTGTTAATAGAATAGCAGTGTTCTTTGCATGCAGAGATACAACAGAGAATAAAGATAGCACACCGTAGTATTTACACCAATGGCTAAACCGACTCAAACCAACTTGAAATTGCAGCAACATTTTGCACGAGCAATTCTTACTTGTATAATGCCACCATAATAAATGTAGTTTAACAATGACTTTGCATAATAAAAGCTTATTCTTAAGAAATCGGCATAATTGATCAGTTCTGAAACAATAGTCGAATAAATCCTGTACAAAATAAGAACAAGGAAGCAGTTTAGCCAATTTATTCATCAAACTGAAATCTGCTCTGTAGTTTCGAGTCCAAACATCCAGAGAAGCAATCATTTCTTGACACCGTAAAATAACCCCGTTTCTATTTTCAGTCGTCAGTTTCCTGTAAAAATAAACACTGTACTCTTTCCACAGGAAGCAAAGTTAGAACTAAAATCACTGCAAATCATCTATAAAAAACACAAAAACAGTCATTTCCCATGATGCGTAGAAAGCCCTGTAGGCTGTAATAAAATAACCGAGCTCAAGAGCTATTTTTGACAGATGTTATGCTACACCTAATCAAAATAATCCACATAACAATTCCCTTACACACAATAAATAGGCCATAATTATACATACAACCTCGCTTGACAGTGGCAATTTCTGGTACTAATCTAGATACTTAGAATCCGTTCTAAACAACACTGTAATGTATTTAGAGGCCATGTCAAGGACTACCTTATCCCGAGGAACAAATAATAGGCCTAAATAAGGTAGAGATAAAATTACGCATGGGGAAACTCCGGGCAAAGCCGGGTAAAAAATGCTAGTCAACTATAAAAAGAAAACAACAATAAAACAGCCATTTCCCATGATGCGTAGAAAGCCCTGTAATAAGAATAACCGAGCTCAAGAGCTATTCTTGACAGATGTTATGCTACACCTAATCAAAATAATCCACATAACAATTCCCTTACACACGTAAGGGAATTACACACGTAATTAATTTACACACGTAAATAATAATTATACATACACACAGTTGCCAGTGGCAATTTCTGGTACTAATCTAGATACTTAGAACTTCTAAACACCACTGTCCAAATTTACAGGCCATGTCAAGGACCATCTTATCACGAGGTTGTGTAATAATGAGGTCATTTTCAGAAGACCAACTAAATTTGGGATTAATGCTCCTGACGGCATTTTATTAGAATCCGTGTTTATAACTAAGTGTTTTAAGGCGGGTCTGGTATGTTAAGGTGAAATATAACGCCATCTTGTGAATAAGAACAGAGTAATTTCTTGATCAAGGACAGGACAGAGACCATAGGACAAGGACCAGGGACTGGGCATACATGGACACCTGTAGGTAACTTACGTTCATAAGAGGAAGATGACTGCTTATAAACAAAGTCAATAGTTAGACATAAACAAGGGTAAGGTAAGTCAGTCCAGTCAATCCATTCGTTGGAAAGGATATGTAAGCACAACTTTTAACCAACAGATGAAACAAAACTTAACAAGTGAGCGCAGTCAACTTACTTTCTTAGTACTGCTGCTGGTTTGATGGTGTGGTTCCCCAGTTCCTACAAAAACCAATACTCAATTGTAATGTATATCACTGATGGCTAGTATGGGACCTCACAACTTGGCAAAAAATCCCAATATACCATTACAATCAGGTCGAGTAGAGTACTAACAGAAGTTTAACATGATATAGTAGTATAGTAGCACAGATGGGCACCTTGCAGGCTGCCATACAGTTAAATTCAACTCCTATTAAACTTGTTTTCATCTGTTACTACTATATCATGTAATCTTACTGCACATTTGTCAGTTTAAATGAATATTAAAAAATATGAATCTGACAAAGACTGAATCTCACCCATAGTCGTAACCATAGCCATAACCACCACCCCCACTGCCAGGCATGTAAGGCTGCTGTTGCTGCTGCTGCTGTTGTTGCTGTGGGAACTGCTGTGCCATGCCAGCATACGCTGCTGGATAGTTGTAGTAACCCATCGCACCATAATACGATGGCGTGGAGCCGTACTGTTGTGGTGTATTCATGTACCGTTGCTGCTGCTGCAAAATAGAAAATATAATAATAAATCATGATCTCAGAGCTTGGAAATTGCAACATCTGCTACGAAGAGAAGCTAGGCAGAGAACATCACAAACCCCAGCACACCCATCTAAGAAAAATATTGTACAGATAGAAAGCAGTCCCTTTAGCAAATCCCAGAGGCAGCCATGGCTATGAAGTGTTAGCCAGGATGACGTATAAGGTTTAATCAAGATAGAATGTCCATAGTTAGTGACTGTACGCCAATAAGCGGTTAGCACTTGGTTCATTAAATGATACTCTTACTTAGTGTCCAATTAACCACTCAAGAGAGACATACTGACCGCAGGAGCAGATGCACCAGTATTAGCAGCTGAACCTTGACCCTGTGAACCATTTGTCGTTTCTTTGCCCCATGAGCATTTGACCGAGAAGCCACCGACTTCAGCACCATGCGTTCCCACAATCGCTTCTGTTGCTGCCTTCTTTGAGTCAAACCTAGGAAAAGCAAATTCATCTACAGCCACAGCATCTTCTCTGAGCCCAAAAACCAAACATTGTTTAACCCTTTAACAATGAGCAAGTACTAAAATGTATACGAAAACATATAGAATTTATGGAAAAACCAATGTAAATCATCGTTAAAGGGTTAAAAACTCAACTGGTTAATTGAAACAAGACTCTTAATGTTTCATTACAAGCAAACAAGAAGACAAACTTCGATGGAAACGTTGGAATCAAAATGGCTGTCACTAAAGTTAAGTAAGAATGCCTTCAAGTGCATCTGACAAACCGATATGCATCACAAAATATAAGAAAATTGCAACAATTGCTTAAAAAACTGTTAAATTCTTAAAGTGCAAGTAAATATAATCAGCGGACCTGGAAACAAATAAATACAATAAAAAAATTAATGTTTAACATTTCAGATCTTAGACAAATCATACCTTAACAACTCAACAAGTATGTGCATCCAAAGCCATATCTAACACCAATCTTTACAAACTGATCTTCTGGATAGTGACCTGATTACGGCTTAGTTTTGGTGTGCCATCGGTTGATGCCTTTTGTGTATTAGACACTGGCATGATAGAAGTTACTAATTTTAATCACAATCTCCGCTGTTGCAATCTGCAATCAGGCATATCGTAATGTATGAAAAAGACATAAACATGAACAGGTGAGATGCACAGGTGAGATGGTCATTAGTCTGAGACTCTTACCTGACAAAAGCATAGCCCTTCTCTTTGAAGATCCTGACCTCTTGAACTTCGCCGTAGTTTGCGAATGCCTCTTGCATCAACTCCTCTGAAATAAACATCCCAGCACAGCCATGATGCCCCATACAAAACAAACAAGATCATGTCTTCCACTTCCAGCGATGTCCTTGTAGCATTGTTCACATGTGCCTTAACAGCACTGGTGTGACACAGTAGTCTATCGGTACCACTTGGTCATGGACTTGGTTGTGGGTTCAATTATTTGTAACCACACAATATAGTGTGATACCGGAAATAAACAGGGAACAAAATTAAATGACAAGTCCTGCGATGCACTGGCCCAAGTCCTGGACCTTAGGCTTTGTCCATTGCCAGCTCAAGGCCTGAGTAACAAATATCAGCAGCTAACCAACATTCCACATGGGACCTTTACTTAACCTCTTAGCACCGTGTTTGGGAACTGTATTAAGAGCCACCATATAACATAATTATAATGTTAGTGTTATTATAGCACTACAATTATAATTGCAATAATGCATTCATTCAATCTGAGAATTTATATATTGCCTGTTCAAGAGAACTGCTCAGATGTGCTCTCTGCGCTAGCCCATTATGATGTTAAGTGTAACTACGAACTAAAATATAACATAAGTTAGCAAAACAATGCACAGTAAGCTATCTTCTAGTCACCAGTTATCTCCACACAGTCCCACACTATATTGTCACAATTTTGGATCCATGTCCCTGAATGCATTTTGTCTAAAGCAATGCTAGAAACATGTTATAAGAAAGATCCGAAGTATATACACATAGATTACCAGTGAGGCCATTCATTATTCCTCCACAGTAGACGGTGCAGTTTGTCGGACTTGACTGGCTGAAGACATCGTCGTATCGCAGTTGTTTTTGAGGAGCTACATAAAAATGCAAAAACATCATATGATTAGGCAAGTCTGATAAACTTCAACCTAATGAGACACAACGTATCTCAATGATTCCCTTGAAACTGATCCATCACTTTCTACACTATATCAACTAAAAGAGGAAATCTAAACGATAATAAAACATCTACAGTAGAAAGCAGTGAAATTAGAAACATATCAAGAAAACTTGTGTAGTATCCTCACAACAGTAGAACAATGTGACAAATTGTTTAAAGTTATGTTCAGTTATTAATAAGCATTGATCATCCAGTTTTTGTTTCTGTCAAAAGCAATTAGATCCATAAATTCAATGAACAGGCTTCTATAAATCACAGATAGACCCCCACTAATAACATACCACACCTAATGCATTAAATTTACAGTGCAGTTCATTCCTTGGTGCTTAGCTATACTGGTCAGAACCACAAAAACAGTCAAACTGCATAACTTTACAACAGCACACCAGAGTAAAGCCAACTGATACCTTCTCGATGGCTAGCCGCAGCTGGTTTACGCGTCGCCCAGTTCGTTCGGATTGGTTTATTTCCGAGCCACTGTCCATTCATTCCAATGATTGCACATTCGGCATCCTACCACAAAGCACAACTACTAAAAACCTAGATTCCTGAATTATATATTATATTTTCCTAGAATTCTAATTAATCATAGACCTTTTAGCTGAAAACTTCAGAAAATATTGACAAAACTTGAACATATATATATACATACATAAAACAGCAATTAGAACTTACTTTAAAGAATTTATACGAAATTTCTTTTATCTTGGTTAAATATTTAGCAAATGGCTGTTGCATGCAAGTCAAATGAAAAATGTGTAAAGCACTTACCTCTTTTCTTACAAACGAAACAAATCCAAATCCTTTCGACATCTGTGTCTGGGTATCACGAATCACCTTACATTCACTACGTAAAAAGCAAAGACATATTTGAGATTATTTGAGATGCAGAAACAATACAGAAACAAATATTAACCTATTAACAAACTCCAGTGAAAAGTACATGTAATCCTTGATTAGCAATTTAACTAATCGATTAGCTAATTAATTAGACATGCAGCTAATTCTAATCGATTACTATTCGTGCCAAATCTCTGTAAACATAAACAAACTCCAGTGAAAAGTGAAGTTAAAGTGCTGTACATATAAAGTAAACATACAAAATAAATGAAGTTAATTAAATGCAAGAAGCAGTAGAGCAGTCCCTTAAGCTAGCCCTGAGGCGACCATGGGTATGAAGTGTTTACGACTTCATTTTCTTAGCCTCGGCACATGAGGGCGGGTGGCCAGTCCTCTCCCTCACAGCCTCATCTTCCCACCGACAGTATATGGTCAGTGTACTCATTGTAGCTCAGTTGGTTTGGGGTGCAGGTGAAGCAGAAATCTAGAACCAAATGAAATGCACATGATATGTTAAGAAATAGGCCTACAAGTCTAAAATTGGATATTTCCAGAAGATAAAATATTACTTAACGCTTAACACTACACTCCTCATCTTTAACCTCAGCTCACATTACATGATTTAACAAATAAACGTACGATGTTAAATGAGAATTCAAGATACTCACGAAATTTCACCAAATGGCAAAAATGCTTCTCTCAGCTGATGGGACTCAATATCAGGACTAAGATCGCCAACAAAAACATGAAAATGATCTGAAAGAACATACCAGCAAACAAACATAAAATTATATTCGTATTAAAGAAACCTAAGAAATAATTAACACAGGATGTATTCCCAACAAATTTAATTTTCTGAAATGGCCATCCCTGTCTGTGAGCAGATGACAAGCATTAAGCAATTTGATTTCCTAAAAAGGGCTCTGTATCAATTAAGAGACACAAGATTAAAACTCCGCCACTGTTCGTACTCTGACAGTGAAAGTCCCAAGCCTGGATGAAGGAGGAGGGTGACGCTAATGACGTTTGCTATCACAGTGTCGTTAAACTGAAACCACTAAGAACACAACACAATTGTCTGGTGCAGACTTTTAGCAGTAAGACGTAAACCCATGCAGTTCGCGTATTTACATCTATTTAAAACAATAGACAAAGTTAACAGTAAAAAAGAAGCAAGGACTCACTAGTGGTATCTTGCTTGTTATGACTGCCTGGTGACGTTGCCCAATTGACCTTCATCTCCTAAAAAGCAAAATTTTTAAGACAACAAAACTATTAAAGCATTTCTTTCCAGTTGTGTTTAGAACTAACAATTTTTAGATAAAAACAAATCAGCCAACTTTCTTTGATAATTTTTAAATTCCATAATTTCTTTTATTTCTCTCTATTAACAAAGCATTTACTGCACATCTGCTGAACACAAGTGATTTATGCAGATTTTACTCAGTTTTCACATCAAAACATGTAGGCAATGGATTCACTAGGTACCACAGTGCAATATGTAGTAACGCATAGTTCAAATGTTAATGAAATTAAAACTTCTTCCAGTTGCATGGAAGGCTCTGCATGTACCCACTCTTTCATAATACATTAAACTTTTAAAAAGTATACACACACACGAACCTTGTTATATCGTGCATCGTTACAACATTACACGCTGCTTAAGTCTGACATAACTTGGTTGGAGAAATGGATTCTAGTTCTTTCAACTTCATATTCATGTTAACACAGCCTTATTACAACACAATACTTGGCCAGGGTCCAAACAACAGAATCATATGAATATTCCATTGTTTTAAGTTTGATTGCATGATGGATGAGCCTACTTATGCATGCCCTAACATGACCTCATTCTAACATGACGTCATTGTAAGTACTTGATCTCGATCCCACTGGTAGCATTATATCGGAGACCCCATTGTTCACAAACATTCTAAGTTTGATTACAGATAGATAAGCCAACTTATGCATACCTGTCCAAGAAACTGTCGCTTGTTCATGGCCATAAGTGCCATTTGTGCCGACGTATGATCGCCAAACTCGACAAAGGCATACAAATCATTTCCCGCCTAAAACAGACAAACAGGGTAAATATAATTTGTACGCAAAAAGTCTCAGTAACCACGAAAAAACACAGAATATGAAGAACTACACAAACTGATAATCCAACTCGATTGACAAATCAATTACAGCGGATTGCGGACAGAATAAAGCACAATTTTACGATCTGATCTAGTCAGAAAGTTTACGCTCTATTTCTTATCTACGATCAACAAACAAGAATAAAGAATCAAATACTTAAAATATACTTATTACAGCATTGTCTGGCGTTAGCAAGTGAGTAGGATCCACCCAAATGATTAGGGCTTTTCAAGTCCTCATCTGCAATAGAAGAAGAATTGATATTGGAAATGGATTTAAACACTGAAATGTAGTAGCTAACAAGCGTTCTTGCCCACGACACTATGCAACACTACAGCCAACAACATCTCGCAGAACATGTGCAGATCAATGTATGTAATACTTTCACAGAGTTTTAAAAGTGCTTAATAAATCTCCACGTGCATATACAAACAAATATACAAATATACATAGAACAATAGTGCTTACTTACACATACTTATAAACAAAAATATATATTAAAAAATTTTTACACGCATACAAACGGAACTATAAATAAGAACAATAATTGCCACATAATATACACTTATTAGAACAACATTAGAACAATCATAATGGTCCAACCTTTATACGATAGAGCGTATACACCAAATGGTGACACAACTGTAGTCACAATACACTTTTTGGTTTCATAAATAGTTCACGGCATACATTTAAAATGAAAAGCTAGAAATATCATTATAGCTGATCATTTTCACAATAAAATATACACATCGAGATACTTTGTCTACAACCCTAAAAGTACAGTCAAACTACAGCTAAGCGCAAAACCAGATGCATGTAGCTCACTTCGCGAATAATCTTGCAGCCCATGCAATGCCCGATCTTGCTGAACAGAGTTACAAGCAGATCTTCTGTCACGGTATTATCGAGGTTACCAACATATCTAAAACATAAAAGAGCAATACGAATGCTGTACTCATAATGTATCTCTGAACATTAGTGCATTTGAAGAACCTTGCAACTTAGGTACTAGGAACCTCACAAAATGAAACATTGTGCCACCTCTACGTAAGTAAGAAATACCTCCCAAAGAAATGCATCTATAGGTAAACATCAAATAGGTAGCTATTTTTTTTATATTAGTGTGCATAATGAACTAAAAGATAATTCATTTACGCTGATGGCAACTACAATTCAGTTGTCGTAATTAAGAATTACCTCCCAAAGAAATGCATCTATAGGTAAACACATGCATAATGAACTAAAAATTAATTCATTTATTCTGATGGCAACTACAATTCAGTTGTCAAACTGATGCAACAGTTTTGAACTGATATCCAGATTCGGTTAGCAGCAATACGCAGGCTTCACAAACAATGCTTTTGTATATCACTGAGAAATAACAACATCACAACATTTACAGGCAAGCTCACATATAGAATCGGGGGCTGAAGGATATAGTGGGCAAGTTTACTGGCGTCGTGAGCTGTCGGTTATAGGTCAGTTTAGGCACGTCGTGAGGGTCGGTTAGGGTTAGGGTCGTCATTAGAAAACCTGGTACCGTCCGGCGTCCGCGCAGCATACCCAAAGATACAGTTTAATCCTTCAACCCCCGATACTACAAGTTTTCCATCGAACCCTGGATATAGAAGTGCGAGACCGACGCGTAAGACGTTCGACCACTTTACACTTTACTAGCGCCGGTGAATAAGCTGGTCTCCCTGACGTGGCTTTTGTGGGCGCTGAGAAATTTTAGAAGATTTACTTTACATTAAGGACACCTGCTTACGTTGGTTTGCAATTGTATTGTATTGTATCTAAAGATTTATATAGCAATGGGGGCTAGACTGCATTAGGTTGTAACACATAATGGCGACAACTGACACCGTGTCCAAATATCCGACTTAACACGACAGTCATCACTGTCACAATACAATTAAAAATCAGTGTGAATTAAATGAACTCACAGAGTTCGCTGGTGCACGTCATCCCCCATAATTTTGTGTAATTATATGACTTTTAATAAGAATTAAACTCAATACAAAGAACACAGTAATAGAAGAAGAGATCCTCAACAGGAAGTGACTCAGTGCGCATGACGGGTGACCCACGCGCACTCTGAGCCCTGCGCTCAGAAGTTTTGTCACAGGTGCTTTGTTTCAGCAGGAACTCATGGGAACTAGTTCCCATACTTTTTGCCAGATTCGTTTATATTGATATACAATATTCTGCGTTTTACTTACTGTCAGTCCTTGTTACAGTGGGGACTCACGGGAACGGCGTAAATTATGGTTTACAAATAACTTGAAATAAGCAAGGAGCTATATAAATCTACCAAGTGGCAAGTGCTGTTATTCTACCAATATGATATGATATCTATGGTTTCTATTTCCGGAGGGGCCCATATGAGAGAGCCATATTGAGTACGAACTTTGGTAAATAAGTTTTCGATGTTTTCATTTTGAAGTCTAAAATTTAATAATAATTAAACAACCGAAAACCGTTGAAATGAAGAAAATGTCAAGCTTTTTCCAATCTGCTGTTCCGGAAAACAAACAATTGAAACAAGAACTTGCGGAAGGTAATGTCGATATTATAGAAACGACTCAAACGAGTCAAACGACAATCTCAGAACAAACGTGTTTAGGCGATGTAGACATAGACTCGGACAATGACCTGCCAAGTTGTTGGACATTGGAGCAAAAAATAGACTTCTGCAGAAGATATGAGTGGCTCTACGTTAGAAGAAAGAAGCTCGGCTGTACAGTCTGCCGAAAGGTTGGAACACTTGGGGTGGAAGCAAAAATGGGCATGAAGATATCGAAGGAATGGACTGATGGCGAAGTATCTTGTTACGAAGATGAAAAAAGAAACAGCAGAATTCACTCCGAAAGAAAATTTTGCTTCACAAGGAATCTGCTGGGCATCAAAGTGCTGTAAAGATAGTAGCAGAAGCAGAAAAGGAGAAGTTTGAAAGCGTAGTTTTAAAGTCTTTAACACGTGAGAAAACTGTGACGGCTAAAATTTTTCGCACTGCATACAAAATTTGTGATGGATCTTGCCCTGATGTGTGATGCTCTGCAAGAGTTATCTGAATTGAGCTTGGACCTACAGCAGCGAAACATGAATCTTTACAAGGCGAATCAAAAAATAAAAACAATCGTACAGGTGTTCGAGGAACGAAGGCAAAGTCCAGGCCCATACTACAGGAATGCAACAGCAGCTGTTGAGCATCTAATGTTTAATGGAATTGTACTCCACAACAGAAACTACAGAAATGACCCTCCTATTGATGCAAATGTCTTTTACGAGAAACTTAGTGAATCAATTGCAAAAAGATTAATTTCTAATGAGGATGTTGAACTGGCTCAATGGACTACAATACTAGATCAGAGCCATTGGACAGATAACATGAACAACCAGTTAACATTTGGAGAAACGGAAATTCATAAATTGTGTAGCAGGCTACAACTTAACGAAAGAGAAATCATTCGTGGATTCCGTGATTATCTTACGGAAAGAACATATTCTGAAAGAATTCTTCCTCTGGTACATGCTATTAATACAATTTCCATTTCTTCGAGCGAGTGTGAAAGGGGATTCTCACAAATGAATTTGATAATCACCCCAACGAGAGCTTCGCTTATGACAAAAACAGTCTCGGAACTTTTATTCATCAGATTGGTCGGCCCCCCACTAACATATTTTGATCCTACAAAGTACGTAGACTCTTGGCTGCTTCGAGGCAGACATTCAGCTCTAGACTCACAAAGCAAGAAAAGAAATCGAGATGATTTGTCAGATGAAAATATGAGAAAACTCTGGAAATTGTTTTAAAGCCTAATACGGTACGGCCGTACCAGTACAGGACTACAGGTTAATACATTTTTCCACAAAAACTGTAGTCAGGTCGGTTTTATTATAAATGAACTCTTTGAGTCTCTCATTTTCTTATAAAAACGTTTATTTCTGTAAATATCCTGTAAATTATATTAGTGTTCTGTGTTCAGTGGGAAAATTCAATTATAGTTTTTTCTGACATAAGTTAAAGAAAACAGATGTGAAATAATAAGTTCCCAAACCTTTTCTACTAGAAAAAAAGCACTGGTCACAGACATTGTAGTCTGATCATTTTTATAGCGTCGTTCAAGTTACATTGCCGAAAAACACTCTCAGAGCTTCTATGGCACAAAAGACTTCTTCAAATTTCTAACTGAACTTTAACTGTTTCTTGCTTGTTTCTTCACTGCTGCATCCTTCTTTTACTTGCTCTGTATCCAGAGACCTTTTCGCCTAGTTGTCTGCTTCTGCCGTCTTTTCATTTGTCTCAGTTTCATCTTGCTTCCCACATCAGTTTCTTTCTCTCGGTCTCGAAATGTCTTTTCTGATTTGACATTCTTCTTTTCATGCTTTGCTTTTTGTTGACTAAGTAATCCTGTGTTGCCATTTATCTCTCTCCAGATCTCCATCTTCTTTTCTGTGTACTGGTGTTGTCTGCCATAAATACTCTCACTCTCACTTTTGCTGTTTGTCTCTTGCACTAGGAAAATACAATTTAAAAATTAGAATTTCGTGAAATTGGGAATATCGGGTGTTTGCTCTTGGTGATTACGATGAAATTAGCTGCTTCAAGGCTGAATTTGAATTAACTACGGAGACCGTTGCCAGCACCTCCTCGTGGTGGTCTCTGGGCATGCAGTTGGCTGTTGGCTATAGATGCATGGCGAAGATTGGCAGTATAATTATTCAATTGGCCGAGTGTGCAGTGTAACTTTGCTACTGAGTAAACTGACTGCTTGGCAAGTCTTGATACAGGCAGGTCTACTGTCCTGAGAATGCTGTATTGCTTTTCTTTCTTGTTGCTGTGCTACGAAATTTTTATTTATATTATTATGACTTTAGTCTTGATTGTTCTTCATGTTTGTTTGAGGATGCAACTTCTTTGGTTCTTTTACGTTATATGGTCACGTGAGATCTGTCATTTCCATGAGAGAATTGTTATGAAGATTGTGCATATAAAAATATTTCAACTGCTTGCAAATTACACAACCAATTTCAATTTTTGCTGTGGCCGTGTCATGACCTTTTAGCACATGACTCATAAAAGCTGACTGGTTTGATTTCATGGGGATAATTTAACTGAAGCTATATATAAAACCATTTATGGAAAATAAAAAATCGGCTGTTGCCAATTTTTTCTGGATCTGAGGACTCTGCAACATGTTTATAGCATAATTATGTGCTAGACAAAGAACAGCACTTGACACAAACTAAAGAGACAAAACAGATAATGCCAATTAGGACCTCCATAATTAATCAATGAAATGTTCCAAATACTCTACGTTTTCTTTAATTACATCGGTTTATTTAATTACATTTGTTTATATTTAATTAGATCATTTTTTATTTAATTACATCAGCTTATATTTAATTACATTGGTTTTATGATCATTGGTAAACTGTGCCAACATGAACTTCAGAAACATTAAACAATGTATTTAGATTAACCGCTATAATTACGTAGACATGCTGTAACAGATAAACAATTACCCATAATAAACTCCTAAGACCACTTTTCAGTTCTATGTGGTCTTTTCAGCGGAAAAGTGGTATAGATGACGATCATAACATCTCACACACCAGAGGCACTAATAACTCAAAGCATTTGATTAGCGCCAATAACATAAAACTTGCTTACTTTACAAACCAACAATCTAAACTGTAAGCCAGTCGAAACTGTTTAAAATACACGGACACACGTACAGATACGACTGTCTTTCATTGCTCAAGTACAAATAAGCATACTCTGCTCAACCAGATATGTCATATAGCAACTGAAAACATATTACAGTTTACAATCCAACTGTAGCCTAAAACCATGAAAATTGTTTGAAATAACATTAAGCTCAAACACTGAAGCACATGTAACGTGAAATGTTCTGCACAAACTGAAAGTAAAGTGGTGAAGGTGGGTAAAAGAGCGAACCATATGGTACCTCTGGTGTCCACATAAGAAATGGTACGTACACGCTTAAAAATAGTACTATTCAGATTTTTTATTTGTAAAGCATTTATTATGCGGTAAATGTGAATCCGATACATCAATGAACGTTTGCTATAGGCTAAGAAGCCATGTAAAGGTAATGAGTATAATATGAATTGTGTTCCATCTGGAGCCCGCGACATACACTACACAACACTCGAAGAGATAAAAACACTTGCCAGTGTTTCACACTGGTTCTACATTACATAATGGTCTAAGTCTGAAGACATGAAAATCACAGCCGACCTACAACAACAGCGTGACCAAATCTATTCAAAATCAGTATTCTGAGCCAAAATTATGCATATATGTATGTATGCTATTCTTTAGTTTTTAATTTAATATAACACATCATAACCTTTTAATAAAGAGTTCATTCAACAACAGTCAGGCTTGAAATTCAGGATTCAACTGGAAATGAAGAAGCTCAAGACAACATCATAAAGTTTTATCTCATTAGCGATAAAACTTAAACGAGTGAAGAGCAAACAGAAAAAGATGACTCGTATGGAATGAAAGACACCTTAGCAAAAAAACATAAAAATTATACAAAACAATATACAAAACAATATAAACACAGGTAAAGATGTAAACAGCGGCTGAAAGTTAATTACAACACTGTAACAGCATATGCCAAGGTGACCAACAGAGTCGTAAATCTACATTATGTCAGTGAAAGTGGCTTGTTATGGCAGCCACAAAAAAGTCTTGATGCAAGCCACATTTACTGTGCATTTCTAGCTACAATAGTGATACAAACACTGGACAGATCTATCAGACACACTTAACATCAAAACACGTGGGGCACAGTAGTCGAATGGACTCGGCCTGTAACGTGACAGTACGGGTTTGAGTCTCCACTCGGGCGGTCACTGTGTAGGGACCTTGAGCAAGTCCTTCACTTACATCATTGGTCATCGCCATCAATATTCTGTTACACGATCGTGTGTGCAACTTGTAACCTTAGAAGGAGGACAATATCAAATGCAGTTGTACATTTATGACAGAGATGGGCACAATTAGTTAAATTGCTAATGGATTAGAATTAGAAAAAGCTTGTAGCTAATCGATTAGAATTAGAATTAGCCAAACTCGGACAAACAGCTAATCGATTAGTTAAATTGCTAATCGATTAGAATTAGAAAAATCTACTGTAATTTGCTAATCGATTAGAATTAGAAAAATCTTGTAGCTCGGACAAACAGCTAATCGATTAGCTATTTGTCTAATCGATTAGAATCTAATCAATAAATCACCCAGCTCTCGATTTATGATACGTTGTATAAAAACAAATGTGCTGGCATCAACATAGCAACTATCACCGTTTAATTACGAGATCAATAATTAGAATCCGAGATATCGACAGATGAAAGACAACTTGATATTAAAATTGAAATGCATTAAAGTATTTTAAATAAAATCAATATATCAAGTGATAATATTCAGTAGGTTCTGAACTGCAGGAATGCTATGAAGACAGCTACACTGGCGATCTAAAACGCTTCAGTGGTAACATAAGAAAAATTACATTTAACATATATTAATATCACTCGTGTGATGGATACACGATTACACATTAACCAATACAACATATTAGCTGTTGAATAAATCCATGCATCATCCTGCACCCAAACTTTTGACCCCTATCATTAGGTCACGAGATGAAAGACTAATGAGAATCTTGAAAAGGTGCTATATGCACCCGTAATAATTATAATTACAATTAACCATTCAATTCATCAAGCATTCAAGATCCTGATGGCCGAGTGGGTTGGTAGCCCGCTCTCAACTGCAGGAATGCTTCCCGGTGAAGACAGCTACACTGAATTTCGGATCTTTACTGCGTTTCAGTGGCATAACGTGGAGTACAATTACAACACACAATACAACATATCACAATACAACTGGGGCACACGAGTACACGTTAACCAATACAACAGGGTATTAGTTCGATGAACCTAAAATCCATGGGATCCTGCAAGTCCTTCAAACATAATTGCTCACCCTTTCATTAAACTCTTCAGTTGCCTCTAACGAGAACGCCTTGAATGGTGCTCTGGTACACGCTGTAATAAGTATTCAAATACAATTAACCATTCAATACAATACAATTCAAATATGCTTCCATCCATTCCTGCATTTATCCACCTGTTCATTCATCAAACTATCTGTCCATCCAACAAACTCCAACACTGTCACCGCATCGAATGCCTTCAGAAAATCACATAATAGAGGTCTCAACATAACAACAATGTTGCATTCACTGCTTACATTCGATAAATGTAAACAAACAAGAGCTTTGTGCACAATTTCACTGAATAAACCGAACATCTGAAAACTAACCAGCATCTGCAAATCTCGGTTCTGCTTATTCTGTTGACAGTAAAGTCATTCACAGAGCTGTGGGTCGTAGCCCAGTCTATCACACGAAGTAAAAAGGCCTCAAAGCATTTGACACCTATGCATCACAGAGAATCTATAGAGGTGCTATACAAATTCTTACAACTGCAGTACATCAACATATGGGACAGAAGGTGAAACCAGTTACACAACTTAGTCCTTCCCAAGCAGGTCTGCACATTGAGCAACACATCTCCTCCATTCGTCTCTGTCCATTACCCGCTCCTCGGCCTCGTCCCACAACATCTCCAGGCATCTCTTATAGTTTCCAGCCTGTTCTTCCATGGTCTTCCTCTCTTCCTTCTCCCTCGAGAATTTCCCGACCTTTGGTATCTTGTCGCCCCAAGATATATGTAGAATTCTTCTCAGCCACTTACGTATGCTGCCTGCAGTCTTTTCTAGTTTGCCACCATTACACAGCAGCACTCTTGGTTGAAATAACGGTATGAACACCACGGGTTTCAATATTCACAGCACTTCTGAGAATATCTTAGGTGTTAAATATCACAAATTGTCAAGAGATAGGTACACACATATATACGTACACATCAAAGCAATTCTACAACCAGGTAATTAACTGATCATGCAATGTACAGAATTCAACCCCTGCTCACTCATCTGTAATCTCCCTACATCGCACTAAGAGACACGGGAGACAGACTGTACTGGGATTTAAACACTGGAAGCAGCTTTGAAAAGTCAAACAACTACCATTGAGCTATTCCTCTATAATTTAATCTCATTAGCATAAGAAATTCTCTCTTCTTCTTAAAACAACGACAACTTCATGCAGATAGGAAATGAAGACAATAGAATTAATTCACAAAACAGTTCAACACACTACAATTGAAATCTAGGAAGAGCATAAAACACAAATAACAATGCTTTGCAATTAATAGTACCGGTAATATTCCAATTTCTGTTATGTAAAAATTGCATACACAAGTGCCAAAACAGGCATTTAAAAATAAAACTACACATAAATATGCGTAAAAACAATGTTGAAGATCTTCTTTTCACCGAGTTTAAAAGGATTTGAATATGAAAAAGATTAACTCCACTTTAAAGTTAACCAATAATCTCCAACTGATTTATTCTTTAAAACGAGATGTATCAAAAGTAAAACTGTAAAAATATTTAAACACTTCAGAATAAATAATTTAAAACATTGTTTACTAAACACTTCAGAATAAATAATTTAACCCTGTAGTTTCAACAAATGGATTTAAAGGAGTGCCTCTGATGAGTCTCTCTTGAAGTGGCCCTATTTAAATTTGTAATTACCATTACCATTACTGGTAGCATCAACATTGTAAATACAACCCCTATCAGACAACTGTATAAGCCACAGTTGAAAAAATTGAAGAATAGCGCTTAACCTTGAAATTAGAAACTTTTATAGATTTTAAAAGTCCTGCAGATTCAACGCACATTGCTACTCAATAAAAACACAATTGCTGGAAGCTGGACAATCAGTTGGTATTAATAATAGCAATGAAAGTTCTGTGCATGCAGTCTTTTCAAATATGAACAGATGACAAAAGACAATTCATCGAGAGTATCATTGAGACATCATTAACGCAATTCTAGCCTAGCAACAGTTGAGAAACTACACAAAAGCCATTGCAATAATTATTGTTTCAGAAGTCCTATTACACTTGACAAAAACAGTGGAAAATTTCACAATTATTCCACATCAGCTTCACAGGCTGAAGGTTCGTCACACGGAAAAAGATTGAGGTTTCTTTACCACTCGTTTTAGTTCATGGTGGAACATGGTCAACAGATGAAGTGACTGTTTTCATCTCTTCCTCCTCCGTTTCCGGTCCTTCCGATATGTGGCACCGACTGACAGATCCCTGACGGGGATACCGACCAAACAACGAGGCCAGGCCAATGCCTGAAGACTCTTCCAGCATACAGTTCTCTTCCACCGGAGTTGTACATTTCGGCGTAGTGCCACGCGAGTAGAATCGGAAAAACCCATGCGTGTTGGTAATCCCGCTGGGCGTCGACGCTGGGCTGGTTTCGTGGCTTCCGCGAAACGGTGTCACTGGCATGGAATGAGTGGAAAACGAGTAAGGAAGGAATGGGTAGTAGTTGTAGTCTCGTGGACCAACTGACAGACATCTCGGACGCGCAGTGGTTATGACGGACTCGTAAAGACGGTGCTTCATAATCTCGCTGGATATGAGTCTTGCTTTGGCGTCCTCCTGCATTGACATCATCTTTGCTGGATCTAAGCCAGATGATCCACCTAAACAACACAGGGCACAGGATTTTAACACACTTTCACTAGAACTGTTCAACAATCAAAAATTCAATAATGATTAATCTTGCGATAAAAATAAAATAATAAATAGCATGCATTCCCTAGAAAGTCAGAAGTTCATTGTAATGAAAAAACGTTTTATGTGCCTGAATAAAGCATATTTTCATTACAATGTACTTC
The DNA here is from genome assembly GCA_020284085.1 of Aporrectodea caliginosa. Taxonomy (NCBI): domain Eukaryota; kingdom Metazoa; phylum Annelida; class Clitellata; order Crassiclitellata; family Lumbricidae; genus Aporrectodea; species Aporrectodea caliginosa. The sequence goes on along the minus strand of JACEVL010000282.1, from coordinate 288,482 downwards.
TCACTGTACAAGTACATCAAAATACCTGAACTCCTCCTATGTGTACTTACTGCTTAAGCACTTCTTTTTGCATACACCCAATATGAAAGATTTCTGAGCAATTTTACCAACATGCTTATGGTCACTTAGAGCAGGTCTGAACTCACTAAGCTCACACTTTTGCATAGACTGAACTCTCAAAAAGACACTGACATTCAGCTCGTATTTCTCTTACCTGAAAGTAAAGCTAGATTGGAACTGGAGCCCAGTACGGCACACGCAGACGAGAAGGTTGACATTGGAGCAAAGCGCCCACAAGATGAAAATGATCTAAAGCTCGACGAGGCAGCCATCTGTCCACTGTTAGAATTTGTTCGCGGAGTTGTCTGCTGAAACACTTTAGGTGCTTTGTCATGGCTTGAGTCACTTGAACGTTCGGCCATGAACTACACAGCGAATTTGAACTGGTCAGACTGTACGCCAATAGGTATGTGATCTGCAAATGCGTTATAAAAGGCATTAACATCTGAGATGTTAGATAACTAATAAAGAAATAAAAAGCTCATCATGTTGGTCAAAGATGATAACGAAATCATGGGCCATCAAATCTTCTTTGCAGTACCCTAATGGCTTTGAGAGGCAGCTATGGTTATGAAGTGTTGTTCACTTCTTTTTCTTAGCCTAGGCATATCAGGACGGATGACCAGCTTACCCTTGCTGCATGATTTTCCCCTTCACAGTGTAAGGTCAGGGAACTGATTTATAGTTGAGCCTGCCAGCAGAGCAAGTGGAAACCTCAAAATAAATTCTGCCCTAGTGAGTTTTCACACTACCAACCTTTCAATTGACAGTTATCGGTCAGAAGTTAACACTGCAATCACTATATTTTAATTCAAACATTAATCGATCCAATTCTTTATTAATTTTGTGTTCGCTAGAATTGTTATTGGTTAACTGTAAACTCATATAGCACCATTGTGATCATTCACCATCACAGCCCAGCACCATTTGAGTCTTGCCATGTACCACTATTCCAACACACTATCACAACAAATACCAAATATAATTAATGTTTAACATTAATTCCACATTTTTTTAATCTTTGCTTCTGTGTGGCCAAATAAAGATAAAATAAATGGAAATGCAAGTATTTTAAGCTGGTAATCTGCTGCTACCCTGCTAATGCTTAAACAGATTAAAACATTTTATTTCCAACTTCTGAGAGATTATTTTTGGCCATTCACACAAGCGACACCAATTTTGAATTTTCATAATCCAAAATTAGCCTTGGTTGTAATTCTATTGCGCCTTTAAATAAATTAAGCCTAACATATAATGTCAACGCTTCCAGCAAGGGTAACCAGAACTAAATCCGGTAAATGTGTAGTTTAGTGTCGTAAATTATTCGCCCATTGTAGCATTATTATTAAAAAAATTTCATCAATCCAACTTCTACTTTGGCAAGAATCCTTTTCATCGATCCAGCTTCAATTAGGCAAGAATTCGTTTCATCAGTCCAGCTTCTATTTAAGCAGGAATTACTTTTGATCAATGCAACTTTTATTTAATTAAGAATTATTGTCCATCAATCCGGCTTTTATTTAAGCAGGATTCCTTTCACCAGGCCCACTTCTATTTAAGAAAAAATTATTTCCATCAATCCGACTTCTATTTAGCAAGAATTTGTTTCGTCAATCCAACTTGTTTTCGACCAACGCTGAAACCATGCAATGGCGGATAATTTACGACGCTAAACTACACATTTACTCTAAACCCCTGCGTTTCAAGTTATTTATCTGACTTTTGGGGCGTTTGAAGTAATTTGTCCCACTGAAATTAATAAAGGCCTGGGGCACAACATGCTTATTATAATACGATGACTCACTGTCTAGACGCAAATTTACTCATAAATAGGCCAACGCAATCTCAATCCAAAATCCCTTACAAAAGGCGTTAACATCTGAGATGTTAGATAACTAATACACAGATAAAAGCTCATAACGCTGGTCAAACGTAATCAAGAAATCTGTGAAAGATTTTCAAATAATTATGAAGACACCAACTTCCTACAATCGAAACCTACAGTGTTTATATTTAGAGAGGTCGAGGTCGTTAGGATTTATAGGTCAGGGTACTTTCTGGGTCACGGCACAAGGTATCTTCGGTAAGTAAGTTAACTTCAAACATATTACTTACGTCAAACCTTCACTCTTCATAAAATCGTTTATATCTTACGTCGAAGTTAAATTTCGTTGTTTATTCGACTGAAGAACACCCAATAAAAATTTGTCTAGGCCTACTTAATCAGTGCCTTGTCTATTACAGCAGTGGCAGAAAACCCTCCAGAGGCCAGAGGCCTATAAATGGCTTAAGGCCTAAAAGCTATATTACACGACCACCGGCTGTAGGCTATCATAATCCACCTCCAACGTTCTGCACTCTTTAAACCGCACAACTCGGCTAAAAATAAATACGTAAACAGTTTAATGAAACAGGCTATTAGATGTATTTAGGGCTATAGGTTATACGCAGGACTAGTGAGTCAGCTGAGGCACATTTTATATGCTTGACAGCGTACAATATATTACGTTTAGGCCTACGTCAGGCTGGTTTGTAGCTTTGTAAATTGGCCTACTTGCCTCGCGCTCAGCAACGCACAACACTAAAAACCAACGTTTAGATTATCATAGCCTATGCAACTGTTCACGTATAGGCCTAAGCCACGTTCGATGAGAGAAATAGGCCTACCTAGGTATTACGAGACTCTACAGTACTGTCAACTTAAACCAGCTGCAGTGCAGAGCTTCAATTTAGAAAGGTCAGAAGCGGGGTATAGTAGACATATAATTATTCTTAAGTCCAAATGTGACCGACACGGTAGGCACTATAGGACTGTATTTTGAATATGTGTGTGTAGGGTAATACGTTTATTTAACGACGCCGTCATATCGACGATGATTGGCGTATTTTGAATAGGTTTTGCCTCGTGTATTATACGTAGGCTACATGAAGCAACTGGTTATAAGCCTTCGACTCAATTAATTGTGACGCGGCAGGTTCGATTGAGTTCAAGCCTGGACTGATGAGACGGTCAATGTGTAGGGACCTTGTGCAAATCCTTCACGCACAACTGCCCAGCGCCATCGATATATAGGCCTACAACTATGATCGTGTGTGCACTTTCGAACTCTGAAAGGAGGGTATACGCCCTAATGTCGCATATTATAATTATTGCTTATAAGCAGTCTATACGTGGCCCCTATCTAGACTGTCATACGAGGCCCGCGGCAATATAATTTCAGTGATAGTGACGTGTATAGGCCTACACATGTATGGTCTGACTGAATCCAATTTTGGTGCGCCGTGTGCAAGGTGTGCACAACAATCGTGTGCAAGGTGTCAATTCAGACGCGATAGTAGCTTCTACACAAAAGGAATATTATTGTCTGCTGCTATAGCCAGTTTTCAGGGCGCCACGCCTGACAGGTAGTTCATAATTGTTCAGAAATAGATTAATTGCCAGTCCCCACGTGCAACATATAGCCGCGTGGTTTGGGCGTTCGGCTTGTGAAGCGGTTAGCGCCGGTTCGAACCTCCCCATGCAAAGCCGTTACACTTTAGCGCACAGTTGCTCTGCTCTATCAATGCCCTGTTGTATGGTCGTGGGCGAACTTAGATGGTCACTATAAAACACAATTGTGGTGTTGTTGTTTATGGGTGCGTTCCAACTCCGATCGAGTATTATAAGCTGCAGCTAGGCTATATGCTGCAGCGACTTCATTAGGATCATAGGACTAAAGCAGCTATAGGCCTATAAGCTCAGAGTAAATGTAAATTTGCGCATTTTTTATAGCGATCGTATGACCTTGACCCTTCTCCTTTTTCTCTAAATTTATTGTTATTTCTAATTAGTAATTTCTATCCGCGCCGATGTCTAAAGCACAAGGCATCAACGGTTGGACTATCAACCGCAATATAAGACCGTTAAGACGCGATCTCTCCACAGCGGTGCCCGTTAAAGTGGACGCACGTCATCTAGGTTGCAGCCTACTGTGAGAGGCGCTTTATAAGTCCATAAATAGAATAGAACTAGTAGTTTACCCGTCCTAAGACGGTCAAAGGAAATTTAAAGAAAATGTGTTTATTCCAATGTGCAAAGTGTGCATGACATTAGTAAGTAAGTAAGTAAGTAAGTCAGTAAGTAAGTGAGTAAGTATGCTCTTTATTAAACGCCGGCAAACGCGCAGCGCTGTACATAAAAAGTTATACAAATAGTAGCAGAAAAGTTGATAGCAGCGCCACCTACCGATTTTTATTACACGCAAATTTCAATCCGCGTGACGGTTTAAATTTTCGCTAAAAATACCTCCCCTCCCTCCCCTCCCTCCCTCCCTCCCTCCGCCGGTCCCTCCCTCCCCATGCAAACCGCTCCCCTCTAAACCCCTCAGTTGCTCTCCTCCCCTCCCCTGAATTTGAATCTCCGCTAAAACTCCCCTCCCTCCCTCCCTCTCCCAATTTCCTCTCCCTCCCTCCCCTTTCCTCCATTCCCTCTCCTCCCGTCCCTCCCCAATCCGTCACACCCTCCACTTCCCTCCCCTCCTTTCCACGCCCCATTTCTCCACTCCCTCTCTCTCCCGTCCAGTGTAGAGTCCAGCTACGCTGGACTCGTGTTGACTCTGTGTTGACTCTCTGTCGTGTTTGTTCATTGACCGCGCTATACGACGCTCGCGCGCCCCCTACCGATGTGTGTGGTTGTCGACCGCTACGCGGCGAACGTATGAGGCTGGCCCGCCTCGCGTTCCCCTCACCTGCCCCTGCAGCCAGAAATGCGTGCTGCCATCTGGCGAACTCACCTGCCCCTGCAGCCAGAAATGCGTGCTGCCATCTGGCGAATGACTCTTGCGAAACAGCGTTACACGACAGATGGACGCACGCATGCAGGGAGATTTCTGTGCGTTTATATTATTAATAGGCCTAGAATCTAAGGTCCCCGCGGTGAACCGACCATGCTAGCCCGAGGTTAAATGAACCACAGTTGGTTACAAACCGGCTTTCTCACGCCAATGAGGGGTCACACCGCATGCCTAGCCAGTGAATGGTAATCTGCAGGCCATTATATTGGCCTACTAACACATGACGCGTATAATATCACCCCTTCGTTCTAGATAGCAATTAGGCGTTGGTTACCAAATCGGTATTGTTCTCGACGAACTTTAGGTGCAGACAAAAGAATGCTACTTGCATGACCTGTGTTTCCCTGTTAGTTTGCAAATTGCACGAAATACAGTAGCAATATCGCCCAATTATGTTACGGAGCGACCGGTTTCGTTGAAAACCAACGTCAGTACTAATAATTTCAGCACTAGGTGTACTAAACGACCTCTAAACCTCGCTTAGCAATTACCGCGTTTGTTCTAGTTGATGTGATTGGCCATAACTGGGTCGGTCCATGTACGCGTTGCGGGAAGATTGCAGCATTGCAAGGCGTTGATTTGCCACAATGTGAAACGAACTTGAACTCACCTAAAAATCTAGGTCAGAGGACGTAACGGTGATTTACGATTGGCTGAAATCAAAAGCGTGGGCATATGACAGGACGTATCTGATTGGCTGGAATCGAAAGTGTGGCACGTCGCTGATTGGCTGGAATCGAAAGGGTGGGCCGGGGTGTGGCTGACGCCTGTGATTGGTCGGAGGAGACGTTGACCCAGGTTACGATCAATACATGAAGAATTCAGACGCAGACACGCTGGCTTACGCACGGACGAGGAAACAACAATTGAAAGGAAGAATTGAGAATCGACGAATTCCTTTGTCAGGTCCCGATCGCTGGAGGTAGTAGAGAACTACCGGAGACACCCGTGCATTTAAATTAAGCCGAATCCGTTGTCTTTTACAGCGTCAGTATGGCTTTTAACCTGGCGACGTGGCGCCCGTTGTGTATGGCTTCGTGGTTGGTAGCGGCCAGGAACCTTGAGGCGAGGACTGGTTCAGCGTTCTTGACCAGGCTGTCCAGTTCCTCTTCGAGAAGGGTGACCAAGGCCGAGGTGTCTGGTAACGGCAGGAAGAGCGGTTCGGTGCGTGATGAGAGCAGCAGCGCTGTGAGGAGAGCGTCTGCAGCCGCTGGAGTCAAAGACAGAGGAATCGCCCTGCTGAGGGACCCGCAGATCAACAAGGTAAGTACCTCCAATTCTCATTCAGGTGTAACCATTTGAGTTTTCATTGTCTTTCTAACGTAGGGGATCAGGCCCGTCCCTAGGCATACGCTGAATACGCAACCGCGTATGCGGCCCCGGCGATTTCGCCGAAGGTTAGGGGGTCCCCAAAAGCCCATTTATGAAAAATAATAATAATAATGACATCACATTCCACATAAGTATAAATTAAGTGAAAAGTAAAAATGCTTAAATTATTTAAGTTAAATATATGGCTTGTGACTTTCTTAGGAATAACGTTTATAACGTATTCCAAGTCCAATTGGGTGGAGCCCTAAAATAAAACCTGCATAGGGCCCCAGATATCCTTGTAGAGGATGATTGCTTTTGTAGCTCTATCATCGTGGCATGTCATTTGTGTCTTCCAAGCTGGAGTTCTATGTCATTTATTTAAATTTCTTTGTTCTGCATTGCATTTGAATTAAATGTGAACTGCAAAATCTGTTTGTTCATGTTGTGTTGTTGTGATTTCATTTATGTAAGTTCTCTTATCTTATGGACAAACTTCAGTGTTTCCAACACATGATTTCTGTGGAATTCGACAAACCACAGTTCTTAAGACTTACAGCTGCAACGCACCAACATCACAAATTTCATTGAGCTTAAACAGTTGGACCCACCACTGCCCTTACCATACTTCCAGCACTGACTCGTAAGTGGTGGAAACTCACCTGGGTCTGCCAAATTTTTTTTATACTCAGTGTGGAGACAAGCCAAAGACAGAGGCGGTTGGCAGTCTGTTGCCTAAATGGCAATGCTCCAAAGCGTGGCATGCCACAGTTAATCCTTAAGTTTGTAGTGGAAGCCTTAGCAGCCACATTAGGTTTTCAGTTTGTTTTTTGCATTTAAGCGATGTATATATTTCAGAATTATCATGAATTATTGATAGTTTGTCTCTTTTTTGTAGGGAATGGCATTTACCTTGAAAGAACGCCAGCTGCTTGGAATTCACGGCCTGTTGCCTCCAGCCGTGTTCACGCAGGACGAACAGGTGGAAAGGATTCTGGCCAACGTCCGCCGTTTTACCAATGACCTTGACAAATACATTTACCTGGCATCACTTCTGGATCGTAATGAGAAGCTCTTTTACCAGCTTGTCACGAATAACATCGAGGAAATGGCTCCGATCATATACACCCCGACTGTCGGCCTTGCCTGTCAGAAGTACGGGTTCATCTTCCGAAAGCCGAGGTATCGTGTTTCAGTTCCTAATTTTTACTCTTAACTCTTTAACGACCGTATGGTAGTAAAATACATGTAAAAGCACTACCATCGTTAAAGGGTTAAGGGGTCATCCATTAATTATGTCGAGAAATTTTAGGCATTTTTGACCCTCCACCCTTGTCAACAACTGTCAAACATTCAAGGACTCCCATAATAAAATTATGTCAAAAGTAAATCCCCCCCAGAAGAAACATTTCTGACTCTAGCTGAAAACTTTTTTGCACACATAACTTTAACAAGCCTTGACTTGTAAATGCTAGAGTAATTTGAATTGTCAAAATATTTGCATAAATCTGCTATTAATATCGGATTCGGATGTGAACTCGAACGTGTTTTAATAGCCGTATTATTATTTAATGTTTAAGCTACCATTCTGAAGGGTCATGTGTTGATTCATTGCCAAAAAATTTGTATTCAACCCCCTCCCCCATGTCAAGAATTGTCAAACTTTTCCAAAAACCCCATATTTTGTTGACATAATTAATGGACGACACTAACTTTGGGTACATTTTCAGTTGGAAGCTAAGATGAAACATCACTGGTTGGGTTATACGTGTGTGCAGGAGCCTGCCAGCCGAGATTTGTCCATCTGGTCAAGCATGGTTTGCCTGTGGATGAAGTTGTTATTATCTGTAAACTGTTACATTGCTTGTGCTGGTGGGGGATACCTTCAAGAGGTTTTTCTGAGAGGTGTTGTATAACTATCATATCAGATCATATATTCATTTATTGAGATAAGACCTGTCATCAGAACGCAACAGTTAAAATATGTCAAGAGATTGGCTGATTTGATTTAGTCTAGTAAACATTTTTAAACAGCATACATGATATGAAGCTCTTATTGTTCTTACTAGTAAGTTCAAATGGATGAGGGCTAGGGCGCATTATATGGTTACATCAACTGTGTGCAAAGCAAACATTTCCTATAAATTTGCTCAGTGGCCCGGGAAGTGTTTTAAAGTTGTGTGAGCCAACCTCAGCCAAGTACAGAACTAAGATGGATAAAATTATAGATTATATCGGATATCAGAATATGTATCGGGTCGGGAGTGCCTCTGAGTAGTTATCTTGAAGGGGCGCTATATAAATTCCATAGATAGATAGATAGATAGATATATCACGATATTATTTCTTATAGTATTAATGTTTCTAAAAAAGTTGTGAGCATGCTCCTGCCACGACTTCACAGTCTTCACAGAGCCAAAACTTATGTGAGCATCAGCGCCTTTGGTGCCAAGGCTCCAGGGCCTCTCAATTTGCTAGACGTTTACCTCGATTTCTTTTGTTGACGCACACCAATGACATAATCATTTTTATCGTTTGACTAAGTAGTTTCCCTTCTTTTCAAATGGTGAATTCTGGTAATTGCCACTTGACAGACACGGCTTATCAGTTAATGGTCCTTAACATTGTGTAATGAGTATTTGCATAAGATTACACAGACTGACTCTGCATTTTCCCCGACTTCAACCAGGATGCCCTGTTACTAGACTAGCAAGCAAACAAACTGTTCTCATCCTTACTTATCACTTTCTAACATTTATTTACTTACAACAACGTGACATTGAATTATATAACTTTTGTTCATCATGCCAAACTGCATTTGACTATATATATAGTTACTCTCTATGCTAACTAGATGTAAACTGTCTTGTTTGTATTTTCTGCGCTTATGAAATTTTAACAGCTGCTTGTGAAATTTTTGCAGGGGCTTATACATAACAATCAATGACATTGGACACATTTATGAGATACTTTGCAACTGGCCAGAATCGAAAGTTAAGGTGAGTCTTTAATGTTGCTTTTTTCAAATCTATTGTAGACCCTAGGTTTGGCATGCAGACTGAATTTGTCTGATGCAGTACAACTGTAATTTGATAATGCCCTCTTTACAAAGTTCAGAAGTGTACATTGAAGCCAGGCAAACATTGCGAGTCGTAAGTAGAGTGGAAGGGGAAATTTTCAGTTTAGAGCAAAAGACAGTCTCAGTAGGAGGGTTGTGAACATGAGGAGGTAGAGAGTTTCAGATGGAGTTGTGAATTAATGCCAGCCAAAGACAGGACAAAGACAAGACAAAGACAAGACAAAGACAAGATAAAGAGAAGAATAGACAAAGACAAGACAAAGGGAAAGACAAGACAGAGATAAGACAAAAAGAAGACAAAGACAAGACAAAAACAAGACAATGAGAGAAACAAGACAGAAAAACAAGACAAAAAGAAGGCAGGACAAAGACAATAAAATAATAATAATCTTTTCTTTATTAAGCGCCTGACAAACGCACTGCGCTGTACATTTACATGTTATGCAATTGAAACAATCTTAACTACTAACAGAACAGACAGCCTGCAATGCACGGCGCTAATAGCAGCCTACAAAGCATATCCGCCCTACGGGGCTCGAACTCGGTACCTCTCGCTCTCTACGCCAGTGTGTTATCCAATGCGCTATCGGGCCACCCCAAGAAAAAGACAAGACAAAGACAAGAGAATGGTTTTGTCTCAGCTGATAACTCTTGCAGAGGTTACTTATATAAACTCCTCAGAAATAAGTGTATTGTATTCTGAGGACCTTATAAAACACGGTTTGCTTATTAACCAGTTGTCAAAGTGTTTTCTTCTTATTTGTAACCAAGTCATGTTTCAGAAAATTTCAACAGACATCACTCAATACACAAAGCCACTCAGAATGAAGCGAGCATATTTCTTTGTCTTAAACACACATTTTGTCTTTTTTCACTTTGAGTGAAGCCCAGAATTATTAGGTCACTTAACCAGAGCTTTAGAGCATGGGCGCCCGCAGCATAGGTCAAGGGGGGTCGCGTGACCCCCCCTGGAAATCATGATCAAATAAAAATCCGACAGGTTTAATCATGCAAATGAAGCTTAAAATAATTATGTCACAAGATTCTGTTCAAAATACTTAGTAAATACTAGCTTTAGTTTCATACTGCTTAAGCCTACTAATAAGTTACTATACTAATATTCAGTGGCTGATTTAGCCATAGGCCTGGAAGCCAACCGCCCTCCACCGTGCCCCTCCCGGTGGTGTTCTGGCACCCATTAAAACAGACTCGGCCGTCATCGTGGGCTACCACTAGCCTGTCAGAACGGCCCTGGCATGGCCGAGATTTAGTTCTCTACGTTAACCCCAATAAACAATGCTCATCACGATTCAGTCCGCTAGGTCTACGTTCAACTGGCTTCCCCATTATTTATGTATCATGTATGTTATCAAAGACACATGTTATCTCGGACTAATGTACCGACATCAGTGGTGGAACGCTTCGACTCAGAGGTTGACCTTATCACTTAGGTCGCGCATATTGACAAAGCCAAGCCGACTGGGACCTCTGGATAATCTCTGGATGAAGAGGTCGGCCCGAGGTCAAACATTTCCCCACACCGGCATTTGCTTACCCCAACAGGTCCCTGCATTCCTCAAGCACTGTATCAGTTACGTTTCTCTCATGCATTCTGAGTCTGTATCTGAAGATTTTGTATTCAGTTGAAAGTATGTTAGAATTGAGCGTGTTTCTCTTCTTTTTGATTAGGCCTACTTATGGAAGAAGATTTTTGTGTCAAGGTTATCCTTAATTTTTTCTTCGCTGGTGCTGTGTAGAACAATAGGTTAGACTTTACTGTGTAGTTTACATCCATTCTGTTGGATTATCTCTGGAAGAACTGTAAACAACTGTTGGATTATCTGATTATTGAAGAAGAGAAGAGCAGTCCCTTAAGCCAGCCCAGAAGCAGCCATGGGTATGAAGTGTTAACGACTTCATTTTTTTAGCCATGGCATGTTAATATGGATAACAAGAATAAGCGTAAGCTGCAGCAAACTCTAAGTGCCCTTTGGACCGTGAAGCCTGCTAAGTCACAAAAGAAGTCGTCTGAACGGTCTGAACTGCTCCCTCCTGTAACGATATTCCGTATTCCTTGCATCCAAGACCGCATGACCGAATTGTCCCACAGGTTGAGAACTAAATGAGAAAAACGTTTTTAACTAGAATACTTTATAGTCATAGGCGTAGCTACACTGAGGCACGAGGAGGCAGTTGCCTCCTCTTGCATTTTTAATATACTGAAACTTCTATTGACCAATGACCCCAATAACCAGGATTTTGCCAATGGTCTGTGAAATTGCCTCCTCTTGAATTGAAGTCTCGCTACGTGCCTGTTTATAATAGTTAATTTCATGTAAACCAAAGTGCGGTTATGTAGTTGGATAAATAAAGAGTATGCTTACTTACTCACTTACTTCTGAATGATTGTTGCGTCTGATTTTAGGCTATAATTAGTAAGACTCAGTGCTTTTTTCTAGAAAAAAGTTCTGAAACTCAGCAAATTCAGAACAAGTATAGAGACATGTGCTAAATTTCTATTTCATATGTGTCAATCTCAATAAAACATTGAAAGCACTTAAATGAAATTAACGTATCTAAATAATTTAAAATAATTTTTTATTAAAAATTTTAATGAAATATATTATTTTGTAATTATATATTAAGCTTAGTTGAAAAAGGTTCCGGAACGCCGTTCCGGACCACTCCGGCTGAAAAAAGCACTGTTAAGCCTTTATAGGTATCGTTAAGACAATGTAATTATGTGAGTTTAGTTTTAATGACATATTATAACGCAACTAACTCTCTCGGCCGTGACTGACCCCCCCTGCAAAAAATCCTGCGGGCGCCCATGCTTTAGAGTGCTTTAATCAAACCCGAAGTTGGTGTCATTGTTTATTATTATATTCATTTATTGATAACAAAAACCAATAGACACACCACTATCAGGTACAGTGCTATTTGTTCTGTCCAAGCTAGCCACAAATAGTGAGTCATCAATCAGACAACATCTGTTCATCTTTGTTAAATATTATTAGATGGAAGAGTATTAACAGAAATATGGATTGGAAACACTGAAAAATAACAAATAACAATTTGTTAACAAATAACTACATTCGTCACGAATATATCTATTTTTCACTCTATTTCAAGAATTTACACCTCCTTGAGAGGTCACTTGCCATTCAGATATTGATGTAGGATTTCTCTAGGTATGTTGTGTATATAAATGTCACATTTTAAGCCCCTGTGCATGTGACTTTTCAAAACTAATTTTTTTTTCTGAACACCCTGAGGTACACTGTGAAATAGCAAAAGAAATATGAAAAAATACTAGTGAGATGTTCTTATTACAGCGTTAGAATGAATATTGATCTAATCAGATTATGTGTCTAAGAATATCTATGTCCATACCTAATAAATTTATCTCAGGGAGGGTGTAAGTGCTAAATTGTATAAAGAATGTTTGATGAGATGACCTATTTTTTTATTTATCTATGCTTATATACAAGGCCCATGAGATGAGATAATTTATCATCTTCAGTGGACATAGAATGGCTTTCTATATTAGACACGTGAGATGAGTGTTTGTCATCTTGTATGTGTGTCAATACCAGTTTCGAGGTCTGTTTGTTCATACTGTACCTGCCTGCCGAGGGGGACGAATTCCTAACGAACACCTCTGGTGTTTCTCTCGGAGAGGTGCTCTATAAACATATAAATATGATTATGAATACATTATGTATGCAAACTGAGGTTGGACCATGCTACAGGTGTCATAAAATGAGGCCGTAACAGTTAAGAGCTGGTTGGATGCGGCTCGACCGGATGCGGTCGCCTAGTCCCGGTAGGCTGAAAACAAACATTAGTTTTGAGATGTTAATACATAAAGAAACGCTTGTCTTTATATCTTCTGCAGGCTTAAAATACTGCTACAGTGGTTAGCTAATGGCTAGCCACTGACTAAGGCTGCCACAGATAGTGTGACCTTGACAATTCCTGTTTACGGACATTGTCATATTTGGTAAAGCATAAACTTAGCAAGTACTCTCTCAGGCCTACCCAGTGCACATGATTATGTGTGAGGTGCTTCCTTCAACTATGTGTCTCATTTTATATCTTGCAGTGTATCTCTCTATGTCTCTCTCTGTCTCTGTCTGTTTGTCTCTCTGTCACTGTCTGTCTGTTTCTGTAGCCTACACATGCATATGCATCGATCTGTGTAGTGTGTACGTTACGCAAGAAGCACTTTTGACGGAAAATCTCTAGTTTGCTGTATGTTCCAAATATCCAGAACTTTTCTTTGTAACAGAGAGTTATCATTGAAGGCTGAATATTTCTACATGCCAGAAGCATGTTGTGGTTTCAATAAATACTGTACCTTCACCCTATTGTTTAAGTAAATCATCCTTATTATCAAGGAAATTTGCTTGAGCTAGAGCCCTTATGCAGCCATGTGTTTGAAGTGTTAGCAACTTCATTTTTTTAGCCTCAGAAATTGAGGGTGAATGGCCAGTCCTCTCCCTCATCATCTCATCTTCCCACCGACAGTGTACGGTCAGTGTACTCATTATAGCTGAGTTGGCTACGAGGCACAGATGGAACAGAAGTCTTGAACCAAATTTCTAACTGTGAAGGGGACTTGAGCCCCCAACCTTTTCATTGACAGTCCATCACGCTAACCACTACACTATCCCTGCACCCTGTGTAGATTAGTAATGAAGCAAACAATGGTAAGCTGTACCTTTTTAGTAGTAGTTTCAGTTTAACAACACTGTGTGATAACAAAGATAATTACTAGCTTTGCCCTCCTCCTTCATCGAGGCTTGGGACTGGCACTGCCAGAGTACGAGCGGTGGCGGAGTTTCCGCATCTTTTTAGGTCAGTAACCTGACTTTTAACAAGGTTGCAATGCTTCTGAGGTCTCATATGCTTTATCGATATCTGCTTACCTTCATACTTTTAACGACCTGTGCCCGTAAGTAAACATTTTCAGTCACCTGTCCAAAGAACAATAACCTTTGTGCCAAGGACACCCAAGTCAGAAAGCCTTGAAGTATTTATTGGTAACTCTAGACTATAAGATTGGCACTTTGAGCTGTCCTCCCATGCTACAAAGATATAGGTCACTCTGTCTCTCTGTGCGCTTGGCTGCCTAGATCTCTGTTCATATCCGTCTAAATATTGCTCAAAGGTGCCTTACTGGTGGTCCATTCTGCCTAAACTGTTCAGACTTGGCATTAATAACAGTCGTAAAGAATTAATAAGTCACACTTTCGATCAGTAGTTGCATAAGTTCAGTAAGTAACTTCTGGTTCGTATTGATTTACATAAATTTCCGGAACCTTGCTGAATTTATGTCCCTTTGAAGCATGACCCTTATCTGATATAATTGGCGTATAATGAAGTATTGTGTTAAGAAAGCTGGTATGCAATGAAGCGCTGACCGTACTTGGACCAGTGGTATAAATAGGTATACTGTAAACAGGGCTGCCTGGGTAACAGCAGACACTGTTTGTCTAGAATACTTATAGGTATTACTAGTGTCTGGTAGCCAAGGACACTGAGTGTTGTTTACAGGAATGCTGTAATAATGTTGCCTTTAATGGCATATGGAATGGGTGAGGGATAGTTTAGTGGTTAGCATGCTGGGAGGTCAGAGGTTCAAATCCCTGGCAGGGCAAAAATTTGATTTCTATTCCACTTGCACCCCTTTGCTAATGAACTCAGCCATGCTGTTAGTGAGAAGATAGGACAGCAAGGGAGAGGACTAGCCATGCACCCCCATGTACCGATGCTAAGAAAATGGAAGTTGATAAAATTTCATGCCCTTGATTGTGTGTAGGAGTATGGTTTTTTGTAGTATATGGTATTTATACATGCCTCTGATTAGGTTGTACTGTGAGACGCGTTTTATAAATCCTTAAATAGAATAGAATAGAATAGAATGCCATGCACTAGTTGTGTTACAATGCTGTTATTTTAGTTATAATAATAATAATTATTATTATTATTATTTTTATTATTGTTGTTGTTATTTTTATATAGACAGTTTAGTTTTTGTGTCACGGACCCACTCAATCATGTGGACACGCTTCAAGGAACGTTATTTCTTCAAGCGTATCCACACAACTGTGCCATTTACGCCACGTGTGCATTTTTTCACACGTGGCGTGGCCAAGATGGCCGCATGTTTCTCAACTGTGTCATTTGTCATAAATCACTTCATCATACATACCAACATGAGACATACATACTTGTATACGTACATAAATTTATGTTGTATGTCCAATTCTAAATCAATGTATTGACTGCCGGTGGTTATGGAGGTCAGGGCAGTAGGCGTTTAAATAACAGGTTGTCGTGCTCTGACAAAACTACTGCACGTGCTGTGTTGTCTGGTTCTCGAAGCTGGAATGCGGACGTTGCTGTGAGTTGCCGAACGAAAATGATATGATGTAGTCTCTTAGATATTGTATTGTGTTGTATTTGAACATTTATAAAGGGCTTCTCACAGCACGAGCCTTTCAGAAGCGCTCCCAGTGAGAGATACTCCAAGAGAAAAGGAAGGTTTTAAGGTGAGAGAAAGATGTAGAGATGCTACCAGAGAGGAGGGTAGAGCATAGAGAAGGAGGAAGTTCATTCCATAGAGAGGGACCTATGCAGGTGGATATACCACCAAGTCTTCTAGATTAGAGTTTGATGTAGATCTATGCTGTGTTACAATATGCTTTTGTCTGAACATTTATGTAGAACATCAAGAGTACCTCAAAAACAGCCAGGTTTAATTAAGTAATAAATTATTAATTTGTTACTTAATTAAAGCTAGCAAGATTTTAATTAAGTAACATATTATGAATTTTTTACTTATTTTAAATCATGTTGTTTTAAGTAACTAATTAAGTTTAAGTTGCAAACACATGTAGTAATTGAGAAAGATAGGTCAAGGTTAGTATAGGCTAATATTAGCTTTTCTTTGCTCCATTGCACAGTACTTGCTGATTCATGACTGTAACTATAACAAATATTTTGTGCAATAAACAAATATTCATGTATACAAAAAGATGTGAATGTTTTTAAAACAGTCGCTGACATTTTAAACCTGTTGCCTCCTGTCTGGGTTTTCTTAAGGGATCTCTCTCCTTCTAACTGTGATTACTACTTTAATAGACGTAAATGCCCTTTGCCAGGCATTAAATGTTTACATGAATACCAGCTACTTTAGTCTGTGATATTGCTTTTAAGCATTTATAGTTCAGTGACCTAGTCAAGGACTTGATGTTGATTCATACCCAACAGGGCGTGTCTATGTCATGAATTTCACCATTCAGAAGTGTTATACCTACAATACAACTGATATTGCCCTCCTTCGAAGTTCACAATTGCACACATCAACAGTGCTGAGCAATTGTGAGTGATAAGGACTTGCTCAAGGTCCCTAATGCTGAGCAATTGTGCATTATAAGGACTTGCACAAGGTCCCTAATGCTGAGCAATTGTGCATTATAAGGACTTGCTCAGGGTCCCTAATGCTGCGCAATTGTGTATTATAAGGACTTGCTCAAGGTCCCTAATGCTGCGCAATTGTGCATTATAAGGACTTGCTCAAGGTCCCTAATGCTGCGCAATTGTGAGTTATAAGGACTTGTTCAAGGTCCCCAATGCTGAGCAATTGTGCGTTATAAAGACTTGCTCAAGGTCCCAAAAGCTGAGCAATTGTTCGTGATAAGGACTTGCTCAAGGTCCCTAAACAGTTTCCACCTGAGAGTAGGCTCAAACCTGTATCTCCATGCTGCAGGCCGAGCGCTCTATGCAATCAGCTACCATGCTTCACGAAGCATTGTCAGGTGGTTGGACATAGGTTTGCACACGAAATCAATCAATCATTATTCGTTTATTCCCTCAGGCTACCTGACAAAAATGCAATTTGGTTCATAATGGCCAATTAATTGATTTTTGAATAAAGGCTGAACATTAATGATGGTGCTGAGTTGATGGTCTAGTGGCTAGTGGCTAGTGTGCGGGACTGTTAACTGAGTGGTCAGAAGTTCAGAACCCAGCAATAGCAGAAAGAGATTGTTTTATTAGTTCCCTGTAGTGAACTCGGAAATACAATAAACACATTGGGTGTACACTAGGCTGACCAGACGTCCCGGTTTTCGCGGGACAGTCCCGATTTTCTGCTAGCTGTCCCGGCTGCCGGGAAAGGTAGGCCAAACTCTAAATATGTCCCGGTTTTTAAAAACTGACCTGACTTTCCGATCTTATATATGATGTATTTCATGTGCTTTTGTCATGTGATCAAATAAAGGATATACTTACTTACTTTATCAACGTCTCCTTGATTTTACTACTGGCATCTGGCAAGTAAATTCATTTTTAATCTCACTTTTATTTTTTACCATGCATACCTCTCATTTTCATAAATAATAATTTTTAATTTAAAATCTAAATCCTACAATTTCAAACTAAATTACTGAAATAAGATTATAACATGTCAAAACGAAAATGCTCTTTTAACGACGATCTGAAGGCCGAGTTTTCATTCTTGTCCAGCAGTGCGACTGATGGTAGTAGGCCTACTGCATTCTGCAATATCTGTAAGTCAACTATTTCGGTTGCTCACTGATTTGATAAATTTAGAATAATTAAATTTAAATTTAAAAGCAAGATTTGTTATGATAGAATGTTAGCAGACAAAAAAACTTTTAAGAAGCATACATTCAGGTGCCAAATTTGAGTAACTGATTTCAGAAATTTAGAATTTAATTTTAAATTTAAAAGCATGATTTGAATAAAACCTTAGTCTTATAGTCTTATACCAATATAATAAGCATAAAATAGATATTTGTGCAAGTTATATTATATTAATTATTGACAACATCACAAATTTATTTTGTGATTGAAGTGTCCCGGTTTTTAGTTTCCAATATCTGGTCAGCCTAGTGTACACTGGTGTAGGGAGGAAAAGAAGTTGATAGCACATTATATCTATAGATGGCTCTAGGGGTTGTTAGGGGTCGTCCATTAATTATGTCAACAAAATAGGGGGAGGGGTTTGGAAAAGTTTGACAGTTGTGTAGGGGGAGGGGGGTTGGTACAATTTGACGTCAACAAATTTTTTCCAATAAATCAACACAGACCCTTCAAAATGGTAGTTTAAACATTATGTAATGCTAAAAATGTATAAAGTGCTTAATGTTTAATACTACTAAAAAGCTGGTAATAAACTAAACTCATATATTTTGAAATTTGAGATTGCATTTTTTAGTGTAAAAAATCTAACAGTGATTCGACATGTTTTAGCCATTGTGTTTCTTTTTTGTTAGACAGGCGGGGGGTTCTGGGATTGTTGACATAATTTTTATAGGGTGTCCGTCAATGTTTGACAGTTGTTGACAAGGGGTAGGGGGTCAAAAACTGCCTAAAATTTGTTGACATAATTAATGGACGACCCCTTACGCTAAAGAACTATTCTGCTTTAGGAACAATACTTTGACCACAGCAGTCACTTAACAAGTGACACAAGTAGGTCAATGTTATTGCCTATTTTTATGGGAAGTAAACTTGTTTATGTGACCTAAATAAAATAACCATGTTGTAGCATCTGTGGTATCTGACCCAATTTCGAGGATCAATTAATTAACAGTTGCTTTAAGTTAATACAGAGCCTTGTGATTCTAATTATAATTGGAGATTTATATAACACTGTTCTAAGTGAAACTAATCAGAAGCACTCTCTACGCTACGCTTCATAGATGTTAAACGGTCTGCATGTATTGAGGATAAATTTGAAATTGATATAAGCTGTGTGATGTTTATGTTGATGGTTCTGACTATGTGGTGACATTGAGCTGAGTGAGTGGCTATAAACCTCGATATGGTCCGATGAATGTCATAGTTTAATTATGTAATCTGGTTGTGTCCAACGGTCCAAAAAGTGGACGGTCCAAATCTGGTACACTGCCAGGTTATCTGCATCAGTTAAAGCGTATGTCCCATGCTGCTCTGTGCATGAGGTGCCGGTTTGCCTCCCAATGGTGGCTTACTTAATTAAGAGTTTTGATTCTCGGGCTAGCTTAGTCCGTACATAGGGACCTTAAATCAGGTAAAAACTCGAATGTTGGCGTACCACCAGCAAAGGTCAGATAAAAAACAACAGGCGATCGCAAAGTTGCCTTGCAATTAATTATTAGAGGGAGCATCGTAAGTTCTCGTGGAGGGTCTAGAGCAGGTATTAGAATCGTAGGTAGACGATTTTAATTTAAAAATTAAAAGATGATTTTAAGAATGTAATTATATCAATGAAAGGAAAAATAAAAGCACTATCAGAAAGTGTCAATGTGAGCTGTGTGCTTTTTTTAATTTTGTCGCATACCACTTAGCTACGTCTGACATAGCGCTAGTCTAGCGTACCATCGTTGGAAAACCTCTGCCTTTTTAAAATGACATGGCAACAGGGATGGTGAAGGATCCCACCCGAGCATGCTATTGAAAATGAGCAGGGTCAAGGCCATAGAGTCGACATTTTTTTACATTTATTGAAAGACTTTACATTACATTTGCACTGTGGAATGCCATATGTTTACATTTATAGAAAGAGTTTACATTACATTTGTGCTGATTGGATTTAGATTCTTGTTTTCGTTGAAATTTTCAGGCAATCGTTGTTACGGATGGTGAACGCATTCTCGGTCTTGGTGACCTTGGTGCCTTCGGGATGGGAATTCCGGTTGGGAAGCTGTCTCTCTACACTGCAATGGGGGGCGTTCCCCCGCAACAGTGCCTCCCAATTGTGCTGGATGTCGGAACAGACAATGAGGTAAGGATGGATTTGTTATACACAGGATATTACTGGACATGGCTGACAAAGCTGTGTTTGCACTGTTCGTCCGTGAAAATACTGTAAATATTTTTTAAGGATTTTACTCTAGAGTAATTGAACACACTTGAGATTTTGTTACATTGTTCAGACTGTCAGTCATTTTATTTTATTTTTCATTGTTAACAAAATAAATTTTACTCAGTAGTTACCTCTTACATACTGTTTTAATGCAAATTCCCGCTGTAAAAATCTGAGAATGTTCGTCTGTGAAAATACTGTAAATATTTTTTAAGGATTTTACTCTAGAGTAATTGAACACACTTGAGATTTTGTTACATTGTTCAGACTGTCAGTCATTTGATTATATTTTTCATTGTTAACAAAATAAATTTTATTCAGTAGTTATTACCTCTTACATACTGTTTTAATGCAAATTCCCGCTGTAAAAATCTGAGAAAATTGCTGAACTTTGATATTTTAACATTGATAAATTTTCTATGTAAATTGCCATAAAATACTTTTTAAAATTTTTTTATAGTTTATTGCTGTTTAAGGATTTCTTGCCAGACTTGGTCGTAACGTGTGAAAAGCACTAGCTCTGAAAAATCACCAAAACGAATTAAGTAGTTTCATGCACAACTCGTTAACGTCATATTACTGGCATCTAGACCTGATGCTGATAATGAGGAGGATGTAGATGAGTTTCTTGTCTGACATGATATGACTAATACAAGTTTTATGTAAGAATTTTATGGTTGTGTTATTTAGAATCTGCTTAACGATGCAATGTACATTGGTTTACGACACAAGAGAGTTCGAGGAGAAATATATGATGAATTCATCGACGAATTCATCCAGTCCGTGGTAATGAGGTCAGTTGTGACTAGAGACTTTTACTGCTTTCAATCAAGGAATCTATCCTTATAGGAATGGTGACTCATGAAAAATAATTGTATATGGGGCGGGGAGATGGTTGAATGGTAACATGCTGGCACGAAGATCAGAAGTGTTGCTTCTAACTCATTTATTTATAATAAAATAATAATAATAATAGTAATAATCCATTTCAATCAATGCCGTTGCCTTCAGAGACTCCTTCTAACAGCCAGAAATTGTCAAGTGATTGGCCATTCCAGAAAAAAAAATAGTAATTATAATAATTATTATTATTATTATAATTATCTTAAAATCAGAGTTCTTAAAATCACAGTTCTTAATATAAAAGTTCTAGGGCCCCATTGAACCCAGGCATGTGATAGGTTTGAACCGCTGGATTGTAACTGAAATCTTTTGGAACAGGAAGAAAGTTTCCCGTGGAATCTTCTGTTATTATTATTATTATCATTATCATTATTATTATTATATCCGTTTCGCACTTATCCACGTATGTCACCCCACTTCAAATTTTGTTTCTCATATTAAATATGGTGTTTCATATCTCCACAGGCAATTTTTCACTTCGCAAACACAATTATTAGTCTTTCTCCTTTCATATTAATATAATTAACTGAAATGCATTTGTTATGTAAACAAGACGAGACATTTGTCAGACTCCCTTAGTTGCGCACAATAGCTAGTCACATGACGTTATCAATCCTCGACCTAAAAGACACCCACCTTAACATCTGCTGTGCCCTCTCTGATCCTCTGGAACCGGACTCGGACCTCCCTCGGACTACTCTTTTGGACAACCCCTCTGACTAGACGCAGCGCTCAGGAGTAAGCTGGTGCCCTGCGCTTGGCTTTCGAGTGGCGCTTTAGAAGTTTGGAGATTACGATTACGTTATATGAAGAGTTTCCAGTCCTGTGTATAACAGATCCTTAGCTTTCAATGCAACACAATTCAAATATGCTACAAAACATAAAATTTAATACCCTACTTGGAGAGTAGGAAAACAGATAGAGCAAGTCAAAGAATTCTGCTACCTAGGGAGTATGATTACGACAGATGCCAAATGCCACAGAGAAATTAAAAGAAGGATAGCAATAGGAAAGGAGGCATTCTCAAACAGAAGAGAATTACTGAGAGGAAAACTAAACAGGAATCTAAAGATAAGAATGATAAAGACACTAGTATGGAGCGTGGTGCTGTATGGATCGGAGACATGGACAATGAGAAAAGCGGATATAAAAAGACTGGAAGCTTTCGAAATGTGGACATGGAGAAGAATGGAAAAAATCAGCTGGACAGAACATATAACAAATGAAGAAGTGTTGGGAATAATTGGAGAAGAAAGAGTCCTTATACGCACAATAAGAGACAGGCAAAGGAAATGGATCGGACACACGCTGAGAGGAGACTCACTACTAAGAACGGTCATCGAAGGAAAAATGAAGGGGAGGAAGACAAGAGGAAGACCAAGACAGATGATGCTGGATTGGATGATGACAAACGGCTACAGGAAACTGAAAGAAGAGGCCCAACAACGAGAGAAGTGGCGACGTCGGACATTTGAACCTGCCTAACAGGCAGAGAACCACAAGAAGAAGACTTGGAGAGTACTGGTTTGAGCCTCCATTGAGGCAGTTACCATGTAGGGACCTTGAGCAAGTCCTTCACTCACAATTGTTCAGCTCCAATGATTTTATGTCATTTGGGTGTGTGTACTTTTGTACTTTGGGCAGAGGCAATCTCAAATGCAATTGTATTGTATTATGCAATTCAGCTTAGATTGCTTTTCTTATACAACGTGAGACAATACAACTTGAGAATTTCAACTTAACTTTGATGAGGCAGCCTTGAAGTGGATTTAGAGGGGTTTGCATTTGATTCTGATCTCTCATGAGCGTGGGTATTCACACTTAATGGCTGAATTAATATGCCAGAAGCCTACACAAGTTCCTGAATAAGAGAAGTTCTTTGGCATGGCAAAGTCCTTTGCGTTGAGGGTTTATCTACAGACCTTTGTGTAGGTATGTGCGTGGGCTTGTAAGTTGTATTTATAAGAGCTAGATAACCGTTGGGGGTGGGAATGTTTGATTTCGGGTGGGGTCGTTAGGTACAGGGTCTGGTGGTGCAACAGCATCTGTTAATTGTCTGAGGGTGGTTGTGGATGGTCTTGGGAACTACCTTGAGTGAGGGGGTTAGGCGGAGGGGAGGGCAAAGATTGCCTTGGGCAGTGTTTGAATGGGAATATCTGAGGTGGTGTGGAGGCCCAGATCTTGCTGTGACCAACATTGTACTGAACTGGCCATTAGCATACAGTCATAGCTTTTTATATTATTTTCACTATTATTATTATTATTATTATTATTATTATTATTATTATTATTATTATTATTATAATAAATTAGGACGAAGGTTAATCGATGCAACACATGACACGTTCGAGACAAGCTACCTGTTTCAAAGACTCTCGGTAGCTCTCCAACGCGGAAACGCCATCTGCTTTTCTTCGACATTACCATGCTAGATTGTTCATAGTAATAATAATAATAATAATAATAATAATAATAATAATAATAATAATAATAATAATAATAATAATAATTGGTTTTATAAAGAAATAAATTTGTCTTATAATAATAAAAAAAAAAAAAATAATAATAATAATAATAATAATAATAATAATAACAAAGTGTACAATTTAGCATGGTAATTGGTGTTTCATTTTTACTATTATTATTATTATTTATCATGATTATTATTGTTGTTATTGTTATTATTAGTGTTGTTATTATTATTATTTTATTATTATTATTATTATTATTATTATTATTATTACATATTTATTAAGCGTCACTATCTAATGTCCAAGCATCAGTCGATGGCTACTCTGACCCCCCCTGGCAGCAGGACTTGAACCTCCTTCTAACTGCCCTTTGGACAACCCTTCTGACTCAGCGCAACGCTCGTGAATAAGCTGGTGCCCTGCGCTTGGCTTTCGAGTGGCGCTTTAGATTACTGTACGATAGCATCGAGCAAATGCGAGTGGCATTGAGCAAATGCGAGTGAAGTACTTGCTCAAGGTCCCTATTATACAGCAACCGTCTCAATAGAGGCTCGAACCCGCACCGTCAGCCTTACAAGTCCAATCGGCTAATGTATTCCACCGTTGCTATGGTGACTGGGAGAGCCTGTGACGTGGTCGTACGTCATTTGGTTGTCAGCTTTTAAAGAGTGTTTGTAATGAAGCGCACTGCAGCTGTTGACGTGTACTGCCTATGAAATTCACCCCAATATTCGTGTTGACGTACAATGCTATGGGCAGTCAATCTTCCTTTGTCAGTCCTTTTATGCTGTTAGCCAGGTGTGAGTTACCTGTTTTTTTTCTCTCACTGTTGTTGCCCGTGGGTCTTTCTTTTTGGCAGTGGCGTAGCTGGGAGGGGGTGAGTGATATAGCCCCACAGGGCGGGGGTCTTCAGGGGTGGTAGAAAGGCGGCAACATGAAATTTTGTTAAGATATATTATTATTATTATTGGTGCTGCACCATGAGTTTCAGTGAGGATCACATGCAGAGAATGAAAGCGTATGTCCTAAGAGCCAAAGATCTTATTGTTGAGTCCATTAGAAATGTCAGCATACTTTAGACAATTTGTACAGTGTAGAGGTCTATGGAGTTCCAACCTTGAGGGGAACTGACTCAGTCTCTATGTCTGTCTGTCTGTCTGTGTCTCTCTCTGTCTCTCGTTCTGTGTCTGTGTCTGTTTGTCTCTCTTTGTCTCTGTCCCTCTGTCTCTGTGTCTTTGTCTCTGTGTTTCTCTGCCTCTTTCACTGTCTCTGTCTGTCTTTCTGCCTATCTTTCTGTCTGTCTGTCTGTCTGTTTGTCTCTCTGTCTCTGTCTCTGTTTGTCTCTGTCTGTCTGTCTATGTCTGTCTGTCTGTCTGTCTGTCTGTCTGTCTGTCTGTCTGTCTGTCTCTCTCTTTCCCTCTCCTATCTGTCTCTGTGTGTCTGTCTCTCTGTTTTTTCTCTGTCAGTCATTTTATTATGTCCATCAGTCTTAACAAAACAACTGTTCTTTCAGTATTGAGGAAGAAGGAAGAAAATCAATTTTCAGCGACCAGATTTACACCTCCTGTAGTTTTCAGGCTTATATTGTCATGCTCTATTAAACAGGATGCCCTAGGTAATTCCCTTGTTGACTGTTTTCCTAAGGCCTTAAGAAAGTGAGAAGTTCAACCAAGGACAGGGCATAGGCAGCAGCACTGAGCATTGGAGGCCTGGAATATTTCTAAAGTGTAATATTCAATTTTTTTTATCACTTTATGTCAAAGGAAGTGTAAACCTGAACACTGTGTCCGGGCATGTGTGTAGGGTGTGATTGAGAATTTATCAGCAGCCTGGAGAGGGGAGGGGTTTAGGGTAGTGGTAACACTCTAACACGAAGAGCAGAAGATCATCATGTACGCTGGATCGCTTCACGCTACCTTCCCAAAGGTCTACTCAGCCTTGCATTCGCCAGATGGCGTGAATAAATGAGCAGTAGGACGTGATGAGCGCCTTGCATGGCTGCCAAACAGTTAAATTCGACTCCTGTAATAACTTGTGATCATCCAGTCATACCATGACTTGTAAATATATTGCGTTCATGTCAGTTTGAAATAATAAACAAAGATTATTATTATTATTGTTTGCATTGTTTGATCTCAGGTATGGTCAGAGTACGTTGGTACAGTTTGAAGATTTTGCCAACCAAAATGCCTTCCGCCTCCTGGCTAAATATCGGAATCGTTACTTAACGTTTAACGATGACATTCAGGGTAAGCTGTCCAAAGCTTTGGCTGCATTGGTGTTTCTTAAACTGGTCAGTTGGTTGTTTTGAATGCAAGGCTGTTGATTGATTTAATTGTCTGGCAGTTTCTGGCAATGAATATTGAATTGATGGATAGTTTGTTGTGTTGTTGGTCTCTCTGGTGAATTAATTGGTTGAAAGATTGATTAGAGAACATGATGTTATTAATTAAGGAATGGCAATTTGCATTTGTATGGTGTGTCTTTTGGGAGTAACTGACTGACTGAATGACTGAATCACGAATGACTGACTGGCTGAATGAGTGACTGGCTGAATGACTGACTGACTGACTGGCTGAATGACAGATTGACTGGCTGAGCTGAATGGCTGACTGGCTGAGCTGAATGACTGACTGACTGAGCAACTGAACAACAGACTGGCTGAATGACTGACTGGCTGAATATTCAGACTTACTGATGACTGGCTGAATGACTGACTGAGTAACTGAACAGCGGACTGGCTGAATGCTGACTGACTGACTGAACAACTGGCAGGCTGAACAACGGACTGACTTGCACAATTAATAATCCTCAGTAAACATACTGAATATGATGGATTGTTTGACTACTGTTCATGAAAGCGTTGAGTTTCATGGTCGACTGATACTTTCAAGTCACCGCTAAAAAAATTCCTTTGAAAAAATTCTTTGATCATTATATAACTCATCACATGTGCAGCACCATTATCTTCGGCTTCAGTTATATTTTGGTGCTATATAAATGATCTCCAGTCTATACCTTATTGGTGACCTCGTTCATTGCCCTAACTTACATTACCATTAGCCTAATTCTCCTATGTATGTATGTATGTATGTATGTATGATTGTATGTATGAGCACTTGTTATAGTGCCCCTTCAAGATTTCTACTCAGAGGCGCTCCCGACTACAGCGCGGACACTGAATCGGAGTTTCACGCCGAAGCGCATGAGCAATTGCGAGTGAAGGACTTGCCCAGGGTCCCTACGCGGCGGCGGCTTGAGGTGGATTCGAACCCGCAACCCTCCGGCTGCAAGACACCGAACATACTGAGATAATATTTGATGTCTCAACCCATTTAATAACTAACTGTCAGAGCCGAGACAATTTTTCCTACCTGTTACAAGTTGCGACCTGTCATCTTGATGTTGAGAATAAACGAAATTGATTGATTGATTGATTGATAAATTCTCTTATCAACATTCTGTTGTGTTGTTTAGGCACAGCGTCTGTTGCAGTGGCTGGTATCATTGCTTCGATGCGCATCACAAAGAAAAAGCTGTCTGACAATCTATACCTCTTCCAAGGCGCAGGAGAGGTAGGAGACAGGCAATTTGTTTCAATTCCAGCCTGTCCTGAGTGGAACACAGAGAAATCTGCCACATCACTTTAGTTTACTGGTTGAATCATTTTAATTTATGCATTATTTGTTTATTAATCGTAATCGTAAACTGTGAATTTCTTAAGTGCTACTTTAAAGCTATGCAAAATTTATCGTAATTAACATATTTTTATTTATGTGGCACTACTCCACATTCAGAGGTTCTGAAGTGATAACTTAGCCTGTGGTGCTTCAAATAGGAAAGTATGATTGTTTAAAGAAAGTTTCATTCCTTTGAGTTTGCCCATTGTCACTGAATGTACAAGACTGTCTTTGAACTGTTATGGTGAACAATAAAGTATTGATTGATTGATTGATGATTGATTGATTTTGATTTGATTGATTGATAGTCCTGTGATGCGATGATTCTGATTAATCGGTCTAGGGCAAAATCTGGTGCAAACCGATTTCTGGATCAAGATTTTTCGGTCACGCCCTAGTTGTATTGTATTGTATTGTATTGTATTGTATGAAGTGTTTGTTGTCTGGTTTAGGCTTCGATTGGCATTGCTGATCTGCTGGTCATGGCCATGGTGGAGGAGGGAGTTTCAGAGACAGATGCCATCGACAGAATATGGATGGTAGACTCTAAGGGATTAATGACGACAGTAAGCATAGTCATACATACCATTTACTCAATCAGTCTAGTTATCTCATTAAAAATTCATGTTAGTCAGTTATGCTAGTGATTAAAAACGAGAGTCATCTTTGGGGCTGTGATTGAAAGGTAATTAAGCTTAGTTAATTACTTAATGAGGTAGATGAAACATTTATACACACTTCTATGCACAATAGTCCTCAGGTTAGTGGTCTTTGGGTTGAAGGATATTTCTGCAGAAGCACAAGTTATGTAATGTAACAATAGCATTGAAGGATATTTTGGGCGGAAGCGCAAGTTATGTTGATAACTCAGTGTTGTAGGAATATTCTGGTAAAGTTTGGTGATTGAATTTGCAGTTAGTGATATGTATTAAGCGTTTCTGCTATTGCAATTTCTTTACAAACTGTATTCTATCCTGTGATCTTTAATATTTTAAAAAATTTCTAGTTTAGGATTCTATGTTTTCTTATTTAAGATTCTGTGTTTTTTATTTAAGATTCTATGTTTTCTTATCTAAGATTCTGTGTATTCTTGTTTAAGATTGTATGTTGGAAAGTTTTAATATTGTATGTTGAAAAGTTTAAGATTCTAAGATTAAGATTGTATATCGGAAAGTTTAAGATTCTATGTTTAAGATTCTGTGTTGGAAAGTTTATGATTCTATGTTGGAACAGCATTAATAACTTGCCTGCAAATTACTATAACTGTTTAGCGAGACTAGTTTTGTATTGCAGAACCGTCCTGGTGGCAAATTGACCTCACATAAAGCAAGGTATGCAAAGAACTTCAAGCACATAAGTCAGCTTGAGGAAGTCTGTCGCGAGCTTCGTCCTTCCGTTGCCATAGGAGCAGCGGCCGTGGGCGGAGCATTTACCGATCAGTTCCTTCGTGATATGGGTCAGTTCAACGAGCGACCTGTTATATTCGCTCTGAGTAACCCGACGAGCAAGGCGGAGTGCACTGCAGAACAAGCCTACAGACTGACAGATGTTAGTATCATGAAACGTTAATTTAACGATAATTTAATATTAACGTTAATTTAGCATTGACTTTGATTTAACATTAATGTTGATTTAACATTAACATCAATTTAACATTTTTGATCGGGGTATGGCAGTGTCAGTTGTAAGTAAGTAAGTATATCCTTTATTGAAAAACCAACTGCTAACCGCAGTTTGGTGTACAAAGATCATCAAATATATAAAAAAAAATTAAGTATAAAGCATCCGTGTGACAAAATTTATGTTTTACGAGATAGAGTGTTTGCCTTAGGTATTATTCTATTGTGGGTTCTGGGGCGTAGCGAGTATGAAACAGTTTTCACGGGAGGCAGTAGTTGATGTAATACATGTGCATGGTTGCTGATGATGGTAGAAAAGAGGTTAGAGTCTGCTTTTCTGCAAAGTTGCTCGAAACTTTGGTAGGATTCCGGTAGATAATGAGACCGGACCAGTCGCCGTATAGTTGCCTGAAGACGAGAGCGTCCCTCTACCCCCACAAAGCCCCATCACGCCGGGGCCGCATAGAGCATCCGCGACACTGTGGTAGCATTTGTTACATCACACAGAGATTGGCCCTTTAACCCATGTGCTGTTAGAACGCGGAGGGCATACATTGACTGCCTAGCCTTAATGACAATGTTGTTAACATGCGTGTCGAAGTTGAATTGTTCTGACAAAGTGACACCTAGGATCTTCATGTGCTTTACCCGGTGCTGTATACATGTTCAATTACAGTTTAAAAAAGTCTAAAATATACATTACAGTCAATCGTGTTAGTAAATAAACGTGAGTTACACCAAAAGGAACTACAGTGTTACACTGACAGGATTTTACATTGTATTTACGCATGTACTTTTAATTACCAGTGTATTAAAATTCGCATATGAGCATTCCTAGCCCATGGTTTTGTTGCTAGTAATAAATAAAAAATGAAAGTAAGTTGAATTTTGTGTGCTTCAGGGACGTTGTATTTTTGCGAGTGGCAGTCCTTTCGACCCGGTGGAGCTGAATGGTAAGACGTTTTACCCTGGTCAGGGTAACAATGCCTACATCTTCCCCGGTGTTGCTCTTGCTGCTATTCTGTCCAAAACTCACCACATCACAGACGGAATGTTCCTCAAAGCTTCACAGGTGAGACAATTGTTCAAGGTTTCACTGTACATACATTTCTCATATTCCTTGTCTGTTCTTTCCTCTCTGTCTCTCTCTGTCTGCCTCTCTCTCTGTCTCTGTCTGTCTGTCTCCCTCCCTCCTTTCTCTCTGTCTGTCTCTCTCTCTTTCTCTGTGTTTGCCTGGTTCATCTTGTGTGATTAATAATTCACTGGTGGTTATTGCAGCAGTAGGTTTTCTTTACTGTGATTTCGATGCCATTTTATGCAATTATCTTGTTGGCTCTGCTCCAGCGTGCATTAGGGAGTCTGCATTTCAATCTCCTAGGTCCCAGTGTAAAGACTTCAAGCTACTCTTTAATCTGAAAGCCAAAGGGAAATAGTGAGTTTTGAGCCGCTTTCTGAAGGAAGGAAGTGAATTTGAGCTATGAAGAGAGCAGAGGCGCGTTTACCAGTAGGCGAATTAGGCGCGCGCCTAGGGCCCCCAAATCTTGAAGGGGCCCCCAAACAAATGAAAATATTTTTTAAATAATAAAAAATAACATTTTAAAATTTAAATTATTTTAAATATATTTGTTTATATTTTGTACAGCTTGGCATTCACATAATTTCGTAAAAGTAATTATTATTGTAATTGTAAAAGTATATTTTGTCTAATTTATAATTGCTTTGTTCATTTGGACAGCAATTGGACTAATAGTTCATTTTTGTGTAAAATAACATCAAACTTATTATCAACAAACAAAAACCAGCGTCTGCTGCAGTTTAGGGCTACGTGTGGAAACCTTTAGTCTGATAATTCCGTCATTTTATAGGCTAGTGTTTAACACTTTTATTAGTATTGATAACCGGTAAGTAATAGTAATCGAAATTTTAGTGATATTAAATATTTATTCAAATCTGATGCAATGAAACGCTGCTAATTTTCTGGAGCTGCAAAACGAAATAAGATAGCTCTAATGACAATATTTTGGAATTAGTTGCAATCAATCAATCAATCAATCAATTTTCGTTTATCAAAATTAGTTGATAACAACGCAACTTATACTAAATGCTGCAAAGAATAAATGCCACCAGCAAATTTCTGCACGATCAAAGGCCATGTTTGTCGAATTTGAATTATTTAATTCTTTAATTATTTAACAATTATGCTCAAAACGTCAGAGAAAATTTCCTCAAAATAGTGACGGAGGCAAAACTGAAACATGGTATTGAAAGCGATTATAACATTGCATATGAAGACGAACAGCCGCAGAAAGCGTCAAAGAAAAAACGTAGCCAGCTTTGTTTTTCGACAGAACTGCCAAGAATGACTTCATATTGAGAGGCCGAGAAAAATTCATTGTTGACACCTTAAACGTCGTGTGTGACAAAAACGGCTTCAAGTTCAACTTAGCATGTTTTCGCACATTATAGGCTATAAACACAACCAGAGTTTCAGACTTCGAAGTTCAGAAGGGTCCCCAAAATGTTTGCGCCTAGGGCCCCGTTTTCTGTAAACGCGCCTCTGGAAGAGAGAGAGCGGCAGACAAAACACTATATAAATATCCAGAACTCCATATATTAACTGGAAACTAATACAATGCTGTCTTTGGGTTGTGAGGTCCTGTCAAGAATCGCCTCATAACAAGGTCTTGTTATAAGTTTAATTTCTATAGGTGAACTAATTTTGGGAGTCCTGTCCGTGACTGTCTAATATCAGAAGTTGTGTTATAAGGAAGCTTCTTATATTGAGTTTTTGGTGTGGATACATACCTGAAAATGTTCTGCTGTTGGTTGTAGGAATTGGCCGAGATGGTAACCGAAGAACATTTAGAGGAAGGTCGTGTATATCCGCCGCTTGCGATGATTCGCGAAGTCTCGACGAGACTTGCCACGGAAATCATCGAACACAGCTACCAGCATGGTCTGGCAACTTTCTACCCTGAACCGGAAGACAAGAGAGCCTTCGTCGAGGAATATCAGTACCAATGCGACTACGACAGCTTTGTTCCGTCAGTATACGGATGGCCTGGAATGACCGAGTAACAGCCAGAGTTCTCCAATAATCAAATATCAGTCTGCTGTGCAACGTGGAGGAATTTACCTAGGGTGTCTAACTAAATAGTTTATGCAGTTTGCTTCTCATATGTTTCTATAGCACAATTAAATAATACACATCATTGTAGTGACTGCTGCCACCTGTGTGCTGCTAGCGTAATCTGTTATGCGCCGGGTTCTGTTTGTGCGTTTTAGGTTAGCATCTTTTTGGGGTGGTGTAATAGTTTTCAGTGTATTATTTTCTCATCTGTGAGATTTCAGCTGTGTGTTGTAGAATTCATGTTTTTTTCTTGGCGACTAGTGATCTTATTTATGTTCTCGTCTCGATTGTGTTATCGTCATGTCATTTCTCTCCATGGTTACCGGTGTTTCTGTAACTGTCACGTTCTTTGGTTTTTGGTAAATCACATCTGATGGTTTTTGATTTTCCATTCGTCGACTTTCCAGATCAGTCTGCATTCCAGATATTCTTTCAAAATCGTTAATTGATGTGCAAGTTTTCATTGAGTTATTATAATATAATATAATAATAATTATAATATAATATAATATGAATTTTTGGAAACCGAATTGGCAAAAACGTGGAGAATTTAGTCCAACATTCCACTTTCTGATGTTCGTGTAGTGGCAGCATAACAGAGATGGGTAACTAATCGATTAGATGCTAATCGATTAGCTAATCGATTAGACAAACAGCTAATTCTAATTCTAATCGATTAGCTGTCATCTGAAGCTAATTCTAATTCTAATTGATTAGCAATTGCAGCTAATTGCTAATCGAAAATCGATTAGCTGATCGATTAGCTGTCTGAAAATTAAGCGTTCATTAAGAATGAGTTTAGTAATATTGAGTTTGAAGAATATACTTACTTATCTGAAGGTTGTTTCAAACTTCATTTATCTGGTCATGGCTCTATGTCCAATCTGCTCATGTAACACTGAAAATTTTTCACGTTTTCATGTTCTTCGTCTCAATCATCACTGTGTTTCTGCAGCCTCAGCTACCATGGAACTTGTATTTAGTTCTGCTGGCTACGTCGTAAACGCTAGGCGCAAAAGGCTAAGTGATGTACTGATTCAAGATATGATAATTGCAAAATGCAATAGTGAGCTTATGCAGTAGCAATGTCAATAACTGCAGCATGTATTGACCGATGTGGTGTTGTCTGCCGGTATGTGGACTGTTCTCACATATAGCAGTTGTGCAACATTAGGTATTGTAATAAGCTACAGATTTAGGCATTGTAATAGGCTGCAGCTTTATGTATTTTAATAGCCTACAGCAACTAGCTGTAGTAACTTGTTGTGCTTTGATTAAATTTTGACAAATTCATGAAGGAAATATATACACTGTATCAAACTATCGATATCTAATTCTAATTGCTAATCGATTAGCTGCTGATAATTCTAATTCTAATCGATTAGCTAGAAGCTTTTGCTAATTCTAATTCTAATCGATTAGCAAATTTCAGGAGCTAATTCTAATTCTAATCGATTAGCAATTCTAGCTAATCGTACCCATCTCTGCAGCATAAGGTGTCATTATTCAGCATGACTTGATTTGGAAGCTAGTTATTCAAACGTATCTGCTGATGTGAAAATTTAACAATTTTAATTTTACCGTTGTGTGAGTCCACAAGTATTGCTGCGGAATTTAAAAAAATTCTTTAACAGTGCTAAGAGTTTTACTGCTGTACAATTTCAGTAATATATATTCCTTGCAAATTCGACTGTATCTATTATTATCTGAGGTGTAGTGCGCTTGTCGTGTACACACGCCAGTGCGTTTGACTCCGATTGGTCTTGATGCTACCTTTCGCTGTCTTAAGACCACTCTTTTCGCTCGGGGTCTCTCGCACTGGGAGCGCCTCTCATCGGTGTTCACTGTGAGAGGCGCTTTATAAATTTATAAATACAATACAATACTGTTCAGTTTCAAGAGTATCTATTCCTTTATTAAGTCAACAACCTCATGCTACTTCTGGACAAATTCAACAATATCTACTACTGTTCATTTGCAGCAGTATATATTCCTTTATAAAGTAAACAATCTTGTGCTACAGCTGGACAAATTCAGCATTTTCTACTGCTGGGCAGTTTCAGCAATACATTATCTACTGCTGGGCAGTAGTTGCTATGGAAAGTCAAAACTTGCACTTTAAGACCTCTTGTAATCACCACTTGATGCCCTTAATCTTTCTTTTCCTTGAACAGTTTCTTTTTCCTCCTTTGCAGTGTAGCTCTTTCCTCATGATACCCATAGCAAGTACCTCATTAACCTATAGACCTAATTCAAAAAAGTAAATACTATGAACTTTGCTGTATGAATTACAAGCTGGATATCAGTTATCATGGTTTCGGTATTTTGATTGATCATTTAAAATGTTCTACTCATTGTTAGAACAGTAGCCTTTGTGAACAACACTTGAAAATTTTTGATTTAGAAGCAAGACTCTTCAAGGAAATGCAGCGTAGCAATGACGCGGAGTTTAGGTGACAAGTGGCTTGAAGATGTAAACTTGTAATTGCTGCATATAAAGTCTTTGAGATGCTATTTCGCATGTATATCGTGGCGACATTATTTTATACTTGTTTAAAGACTCTGTAGTTGCGAAGGGATGTTGTTCCACTCGATGGCAGGGATTTACCTTTTGTTTAGTGCTTTCAAAATTAGGAAATTTTTATTATTTAAATGTCGGATGTGGCTGGAAAGTCCGTTTTCTTGGCAGCTAAATGTAGCTGTGCAGTGCTGATAGTGCAGTCACCGTTAGGTTAGCAGATAGTTATGTTGAATGATTTTCTGTGTCGTCTTACAAAAGAAGAAACTATACTCTGCTCATCATGTTTGGTGTTTATCAATCAATCAATCAATCAATCAATTTATATAGCGCCTCTTCAAGGGTTCTACTCAGATGATGATGATGATAGGGTGGGACTGTGTTAGGGCCACTTGGTTTTAAATTCACTGTTGTGTGAATTTACTATCCACATGTAAATTCACTTTTAAATTCACCCCATACTCTCACAAACTTAGAGCATTTGCGATATTCTGAGGTCAGTGATCAGAATTGTCAGACCTCTGCCAGCGTACACATAAACATTTGATGGGACCCTTATGGGTTTTATGTGGGTATGCTGGATGGATCCAGGGCATTGTTGAAGTCCCCATGAGGGCCAATGATTAGAGATTTCAGTTACAACTGTACGTCCTTGTCTATGATTACAGTGACCATACACTGTTTGTGGGAAGAGCAGCAGAGACTATGCGCTACCTGCCCTCACAGGCCGAGGCTAAGAAAGTAAAGTTGATAGCACTTCCTCGGCTTGACCTCCCCGGATTCTGACCTAGCACCAGAACGGACAAAGCAGCCTGGCTATTGTGGACTTGGTTTGATATAGGGCCAGTGTGAGCTGGTCTCCCTGTCGCGGCTTTTGTCAACTGACAACTGACAAAACTTTTATTTCCCAGAACAATGCATATAACAGTTCACATAATACATAGTACATTTTTCAGTGCACTGGCTAGGGAATAGGGGAGACCCAAAAGGGGCAGAAGCCCCGCTTAATTAGGGACACCCCATTAACTAGATTGGATGGTGGATGATTAGTCAGTTGTTAACTAGCTGATAACATTCAACTTTAAGAAACAGAAGATTAAAATGTAAGCTCCACAATGAAACAATTCCAAGTAAGATAACGTCAATCTTTCAACCTTGATTTAAGTAAATCCTCCACAACTTCTTAAACTGGACAAGAGCAAGTGCATTCTGTATACTTCTTGGTACAGCATTCCAAGTTTTCGGACCTTTACAGGACATAGAAAATCTACGATAATTTGTTCGTGCATATGATACACATAGACCACCAGATGATCTTGTATAGTGACCATGTATGTCTACTGTTTTAATAAAATAGTTCAAAAATGATTCAGGTAACAAGTTATTAACAAATTTGTACATGAATTTACCCACTAGGTATCTGTTCATGTTCTCAAAGTTCATTATATTATATTCTCTGTACCTGCATGCTGTATGGGCATAATACGGATCTCCAGCAATAACTTTAATTGCTTTTTTCTGTAGAAGCACAAGACATTTTAGCCTAGCAGAATAATTTGTGTGATGATGATGATGATGATGATGATGATGATGATGATTGTGATGATGATGATGATGATGATGATGATGATGATGATGATGAGTTCTCTGCCCAAAGGCAGGTTCATTTGTTTTATGCCACCCGAGCATGAGGTGGTTTCCCGTTGCCTTCCTCACGAACAATTGTGTGAGCAACTTGTCCAGGGTCGCTATGCAGTGGATATCTGTCTGTATGTCTGTCCGTCCGTCCGTCTGTCTGTGTGTGTCTGTCTGTAGTACGTGTAATCAGTGCCTCCCTTCATAGACTATAAGAAATGATCTATTTGTAAATACTAGGCAATAGGAACTGTATACAGATTTCTTCCATCGGTGATCAGGTGGCGCCACAGTGCTCGTAAATAAGGGACTGAATCGGAGAAGACGGAGCACTACCAGAACCATCGTTATGTGACACCTATCGCTCGGTAACTGCTCCGCTGCTCCCTTCGCAGTTGCTGACTAGTAGGGTTCACGAGCGTCAATTGCACCCAAAGGGGTCAGAAGTCAGAACAGAAATTACATATAAACAAAAATACGGAGTTAACACAGTGTGTGTAGACCTGGGAGTCACTTTGGTCAGCCAATCTGACCTCACCTGACCCTAAAATGACTTGAGGTCGACTTGAAGTCGACAACTTGGAGTCAAAACGACTTGACCCGACTTGGCAGAAAAACAACCAACTTCCGACTTAAAGTCGACTTCTGACATAGAAATAATGATTAGGCCTACGTACGGCTAATAATAAAAAATGTCATGCCAATTTGCCTGGCAAGCATTAATTTCTTATACTAATGAGTAATGAGATCTCAACACCAGGTCCTGATGAATAAAATTGCGTATTAGACCTATTTTAAGCTGTTTGTGTTTGTGCTTGAACAGTTTTGTAACGCTCTAATGGGTTAACAGAAGAATCTGCAGGGGATCGCGGACTGGTTGCACTGAATGACATGTTATAATGACACATTTTAATTCTGTTGTCATAATTAGTTGGCCACTAACGTCATTCAAATAGCAATGCATGCATATCATCCCACAGTACTAGGCTACCACTCACCGACAATACAGTCGATCATTGTCCGATACCACAGTTTTTGCAAACGACTAATGCAGTGCAGCAAAGTAGCGCCAAACGATCGATTGATAGTACGAGATCCAGATTTCTTTGCGTCGAATTCACTGACAATTAAAAGTTCACTGATTTGCGCGCGTTCAGCTCTTGATAAGGCAGACGTGCTAACATTTTTATTAACATTTCGATTTGCCAAATTTATTAAACGTACGCGTGACGCTTTAACATATAATGACTCATGATATAGACAAATCGACACCGATAAAAAATTAGTAGGCATAAATAACTGCTTAGCCCAACCGCCGCAACCGGCGTCGATAATACAAAATAATATCGCAGTACCGTTCTGCGTGTTTGAATAATTGCTTCTTACTCTTTCAAATGAGATGAAATCAACTTTTATCTTCAACACTTCAATTCAATGTACATCGTCAACATAAATCAACTATATTTCTGAACACTTCACTCTCAATATACAGCTCTATCTACTGTATTCAGACAACTGCATTATTCAAATCTATTGTAATCGGCAATTTCTAACCTTTCCCGCGCTATTAGCACGTGCTCAGTACAAGCTATATTCAATCAATGTTTACAAAATGCAAGCGGCGCTGACCGCCCGCTCAACTAGATCATGTTTATACAGTGTATAGCCTACAGGTGTATTGCCATGACACAACCCTAACACACTATGGGTCTTTAAAACGCTTGTTCACACTAAAAACACTATACAACTGCTTAGACGCCGCCTTGGCCTCACGATCATGAGTGTGGCAAGATAAATTTAGATTTGTTTGTGTCTCAAGTCGGTTTAAGTCGACTTGTGGAGAAAACAACTTGAAGTCACTTTTCTGCACAAATTCGACTTGGGGGTCAGTTGCGCTAAGCAGAAACGACTCGACTCGACTTGGGATGCCCAAGTCGACTGGGGTCGACTTATTGGGGTCGACTCCCAGGTCTAAGTGTGTGTGTGTGTGTGTGTGTGCTTGCCTCTCTGTCGGTCTCTTTCTCCCTCCCTCATTCCTGCCAACACTACATCCATTCATTCATCCATCCAGTGCTTTTTTTCAGCCGGAACGGTCCGGAACGCCGTTCCGGGACCTTTTTCAGCTATTAAAAAATAATTTAGCTAATTTAAATTTTTCATTAAATTTTTTGTAAATTATTTAGATATCTTTATTTAATCTAAGTGCTTTCAGTGTTTATTGAAATTGATATTATATGAAATAGAAATATTACCATAAAATATGCCACTATATCTGTTC
Organism: Aporrectodea caliginosa; assembly: GCA_020284085.1. NCBI lineage: Eukaryota > Metazoa > Annelida > Clitellata > Crassiclitellata > Lumbricidae > Aporrectodea > Aporrectodea caliginosa. The sequence goes on along the minus strand of JACEVL010000282.1, from coordinate 250,084 downwards.
TGAATGTGTTGAGTTCCGGAACCTTTTTTTCTAGAAAAAAAGCACTGCATCCATCCATCTATTCACCCATCTATCGATCCTGTTGGGTCTTAATTCCACCTGTCTATCTGTCTTCCCGCCTTTCTGTCTGTCTGTCTGTCTTTTGTCTGCCTTTCTGTCTGTCTTTCTGCCTGTTTGCCTGTCTTCCTCCCTTTCTCTGTCTTTCTTTCTGTCTTTCTATCTGTCTGCTTGCCTGCCTGCCTGCCTGCCTGCCTGTCTTTCTTTCTTCCTGCCTGCTCGTCTGCATCATGTCTGTGCGTCTGCTGTGGCATTTAATGCGTTGCCCTCTTCAGCCCTCTGATCCCTATCTCAGCTTCCTCCGTCAAATCCTCCTTTACGTCTCTTGGTCCGATGCCTTCCCTGCCTCCCTCCCTCTGGGCTCTCCCTTCTGATTCTTCCCCTACCCCTCTGATCCATCGAATCGATCCCTGTAAACAGCCACCAAAGGGCAACACAGACAACCATTCTACAGCGCCACCTAGCGACTAATAACGCGTGACGCGTCGCCAATACGAATGCGTCGTTAAACGAAGCGTAAACTTAAGAAGGTATGCGATTAAATGCTGCAAATATAATTAGGCCTACTAGGCTAGTACTGAGGAAAAATATAATTGCTAGGACTGGGCATTTATCGAGTTATTAACGCGATCAATGCGTTAATTAATTAACGTGCTAAAAAATTAACGCAGTTAACGCTATTGTCACCGCGCCCAATTATTTTTAATGAATGCGCTAAAACAGAGGTCTCCAAAGTACGGCCCGCGGGCCACATCCGGCCCGCTAACGCCGTTAATCTGGCCCGCGGAACTCTCCTTGAAGAAACAAACTAAATTTGGAAAGGGGCCGTCCATAAATGACGTCACGCACCTAGGGGGAGGGGTTGGAAATTTGTGACGATGTGTGACATGGGGTGGGGGTCTGAGTAGTGTGACGTCACACCAGGTCTATGTTATTAAATTTAACAATTAACAACAATTTAATTTTAATAATAACAGCACTAATTTTGAGGATTAAATTTTCATTATTTTTAAACTATTTAACGTATAATGGGCACCATTATTAATAATTTTCTAATTATTTCAATATTTGGTCACCGTTAGATTTTAAAATATTCATGCTTTCCCTATTTGTTCCATGAAGGAGCATTTTGCTTCGTCATGGAAATTGGTTTTAGGGGGATGGGGGGGTCAGAGCTTTGTGACGTCATATTCAGAGGGGGTCTTACTTTTTGTGACGAAGTGTGACGAGGGGGAGGGGGGGTTAAAAATCGGCCAAAATAGCGTGACGTCATTTATGGACGGCTAATTTTAACGCCGCTGTACTCTCACTGACTACTCTGACATGCATATTGCCAAAATCCATGTCGCCTGATATGCAATGACACCATAGCAGTGTTTAAAGAGTACAATATTCGGAGACATTATGAATCCAAGCATTCATCGCATTAGCGGCATTACTCACAATTCACTGGACAGATGCGCACAGAGAAAGTTTTTCTTCGGAGTTTTGGCCCGTGGAGCTTTAGAAAGTCAGCAATGTGGCCCCCGCTGGAAAACTTTGGAGACCCCTGCGCTAAAACAATAATTGTTGAAAACCGCTATTACAGAGTAAAAACTTTAAGTTTAAACTTTAAACTTTAAAGTAAAAACTAAAAAGTAAAATCAAGTAGGCCTAATAAAAGAATGTTTACTTTTTGTTTATTGACTGCAAGCATTTATATGGCGCATAGGCATGATAGGCTATTCAATGTAACTACTCAGAGTCGGTAGAGTAGTTGCACTTGTTATCTATTGTGACATGCGATTAAAAATTAATCGCGCTAATAACAAATTTAATCGTGCGATTAATTTCGATTAAAATTTTTAATCGTTGCCCTTCCCTAATACTTTAATACTCAAACAACTCACCCACCCACAGGTTCAAGCAAGGTGAAAATTGTTTAGCTCTACATGTATCTTGGTCTTAGCCTAATGTCTTCAACGTAATTATTAACAGTTACGAAACAGAAAATAAACATGCACTTTGTTATCTGCATGTGACCTTAAACTGACGGACATAATTATTTGGTTAGTTGCTGTTTAATTACACTGTTTCATTACAAGGATTATTAGCGTCGCCCTCCTCCTTCCGCTAGGCTTGGGACTGGCACTGCCAGAGTATGGGCAGTGGCGGAGTCTTGGCAGACAAAGTGTTGTAGGTAGCAGAGATGAGTAACTAATCGATTAGTAACTAATCGATTAGGTTCTAATCAATTAGATGATCGATTAGACAAACAGCTAATTCTAAATTAATCGATTAACAAATTTCAGTAGCTAATTCTATAATTAGGCCTATAATCGATTAGCAACTTAACTAATTGATCAGCTAATCGATTAGTTAAACAGCTAATTCTAATTATAATCGATTAGCTACAAGATTTTGCTAATTCTAATTCAATCCATTAGCTAATTTTAGTAGCTAATTCTAACTCTAATCGATTAGCAATTTAACCAATCGCGCCCATCTCAGGTAGGGAGAGGAAAGGGAGAAGGGTGGAGATAGAAAA
>JACEVL010000282.1:235000-242500 GCA_020284085.1 Aporrectodea caliginosa | reverse complement strand
GAAGACGATTGGTTAGAGCGCTCACCTGGTAATGCAGCGTACAGATTCGATCCTGCTCTGAAGTGGTACAGTGTTAGGACCTTGAGCAATTCTTTCACTCGCTTTACAATTAGATGATGGCGCTAAATAAATGCAGAATAATAATAATAATAATAATGTTGTTGTTGTTGATGATGTTGTTGTTGATGATGATGATGATTATTATTATGATTAAATTATGATTATGATGGTTATAAATTTATAATCAAAATGATAAGATAACTGGCCTAATTTGGATCCTATAATAATGGTAGTAATTATAATAATGATGATGATGATGATGATGATGATGATGATGATGATGATGATGATGATGATGATGATGATGATGATGATGATGATGATGATGATGATGATGATGATGATGATGATGATGATGATGATGATGATGATGATGATGATGATGATGATGATGATGATGATGATGATGATGATGATGATGATGATGATGATGATGATGATGATGATGATGATGATGATGATGATGATGATGATGATGATGATGATGATGATGATGATGATGATGATGATGATGATGATGATGATGCTGATGATGATGATGATGATGATGATGATGATGATGATGATGATGATGATGATGATGATGATGATGATGATGATGATGATGATAATAATAATAATAATAATAACAATAACAATAACTTAGGAGCCTATATCTCGCTGACCTACAACGAATTATTTTGGTGGATTTTAGAACCAAAAGAAAACAAGAATTTCTCTCTCATTGCTTCTCACCTTCATCAGCTCAAATACCGCTCTACAATTTGCGCTCACTGCCCTCCTAGTTATCACAACGATGAAAAACTTCTATAGCGCCGTTTTTATCGTAGAAACAAGGCTAAAGTCTGGTCAATTTGCAGAAGTCATTCAAAGGGTGAGACAGAAGAGCATCGAGTAATATATGGCGAATTGGTTTGGCTGTTTGCGCGTATACCTGATTGGCAAGCTTAATGAGAAATGAGATGGGATTTTGTGGCGCCGCCTGTAGTACGTTCTAGGATCTCTGCTAATTAAAGCTCGAAATCTCATAGCTGCGTCTCTTTTCATGTTTGTCTGCGTGTGCTTGTGTTTCTATTCTGCCACTTCTTCAGCTCTGTCAATCAATTTCCCTCCTTCTTCTTCTCTGCTTCCTGCCTCTCCTTCTTTCTCTCCCTCTCTGATTGCTCTCTTACTGTCGCTTTGTGCCCTTCTCTGAAACACTCCCTTATTCTCTCGCTTTCTCCCCTCTCTCTTGCCTCCTCCTCCTCCTCCTCTTCCTCCTCCTCCTTCTCCTCCTCTCTGTCTTTCTCTGTCTCTCTCTGTCTCTGTGTCTGTTTCTGTATGTCTGTCTGTCTGAGAGAACTCTCTCTCTCTCTCTCTCTCTCTCTCTCTCTCTCTCTCTCTCTCTCTCTCTCTCTCTCTCTCTCTCTCTCTCTCTCTCTCTCTCCTTACTCTTACTCTCTACCTATCGTATCTCTCATTCCCCCTTCTTCTCGTTCTCCATCTTTTTCAATTGTCACCACTCTCACACTCCCTCTCCATCTTCCCCAACGCCTCAGTCTTCCTCACTTTGACACTTTCTCTTGCTACTTTCCCCTCCTCTGTCGTCCTCCGCTTCTCTTCCTCTCACTCTTTCCCTGGCTTTGCATGATTGGATTAACGCAAACTGGACTGAAGGAAATGAATTATCAAAGGAAGGAACAACCGGTGATATCCAAGGCGATGGAATAATGTCAATTCCATGCATAAACGCCAGTCGAGTGTTGCGCTTAATATAAGTTCTGTGCGGTTTCTCTCCCCATAGGCATTCCACGAACGACCTACAAACGATAGAAATTAATTAACCTCGATTTCTGTCTCAGTTCTGCATTCTCCCGGGACCTCCATACGCCTCCTCCTCCTCCTCCTTCTCCTCCTCCTTCTCCTAACTCATCGCCACGTCTTCCTCCTACCTTTCCTCTTCTACTCATAGTTCTTCTCGTCCTGCTACTTCTACTTCTGCTCCTCCTCCTCCACCTCCTCCTCGTTCTTCGCCTCCTTTTCCTCCACGTGGTTCTTCTTTCCATCCTTCTCCACCTCCTTCTCGTCGTTCTTCTCCTCTTCCCAGTTCTTCTTCTACTTCTTCTTCTCCTGTTCCTCCTCCTCTACCACCTCCTTCTTGTATTCTTCTCCTCCTCTTCATAGTTCTTCTTCTGCTGCTGCTGTTCCTCCTCCTCCTCTGACCTCTCCTCCTCCTCTGACCTCTCCTCCTCCTCTTTCTATTCCTCCTCCTCCTCCTTCTAGCTCCACTCATCCCCTTTAATCGAATCTCTCCATTAGCTACCTGATTGATTGTGATTTCTCGTTTGCGTTTCGGCTTGTAATTTTAATTGTAATTAGCATGTTCTTTGGCGGAAGTGAATAATAAAACACATTGCTTAAAAATCAGTCACGCCATTACCCAAAGAGTCAGTGCGCTGGGAAAGAGGGGCAGACGGTGGCCTTGGGGATAAACCAGTTGAAAAGATGAGATAGAAATGAAGCAAAAGATCGAGCAGAAAAAACGGATGAAGGGAAAAGAGTTTCAAAATTCAGGCCAAGCCACCAGTAAAGTTTAGGTCAAACCACCGATAAAATTTAGGTCAAGCTACCGATAAATTTAGGTCAAGCATCGATAAAATTTAGGTCAAACCGCCGACTAATTGTTTTCGTCAGTGCCAGCCTTAGTTTTTAACGTAATATTTTGGGTTACAGGTCGATAGGCCGAAGGTTCGATAGTCCCGAAGATTCGAAGTAGCTTGACGGATGAAAATAATTCTTGCTTGACTATAAGCATAGAACGAGAATTCGTGACTTCAGGCTTTAATATTCGTAAATATTCGTGAATATTAGGACATTTTTAATATTCGTAAATATTCGTTGATGACGTTACTGTTTCCGCTTTTTACGAACTAATTTAAGAGTACTAATTTAAGAATATTAATGTGCAGTGATTTTGCGGTGCTGTACTTATAGAGCCGTGGTCCGTAAGCTGGTACGCTTAATTAGGCTCTTTACCCAAATCGTTCCTACTCTTGAAGAACTCTGTAAGAAGCCGACCATGACTCTCTCTCTCTCTCTCTCTCTCTCTCTCTCCCTCCTCTCTCTCTCTCTCTCTCTCTCTCTCTCTCTCTCTCTCTCTCTCTCTCTCTCCTCTCGGACATCATCATCATCATCAGTTCCTGACGCCAGCCACTTGGCGGCGATGGGTACGAATAAATGATCTCCATTGTACTCGGTCTCTTGTCAAGTCCATTGCTCCTCTTAGTGTCAGTCCAAGTGATGTTAAGTCTTCATTTATATTGTCTATCCAGCGTTGTCTTGGTCTGCCTTTGTGTCTTTTTCCTTCAAATCTTGCGTGTAGTGCGCTGTGTGGAATTCGGTCAACTGGCATTCTTTCTACATGTCCAAACCATCGGAGTCTTTGTTGCACGACTTTGTCTAGCAGGGTTGTTTTGATACCTAATGCTTGTCTAATGTCATCGTTCCTTATTTACAGAGAGGGAAGAAATCGTACGACCTCTTTCCCTCTCTGTCGGTCTGTCTCTGTCTGTCTCTCTACCATTGCTCTCCCTCTCTATCCGTCTGTCTCTGTTTCTCTCTCTGCGGTAATTCTATATAATTTTAAGCAGACTATGTGTGGATGAATGATGTTCCAGTACAGAAGTTCAACGATGCGCTTAATGCGTGTGGGCAACTTTGATTAACTATACGCCTGGTTCGGCTGAGGGCAAGATCCTTCGTGTCGTTCGTTTGGGCGCCAAAATTTTGAATTCAGCCTGCTTGATCTATATAGGAATGTAGCCTATTGAGACTTCAAACAATAAACTAAGTGAAGTTACTGATATAAGATGAGTAACTGTAATATGTACCTGCTCTTGTTCTAGCTCTAATACCTAGTTCTTGGCACTGAATTTGTTACTACTATATCCAGATTTTGAAGAATTAAAAAAACAAAAAAAATAATATTCGTTGGCCAGTTTAATATTCGTCAATATTCGTAAATTTGTAAAAATCTTAATATTCGTAATATTTGCAATGACATGAAATGAACAATACCATACATTTAAAACAAAATGCAATATATTCAGAAACATACATTCGTATACGTACACGCACACATACCTACAAACATAATCGTAATCATAATCGAATATTTATATAGCGCCGCTCAAGAACAGAGGCGCTCCCGACCCGGGCCAGCGTCTTCACTGGTAAAGAGAGAGGTTTTCAGGCGCTTGCGGAACTGGTCAAAAGAAATGGTAAAAAGGTCGGTCCGGATTATTTATTTATTTATTTATTTTATTTATTTGAATAAGCGAACAGCAAGAACTCAATAGAAAAAAACAAAACAAACATAATATACATTAAAACAATGTTCAGAAATGTTAACTAGACAAGTTAATGTTATAAACAGTGCAATAATAAGATACATCGGTTCATAAGCACTAGAATAACAACTGATGAGGAGAAGAAGCACAAAGTGCTTATCGAGTCATCCCCATAGGTAGGAAAACTAGATGGGTAGGGTGGTACTAGAAGCAAAAACAGAAAGGCTACATCAGGAAAGGATCACTGGAAGTCAACAATATTAATTTCGAGTAAAGTAGGATAATTTAGAAGTACTGGGAGACCAATAAGGATTTAAAAGTATATTTAAAGGATGAGAGAGAAAGGGCAGATCGTACAGAAGGATCAATAGAATTCCATAGTTTGGGACCCGTGATACGAACCGAGGAAGAGCGAGCCCCAATTCTAGATAACGCAGATCGATAATCGTGCTTCTTACGTGTATTATATTGGTGGAGGTCAGAATTAGTTGTGAAAAAATTTTTAAATATGGGAGGAAGAAGACCCATCTGATGCCTATACATAAGAGTGGCCAGTTGATGACGATAAATATCATATATGGAGAGTAAATTGAGAGATTTGAATAGTGGGGAACTATGGGCAAGGTAATGTACACCAGCAATGATTCTAATCGATCTCTTCTGGAGTAAAAAAATAGGTTTAAGGCGATTTGGAGAGCCTCCAGCCCAAGCAGTAGTACAGTACGTTAGGTAGGGCAGCATAAGCGAATTATATAAATTCCTTAGGATTCCAGTAGGCAGCTTCCACTTGAGTGTGTTAATAATGCCCATCACCTTAGATACTTTGTTTTTAACCATCAAAATATGGTCATGCCAAGTCAAGTGTTCGTCAAGAATAACACCTAAAAATTTTACATTAGGAACACGTTTCAGTTCAACAGAATTTATTAGTAGGGGTTGTATATTTAGGTCAGTGTAGGTGGTCCTAGGACCACTGAACAAAACATAATTAGATTTCTTTATATTAAGTAATAAAAAGTTAGCACAGAACCAGTTGGAAAGATGATTAAGTTCGAGAGTCATGTCCTGGAAAAGATGCAGCACTCTGGACGAGGAAAGAAAGGCAGACGTGTCATCAGCAAAGAGTATAAAAGTAAGGGTCTTAGAGGAATGAGAAACATCATTAATATAGATTAAGAAAAGTAGAGGGCCAAGTATGGACCCCTGGGGAACCCCACAGAGAATGGGAAGTAGGTCAGAAATGGCGCCAGCATAAGAGACAAACTGGAATCTGTTAGTAAGAAAAGAACCAAACCATTCCAATGGTAAGCCACGAATGCCATAATGTGATAGTTTGTCCAAAAGGATATCATGCCGGATCGAATCGAAGGCTTTAGAAAGATCGAGGAAAACACCCAGTGTTTGTTTATGAGAATCCATAGATTCCGAAATACGGTCAATGGTTTCAAGGATAGCCAAAGCAGTGGAATGATTCCTTCGAAAGCCGAACTGGTTATCATATAAAATCTGGTTCACGTCTAGGAAATCATATAATCTTTTATGGACAATCTTTTCAAGTATCTTAGAGAAACTAGTCAAAGTCGATATGGGACGATAGTTAGTCATATCTTGAGAGCTACCAGATTTGAATATAGGAATAACTTTGGCAATCTTCATTAAGTCAGGAACAATGCCCTGGCCGATAGACTGGTTGATCAAATGAGCCAACGGCAAAGATAAATAGGAAGCATAACGTTTAAGCAGCTGAACAGAGAAATCTGAAGAGGAGGTAGGGCTAGTTAACTTAAGATCAGAGATAATATTAAATATTTCATATTCGTTGGTAGGAGCAAAAAAGAGAGAGTTAGGATTAGAGTCCTTTAAATAGTCCTTGTAGTTACTAGAAGTAGAAGGAATATTGGTCGCCATATTGGGTCCAATGCCCACAAAAACTTGTTGAATTCCCTAGCAATAAGAGAAGGATCAGAGGTCAGTTGATTATCAATACAGAGAGGAACATTCATTTGGAGGGAAGTGGAATGGCCCATGGCTTGTTTAATAAGTTTCCAAGTTTTGCGGAGGTTATTGTTATGAAGTTCAAACATACTGGCATAATAGAGTCTTTCACTATTACGTAATAGCAACGTGAGCTTATTTTTATATTTTTTGTAGTTAATTAAAGATTCCTCCGTTTTTTGTCGAAGGTAAATTTTATATAGTTTATTTTTAGTTTTGCAAGATTTCAAAAGAGCAGAGGTCATCCATGGCCTAAGCTTAGTTTTATAGATCCTGACTTTACGGGTGGTGAGCGGGAAACAAGTATTATACATATCAAATATTTTATCATTGATTAAGCAGAGTATAGTATTTGGGCAGTCCACCTGAAGAACATCAGACCAGTATTCATTATCAAGCATGGATTGGAAATTAAGATGAGCTAGTTCATTATTCGGACGGTAAGTGATAAACTTGGATTTAGCCAAAGGCGGAAGTTCCCAGTCAAGAATAACAAATACAGGAAAATGGTCACTAATGTCTGTTTGGAAGATTCCAGGAAGTTCTTTATAGGAAAGTACATTGGTAAAAATGTTATCGATTAGTGTTGACGAGTGTAGGGTGAGTCTGGTAGGCTGAGTGATAAGAGGATGAAAAAAAGAGGAGGACATGGTGTCAAGAAACACATTGGAAGAAAAATGAGAATCAATATTGAGTAGATCGATATTAAAATCACCACATAAGTAACAGGGTTTGTGCAATTTATTAAGATATAAAAGTAAGGATTCGAGGTCAGTGTTGAATAGTCTAGGGTCAGATTTGGGAGGTCTGTAAATTACACCAATAATGATATCCTTGTGATCAGGTAGGGAGATGTTAACAAACAAGAACTCAATAGGACTAATTGGGCAGAATTTGACATCAAGGGCCCAGGAAGAGAATTTCTGGTCAATAAGTAAGGCAAGACCACCGCCATTACTAGTAGTGCGAGATTTAGTAAAAGTCTTGTAGCCCGAGCAATTAAGTCCACCTTCGGTAGCTACGGTGGTCCAAGTCTCAGTTAGAGCAATAATGCCAAAATGGGCTTCCAGACTATTAAGGTAATTCCAAAATTCGGAGCTATTTTTATTATAACTAC
>JACEVL010000282.1:222500-230000 GCA_020284085.1 Aporrectodea caliginosa | reverse complement strand
ATGATTTTAAGAAGCACTTCTTAAAATCTTCGGTAACTTAGACCAAAGATTTAATGAAGAACAAGATTGGTCACTGCCGAAAATCGGCATGCTCAGTCCGTATCTGGGTCATATGCAAATTAATTAACATAATTGGAAGAAATCAGGCCAAGTAAATTCCGCCCAATTGGGCGAGAAAATTGACCGAAACATAGCCTACGTTGCTTTAATACGTTGAAGCGATAAAGAAATTTAAATTACATTGCCGTATTGAAATATAGGCCTACGTCATTTGAAAAGTTAACATAGACCACTATTAATCTTTGTTATCAAACAATTCTTCATAGATGGGCGTTAACAAAGACGTTAGGAAAACAATTGTCATTTTCGCTGACAGACCAGAAGTCCTTGCGGCTATACTAGAATGACATTGTATCGCGTGCAACATTTTGGAATATTGCCAGAGTGACCAATCTTGTTCCTTTATAAGTCTTTGGCTTAGAGGCAACCCAAAATTATAGCCTACACAACGAAGTGCTAGTTTTCCTGTTGTCATTCGTGTAGCGTTACATTTTACCTAAAGACTACAAAGACTGCATTCTGTGGCTTAAACCCCTTGTTTTTCTCTACACGGAGCATCCTACAACAATCTTACGACCATTTCATCGACTGTTTACCGAACGAAGTGAATCCGCCATTTTAGCCTGCACCGCCATCTTAGATTCTTCGCCAGGAGAGAAATCATTATCGCGGCGTCATCACCTGAACTGAGTGACGTAATAGATACGCTGCCGGCGCCACCTGTCGATTGCTGACCTTAATGAAGTCACGTGATAAATTGGCGTCACCTGCCGACTGCGGGGACTGAGACGATGTTCATTGGAGGCATAATTCTCATCGTGTTGATGGCCCTTTGCGCCGTCCTGGGCGCCATCTATTCCTACATCTACTTCACCCGCATCAACCCCGCCCGCGGACGCAAATTCGCGGACATCGGAGGTGTTGGCGGCGGTGGAGGGCACGCCGGGCACGCGGACGGAGGGGGTAGCGGTGGAGGAGCGACGCACATGTTCCTTTTCAGGTAGGAAAAGATCAAAGGAGACGCCGAGATTAATTGCGGATTAATTTCCAACGTCAGTCTCGATGCGAAAAAGACTGGCGAATTAGCCACAAACTGAATCAGTGAAAGCGGATTCTGCGTTTCAAAGCAATAAGCAACGTTTCGACTCTTTAGCCACATATTCGGATTCAGACCCAGATGGATTATGCGTTTGTTGACTTTATGTGGCGTTAGAGAGACATGTGGATATGATTTGCTTTACAGAAAGCTTCAACGGCTACAACATAAATTTCATTATTATCTGATTGAACAGAATTAAAGTGCCATTGCTCGCTGCAATACCAACTTGTTTAACGACGCCTTCGTAGAAATCAGATAGTCTAATTCGTCACAGGACATATTGATTTCTCACATTAAATTCAATTATGATTAATTAACAATGATTGCGTTGTAATATTCTGAGTCAGAGATGGGCGAATTACTCGAAAAAGTGTAATTGAATTACAAATTACAAATTACTTTCGGACATGATTTATAATTTAAAGATGACAAAATACATGGAAAAGTGTAATTGAATTACAAATGACGTGATTTCAAGTAATTTCAGTTACGTAATTTGCCCATCCCTGTTCTGATTACTGGACTGCCAATCTGCAGACTCCGAACGTGAGCAGAATATATTAAGCTAATTAATTCAGTAGATCTTAAGTATTTCCGGATTCCGTTCCGTGAATGGAGGAAATGTTGATCTGTCGCTGACTTGAAGAGGCGAGACTTGTGGTGCCAGAGAGGCTACGGGAGATCGACCTATCGGGCAAAGGTCAATTATAGCCCTTTGAACTGGAAGCCGGGTTAATGTATACGCTGCCGAAATGCACTAAAGACACCGTAATCGAAACCAGAGATGGGTAACTAATCGATACGATTCTAATCGATTAGCTACAAGATTTTACTAATTCTAATTCTCATCGATTAGCAAATTTCAGTAGCTAATGCCAATTCAAAATGATTAGCAATTTAACTAATCGAATAGCTGATCGACAGACAGACACACAGAGCCAGACAGACAGAGACATAGACAGACAGACGCACATACAATTATACATATAGGCATTAGGCATACACCAAACAAAACTGTACATGAATGAACATTCGCCGACAACGTATACCTAATGACATTTAACGTAGCTGGCTGCCTGACTGCTCTCGAACAATACGCATGCATACAACTAATCATACACAGAACGCCGCATCCAAACGCACCACAAGATGGATGCCACGTCAAACGTAGATCAAAGATTTCTATAGCGCCTTTGTAGTGCATCGACCAACAGCAGCAGCAGCAGCAGCTACTGTAACAGGCAAGCAAGTGCATGCGAGATCAGCGTATGGATTTCTCGGGTGCCTGACGTAATGGTCGCTTGAAGGTTGATTGCGAGTAATTTGATAAATGAGTCAATTAAGAGGATGAGCTCCGAAAGCTTTAACTCAGCATCAGCGCCATCAGCATCATCAACAGCAGCAGCAGCCAAGGAGGCAAGCGTTGGCATCAGCATTCTCTAATTGAGACAAATCGATCGCTGTAGCGACATGTTCGTGCATATACTTTCCTTAAGTGTATACGTAGGCGATGTTGAATGGGAAAAGGTAAAGGTGTAATGCACACTTGTAGGCAGGAGTCGCTCTAATGAACAGGTAGAATTGGTCAAAAACAATCAAAGCCATGTCATGATGATAGCTGTGCTTTGCTCGCTCTGTCTGTCTGTCTCTGTCTGTCTGTCTGTCTGTCTGTCTCTCTGTCTGTCTCTGTCTGTCTCTCTCTCTCTCTATACATATATACATATAATATATATATAAGGCATTGTGTTATGCTATCTTATGCTATGTTATCCTATGCTATGTTATGCCATGTTTTGTTATGCTATGTTATACTATGCTATGCTATGTTATTTTATCCTATGCTATGCCATGTTGTGTTATGCTATGCTATGCTATGCCATGGTATGTTATGCTATGTTATTTTATGCTATGCTATGTTATGCCATGTTGTGTTATGCTATGCTATGTTATGCCATGGTATGTTATGCTATGTTATACTATGCTATGTTATACTATGCTATGCTATTTTATGCTATTCTATGCCATGTTGTGTTATGCTATATTATACCACGCTATGCTATGTTATGTCATTTAAGTTATGTCATGCTAAAATCATTAGTATGCTGTGTGATGCTAGGCCTGTACACATATCCTCCTCAGCTTCTCCTGATCCAGCAAAACACGATGCCATATATATCCACATACGTAAAAATAATTATACCCTAGAATACGTAACGCATTTGCCATTTACGATAACGTAATAAATATAATATATTATATGACTTTACGTTATTATATATACATTCATGTATTTATAGATGTTTATAACTTTATATGTCTACGTATACATAACATAATGTTAGTTGGCCTATATCTTGTGCTATGATGTGTTGTTTTATGTCACATATATATATCTTAAATATATATCTGTGTTACATGTGCTATATATATATATATATATATATATATATATATATATATATATGTATATTGTCCCAGGGAGATAATTATCGGGCGTTAAAAGACGATTATCCGATAATCTCCTAATGATCAATAGTTGAAGCGAGACAACTATGATTGATATCGCAAAGCGATAGTTCAACGAATGATGAGCAGCCTGACAGACAAACAGACGGACAGACAGACAGACGGACGGACGGACAAACAGACAGACAGACAGACGGACGGACGGACAAACAGAGACGGACAGACAAACAGACAGACAGACGGACATACACACAGAGACAAATAGACATACAGACTCTCCCCCTCTCTCTCTCTCTCTCTCTCTCTCTCTCTCTCTCTCTGTGTCTCTCTGTCTCTCTGTCTCTGTCTCTCTCCCACTGAGACAGACAGACAAACGGACAGACACACAGAAGTTACACAGACAGACAGACACACAGACACATAGCAGACATATACGCAGACAGACAGAAAGGCAGACAGACAGACAGACAGATAGATAGATTTATTAACGGATCTTTGACATACTCACGCACATACAGACGCCGCCAAGAGAAGTTCCTAGAAATGCGCTTTTTAAATTAAAATGTCCAGATACCTAGCAATATATGCACGAAAGAAATGATACGAAGGAACAGACGTTGACAGACAGACAGACAGAGGCACAGAAAGAGACAGACTGAAAGACTGAATGCAAGAGATTGAAACAGATCAGATTAGACAGACACACACACACACACACAGGGACAGACACAAAGACGGACAGATCAACTAATGAGCTTATCCTACACGACTAAGCATAAGAAAGATGCCCTTTTGACCATTGGCCTTTGTCTGTCTGTCTGTCTCTGTCTGTCTGTATGTCTGTCTTTGTCTCTCTCTCTCTCTGTCTCTCTCTGTCTCTCTCTGTCTGTCTGTCTGTTTCTGTCTCTGTCTCTGTCTCTGTCTCTGTCTCTCTCTCTTTCTCTCTGTCTCTCTGTCTCTCTCTGTCTCTCTGTCTTTCTCTGTCTCTCTCTCTGTCTCTGTCTCTCTCTCTGTCTCTGTCTCTGTCTGTCTCTGTCTCTCTCTTTTCTGTCTGTCTGTCTGTCTGTCTGTCTCTCTCTCTCTCTCTCCTTCGCACCTCCGCTCCCATTCGTTAGCTCATCGCCATTTCCAATGCAAATAAACAGTGCACAGAATGCTTCTCTCAGCGTCTAATACACATATGGGCGGGCACTATATAAACTAACAATATGTTATACAAATGTTGCTTGAGGTTAAGCCATGCTCATCACTCGATAACAAAAACTACCACATGCATTATAACAATTAATATTTATGTAAAAGTTATATATGTATATATAGACATATAATTATGTATATATATACATATATATTGTATATATATATATATATGTGTGTGTGTGTGTGTGTGTGTGTGTGTGTGTGTGTCCGTGTGTTTGTGTTTGTCTGTTTGTGCCTGTGTTTACGTAATTGACCGATGACTGTGGAATGAAACTTACGAAAACAAACAGGTTTATTTGTGGTTTACATTAACAACAGTTTTCAGGCAACAGAGACCCAATGATATCATGTATAATATTAGGGCTAATATTAGGCTCATGATCGTGCCTATAATCACGCCTAATGTTGAGCCTAATATAACGCCTAATATAAGGCCTAATATCATGCTTAATATTATTCCTAAAATTAGGCCTATTATCGTGCCTAATATCATGCCTAAAGCTTCTGAAAGCGCTGTAATTCAACCACTGTATTCTTACCCTGACTAAAAGCCGACAATTAGACCCCTGTGAAAGTTAGCGTCTGTCGTACTAGGCCTATATGTAATACGGTTCCTCGTTCTCGTTTCTCGATCGGCCTCTCCAAGCGTAATCTCGTGTAAAGAGATCCATAGCTCCATGCGTTGTTTAGTCTGTCTCAGTGTCTCTCCTTGCAGATGCTAAATTTCACAGAGTTCCGCGTATGTATGCATGTATGTATGCATGTGTAAGTAAATAAATAAGTAAGTAAGTGAGTGAGTGAGTGAGTGAGTGAGTGAGTGAGTGAGTGAGTGAGTGAGTGAGTGAGTGAGTGAGTGAGTGAGTGAGTGAGTGAGTGAGTGAGTGAGTGAGTGAGTGAGTGAGTGAGTGAGTGAGTGAGTGAGTGAGTGAGTGTAATTATGTAAGTAATTATGTAAGTAATTATGTAAGTAATTATGTAAGTAAGTAAGTAAGTAAGTAGGTCTATTCTTTGATGCGCCATTTGCAAACGCACAATGGGACAACAGTTAATGATAACGATAAACATCGAAGTAATAATAATCATAGTTGTAAAAAACGTTTTTTTCCGTTTTTTATTTTTTATATGTAACTTTATTTAGTTATTTACTGTCTGTAACTATTTGTTTAATTTAATTTTTGTCTGATATCCCTTACGTTGTCTCCGTCATTTCAAGGATTCATCTAATTTACGTCACTATTTAGTCAGTTGAGAAATAAACAGCAGTACAGGAAATAAAATTTATAAAAGTTATTTCAATTTCTAAGTTATCCAAAATGCGAAATGTTGCCTTTGTACTCAGTAATCTCTGATTGACTGATAAACTGACGGATATTACTCCATATTAAGTACCTATAAGTCAGAATTGGAAGTAGACCTACAATTTTTAATTAGTACATTCTATACTTACAAAGTTTAGTTTTTAATTGCTTATGTCAGCATGGACTTATGTGGACTTATGTATGCAATTTAAATCAGAAAAGAATTCAATATTTTTAATTTCTCAATTTCTTTTTAAACCAAACTTATGAAAAAGAAAATAATTGATGTAGATTACTGTTATTGGTGTTTACTAATAAAGTTATGTTATTTGCTGATTAAAATTAAATTGTGTAAACAAGGTTTGGTGCATTTTAAAATGCACTAAAAGATGTTGCAAAGTAAAATTATTTTCTTGTCCGTTTTTTTCTCGTTTTTTTCCGTTTTTTATTTTTTTCAATAAAACGACGTTTTTTTCCGTTTTTTATTTTGATTTTATCGTTTTCAACAACTATGATAATAATAGTAATGTGTAAATAGTAAAATCTAAGTGAGCCAGTGAAACATGACTTACAACATCCTAATGATCAATCTCTACCTAATAAGGTGGTCAGAGTGCGGAATATTGCGTATGTATGCATGCAATTTGGAAAAGATTGATTGCTAATTTTTTTATCATGCACATGTGTGATAAATGTCGTATGTTGTGGGGTTTAAGTTAATTCTAAAACTCCGGCACGAAGAGCAGAAGGTCAGCATGGACGCGGGATCGATTCACGCTACCCTCTCAATGGTCGACTCAGCCTTCCATTCGCTAGGTGGCGTTGGTAAAATGAGCAGTAGGACGTGATGGTCGTCTTGCATGGCTGTCATACAGTTCAATTCGACTCCTGTATTAATTCGTGATCATCCGTTCATACTATGACTTGTAATCATTCTGCGGTGTGAGTTTGAATTAATAATAAACACGACTATATGTATATGTCATGCATGCATATGTATGACGTATCCTATATCATGCATATTCATGATATACTATATCATGCATATGCACGAATACGTCACACGTCATCTATGATACATGAATCCTGTATGTCCTGCTCACTTAGTCCAACTCCTGCGCTAGATAAATCATCGACTGGTTCCCTGCGCTTCGTCCAAACGAATGACTGATGGGCGGACGGAAGAGTCGGACGAATGACGACGGATGCTGATGACGGTTGCAGAGGAGGAGGAGGATGCAAGGAGGACATCATCCGCATCAGGGTTGCTGCCGCAGAACGAACAAAGAATTGATGAAACTGTCTCGACGGAGAGAGTTATACGCCATCGGGTCATGACTGCTGCTGCTGATGCTGGTACTGATGTTGGAACTGATG
>JACEVL010000282.1:162500-217500 GCA_020284085.1 Aporrectodea caliginosa | reverse complement strand
TGCCATGACGATGCATGAGTGTTGGTGTTGTTGTTTAACGACACTGTGTCATCGTGAAGATGCTTAGTGTCGCCCTCCTCCTTTCTCCAGGCCCACAAATCCTACCCCG
Source organism: Aporrectodea caliginosa (assembly GCA_020284085.1). Taxonomy (NCBI): domain Eukaryota; kingdom Metazoa; phylum Annelida; class Clitellata; order Crassiclitellata; family Lumbricidae; genus Aporrectodea; species Aporrectodea caliginosa. The sequence goes on along the minus strand of JACEVL010000282.1, from coordinate 217,391 downwards.
ATTCCTCCTCTTCTCCTCACCTCCCCCGCCGTTTCAATTCTAGACACCACCCACCTAACCGTCTGACAGTTTGCATTTTGACCCTCTGCTTATCGATTATTGATTAAGCGCCTGTGAATGATGTGGTGCCCGCGACTTCGCTTTTTGGGCGCTGTTGAAATTTCTAGGTTACGATTACGAGCTTTATATAATGGAATGTAAATCGCCGCCTTATCTTCAAACCGATGTACTCTTTATTTAGTCGTATTCGCTAGAGGGCTAGCGCTATGTGATACTTAAAACAACCGCAATCAAACGTCGTTAAATAAACGATATTAAGCTAAACGAAACGGCAAGACCACAGCCCCATCTGTCGTATACCTGAGACATCTGAAAATATGTTGCTTCGTTGTTCGGTAGGCGGCGACACTCTCTCACATTGGTGGCAATAGCAGACTGGTGGTGAGCGATAACAGAACATAATAAGAGTTTTAAGTGGTTCAGAAGACGTTTAGTCTGTGTTAGAACCTCTGTAAATTAACCTGTAACGCCTAATAGCCCATTTCCCCAGCTTTCTCTTAAAAGCCGTGACAGTGTCCGCTGAGATAGTATATCATCCAAACCACGAGTCTATAGCCTAACTCTTACACTGAAGAATACTTGCCCTAGGCTAATGTTCCTTTCGACTTCTTAAATAATTTATACCTGTGTCCTGTGTAAAAAAGTTCTTCAGCAAATTGACTGTACTTTGTAAATCACGATTAACTTTGATTGAATGATTGTCTGACTGACTGTTAGCAGTTTGATTGATTGAATCATAATAATAATAATAATAATAATAATAATAATAATAATAATAATAATAATAATAATAATAATAATAATAATAATAATTTTTTCAGAGGATCTCGGTCACAGTACAACGCTTCAACGCCGTAGCATTTAGTGGCACATTTGTCAAACCCACGCCCGACATGGATGAGGAGTAGCCGTTCCAGACACATTGCTTTTATAATTTCTAAGTCCCTGGGGAATGAAGTACCTCAGGGCAATAAAAAAAATAATAATAATAATAACAACAACAATAACAATAACAACAACAATAACAATAACAATAACAATAATAATAATAATAATAATAATAATAATAATGATAATAATAATAATAATAGGCCTAATAATAATAATAATAATAATAGGCCTAATAATAATAATAATAATAATAATAATAATAATAATAATAATAATAATAATAATAATAATGCTGTCATTAGGAATAATAATAATAATCAGTTCCTGAGGCCGGCAATTTGGCGACGTTGGGTACAAATAAATGATCTCCACTGTCCTCGGTCATTTGTCAAGTCCATTGCTAGTTAGTCCAAGTGATGCTATGGCATCTTCAGCTGTCGACGGGAATCCGCTGGTTGGTTCCTCGTGTGTGCGTGGGCCCGCCACTGGTAACTCTTTCAGCTTACTGTGCATTGTTTAGCCAAATGATGTAGGCCTAAGTTCTTAATATAATTCGTTCGTAGTGACATTTAGCATCATATAGCCTCTGAGAAGATATCTTGAAGGGGCGCTATATAAATGTTCAATTACATTGCATATGACATTATATAGGCATGTCTGTTATTTCACTGCATGGTTCTCCATGCATAATTTTTTTATGTATTTTCAACTACTGTGGTGTGTGTCCAATTCTCCAAGCATGCTATGTATCAGCTTAGTTAAACTACGTTTTCCACATGACACTTCTCTCCAGTTCATTTGCGTCTTTGACCACATTGCCCATTGCCAGACGAATCGCACTCTTTAATGGACTCATTACGCGTTATTAAGTAAGCTTACATTGGCCTGTTATATAAAAGTAAATTATAACAATAATAATAATAATAATAATAATAATAATAATAATAATAATAATAATAATAATAATAATAATAATAATCTTTTCTTTATTGAAGCGCCTGAAGAACGCACTGCGCTGTACATTTACATGTTATGCAATTGAAACAATTCACAAGAACACAAATGACATAAATCTTAACTACTAACAGAACAGACAGCCTGCAATACAACGGCGCTAATAGCAGCCTACAAAGCATATCCGCCCTACGGGACTCGAACTCGGTACCTCTCGCTCTCTACGCCAGATGTTATCCAATGCGCTATCGGGCCCCTCCCCCATATACATATTGTTGAGCTTATAAGAACTTACAAATACAAGCATACATGTAGAGAGAAACAGCCAACAATGATTACTGAGATATAGGCTAATGCCGCTAATATTATTTGCATGCCTTAAGTGAGAACGCAGAATATACAAACCTCAACCAATACGACAAGCAAAAAACCATCCAGTCATTTTAAGAGTTTTTTTAAGGCGACTGCTTTGAAAAGCGATTGCAAATGTCATCCGTGTAATAGGAGACTCGATACAACAGATCGACGAATCCATGCTTGCACGGGTGCGAAAAGTGTATAATTATGATGATGATGATGATGATGATGATGATGATGATGATGATGATGATGATGATGATAATAATAATAATGATGATAATTATGAAGATGATGAAGACGATAATAATATTGATGATGATGATATTGATTATGATGATGATGATGATGTTGACGACGACGATGATGATAATAATATTGATGATGATGATATTGATTATGAAGATGATGATGATGATTACCGTCTGCATGCAGCGCTTTAAGACCGCGGCCTTTACGGGCTCCTTTTTGCAGCACGATGGGGGGAGAACCTTAAACCATATAATAGTTTCTGAGGAATTCTTTCTACCTCGGGCGAAAAATAATAATAATAATAATAATAATAATAATAATAATAATAATAATAATAATAATAATAATAATAATAATAATAATAATAATAATAATAATAATAAGAATAATAATAATAATAATAATAATAATAATAATAATAATAACAATAATAGGTAATAATAATAATTAATAAGTATTAACATTTAAGGAGTTTTGGATTCATGGTAAGTAGACACCTTTTAAACGCTCTGAGCTGACGCTATGTAATCGTCAAAAGCGCCCAATCGTTATCTTGCCCATTTGGCTTTGGTTTGCACTTTGATCGTTTGCACTTAATCAGAATAATATTACTAATAAATAACATTTAAGAAATTTTAGGTTCATGGTTACACTAAGACCAAGTAGTTAATAAATAGCAATAAAGAATAATAAACAATAACATTTGAGGAATTTTTAGATTCATGGTAAGTAGACACCTTATACACGCTCTGAACTGACGCTATATGTTACCGTCAAACACGCTCAATCGCATGACTAAAAAAAAGAGCTGTAGTATGCCAAAAATAATTTTTGTCAACGGCAACGGCCTCTGTTGTCATAAGCTGTCGTTAAACTGAGGATCCAATCCAATCCAATCGCCAGACTAACAAAACAATGAAACATTATGGTTTGCACTTAGATCGTTTGCACTTAATCGGTAATAATAATACTAATAATAACAATGATAAATAAATAAATATAATAATATTAAAAAAATAAAAATTGAAGTAATAATAATAGGCCTAATGATAATAATAATAATAATAATACTAATAATAATAATAATAATAATAATTATTATTATTATTATAATAATAACATTATTATATTTTTATCTCCGGATTTTTTTTCGACAACCTGAGGGATTAGAACTACCTCGGGTGTACATAAAATAATAATTATAAATTTAAAATAATAATAGGCCCACTAGTACTAATAATAGTAATAATGAAATTATAATGATGATAGTAGGGGAAAGTAGCCTAAAATGACATACTCGGGTAAAATGACATAGGTGGCTTGTGGGCTGGACCGTAGAACATACGCTACAATGAGATATATTATCTCAATGAATATATACAGTCAACTTACTTACTTTACTCGAGCGTGGCACCTGCTGTTGCTATTTTTAGTGAAAGAATATGGCGGCGTGCGCTAACGTATGTGGCTGATGTTTGTGACATTGCGATACAATTTGACAGTTTACGACAGTCAAGGCTGCTAAAAAGGTACCTGCAAATATTGAGGAATTTAGTCATTTGTAAAGTGTATGCATATTATGTCGATCAAGTCCCGTACAACATTTAGCTTGGAGCATTTCGTCGCGGCCTCAGCGGTAGGTCTCAACCCAGCACCCATAGACAGGGTAAAATGACATACAAGTTTCCGGGCAATATGACATACATGTGTCGTTTTGCCCGGACATACTGGGTAAAACGACATAGGGTGTGTCATTTTATCCACTGCAGTAATTATTGCCACTTGAGAAGTTGTCTGTACTTGAAAAACTACATATTGTTGATACTTATATATCACTAATCTTTGCTTCGATCAGTTAATTAACTATGACATGTTGTTTACAGGATGGTGAACAAATACAAAAGAAAACCAGATCGCCAGAGTTGGAATACAGAAGACATGAGGCGAGCTATCACAGCAGTTGAAACTAATGAAATGGGTTGGCTACGAGCTTCAAAAGAGTTCAACGATCCACGGGCTACATTAAGACGTTGAGCCAGCCACTACACTGTCAGAAATTGTAGTGAGCCCATTTGTGATACTAGTGTCACTTCAACCCCAGACACTCATCCGGACGCTGAACATTGTGCAGCTCAGAAACCATCTACGATGACAGAGGGTATTGAAGGCATTAAACTTCAGATTTCTCAGTCAGAGAAAACTAGAGTGCTTCCAATAAGCACATCTTGTGTATGTACACCAATTCGAGTTGTTGATTTGTCTCCATTTCCGCCCTCATCACACCTCATCACATCATCCCGCAGTAAGAGGACAAGTGAAGGTGCATCAGTGTTGACAAGCAACCTGTACCTGATGATTGCCATAAACAGAGAAAAAGAGAGACAGAAAAAAGTAAAACCGAGAACTCTCAGTCTGGAGGAGCCACAAAAAGAGTTCCTGTGAAAAAAGCAAATCTGCAGGCAAAAGTACCAAAGAGAGGTGTGGACCACATGATTATTCCAAAAGGGCAGATGAGCCAAGGCCTTCAAGCCAGAAATTAAATGAAGATGATGCAGACCCAAGATGCTTGTTTTGCAGTGACTTGTTGTTCAACTCATGTGAACGTGAGCCGTGGATCAAGTGCACAGTTTGCCAGAACTGCGCACATTGCGAACGATCTCAAAGAAAACAAACGTTTGTGTGTGATTTGTGTAGTCACTGTAATGAATAGGTAGACATCGCTTTCTTTATGTGTTGGGCACTAGTCAAGTAGGCCTACGACAAGTTTGTCAGACTTGTAGCAATTGATCTTTGAGTTTTTATACATAAGTGCTAGTCAAATATTGGAATCTTTTTCATTTAGTGTTGTTGACCTAGTTCTTCGGTTTATTTGCTGATGATTACTTAGTTTATCAGTATAAAATGTGTCTGACTTACTTATAACAGTTTCAGTTGAACTGCAGTTCTGCTTGTCCCTGAGTCGTCAGTATTATATTTTGTCATGATAACATGTTTAACTCTTTTAAAAAAATCCTAATTTGTGTTGTGGCTCCAGCAGCTGTTTAGTTAGTCTCAGGACATCTCATGACTGTTAATCCAATAGCCCAAACATAAAATATGTTATAATTTTCATTTTACTATAAATAATAACTGGTAACCATTTTTATTTAAGCCTTATAAATTGGGTCAAAAATGTGTATGTCATTTTAGACTACCCTATGTCATTTTGCCCAGCACATAGCCCAAAATGACATAGAACAAGCATTTTTACAAAACTGCCGGTTTTTTCTGTTCTCATATATTTATTAGTATTTGGACCACTGCATTATGTAAGTGCACAAGGTGTCTGATAAACAGAATAACAAAGTCCCACTTGTGCCATTAATATTATGCTAAACTTGCAAAAAATCCTTAGGTATGTCATTTTAGGCCACTTTCCCCTAATAACAATAATTAGGGCTGATATACTGATTTAAAAATTAATCGGTTGATCTTCAAAATTTAACACTGAATACTGGATTAAATTCGATTAATTTGGTATATGTTAAAGCGTTAAACTGACAAAATGTAGTCACTGAGACAGTGGCAACTTTCTTTCGACATAAGGCCTTCAAAACGCTCCACATGCTGAAGGTCCTTCAGTATGCAGAGTGAAGGTGATACGTCAGCGAAGTGTGAACCACGGTAAGCGAACTGTTTATTGCATTGAAGACAGTTAATTTTGTTGCCATCTTCGACTTTTCCATCAGCATTTACCTTAAATGAAAAATGATCGTTTAATTTTCCACTCAAACGTTTCACATTATCATTGTTCTTCCATATTGTTTACTCGGAAATGGGCCGCTCGACATCATGAAATAAGAAAAAAAATTAATCGAATAAGCCGAAATTAGTCGATTAAAAATTGTAACGATTAATCGATTAAGTAATCGTTAGAATAAGCATCTCTAGTTATAAACATGTTAAACACACACACACACACACACACACACACACACACACACACACACACACACACACACACACACACACACACACACACACACACACACACACACACACACACACACACACACACACACACACACACACACACACACACACACACACACACACACACACACACACACGTACATTTTGACTTATGTATTATGGGATATCCACGGATGCACGGTAGCATATATACATAGTGCATGGTTAGTGCTGGACTCGTAGGCTATAGGGTCGTTAGTTCAAATCCCCGCCATGCAGGGCAGAAGTTTGTTTCGAGAATTCAGCTCCTCTTATACCCTCTAGTGAACTCAGGAATATAAATGTGTACACTGACCATACACTGTCGGTGGGAAGATCAAACGGCTGGGGATATGAATGGTCACCCGCCCTCATATGCCGAGGCTAAGAAAACTGATTTCCGTAACAATTCATCCCAGTGGCTGACCTTCTATACATAATTATTACGCACTGTGTGTATTAATGTGTGATGTGTGTGATTCTCGTTAACGATAACGATAACGAAAATGTTCGTTAACGAAAAAAAAATGATTTCGTTAACGATAACTATAACTATAACTAAAAAATATCATTAACGATAACTATAACTATAACGAAAATAACAATAACGAAAATTCATCTTTATTTTCGTTAATACAAAATAAAAATAGGAAGTGCAATATGGATGATTCGACATAAATGAGAACGAAAAAATACGATATTTGTATTATGCAATTTGTCAGTTACTTTGGGAACTCGTGTATTCCTGAAGCTAAATGCACCGATGCTTCAAAGGCTTTCAAAGCTCTGAGGAAATTGTGAAACAGCGTGTTAATAGGCACAATTTTACTTATATCCTTAATTATTGTAGCTAAGTAGTAACTAAAATTAACTAAAATAAAAATCCATTAACTATAACTATAACTATAACTAAAAAATAATACTAACTATAACTATAACTATAACTAAAATAAAAAACATTAACTATAACTGTAACTATAACTAAAATAAAATCTGTAAGGAGAATCACACTGTGTGCGTGTGATGTGTGTGTGTATGTGCGTGTGCGTGTGTGTGTATGTGCGTGTGTGCTTGTGGATGTGTGTGCATATACGTGTACGTGTAGGCGTGTGTGGATGTGCATAGGTGTGTGCGTGCGTGTGTGAAACTACTTAGCTATATACAATGGCGGCACGACACCAGGGCATGGAAGGGAAAATGCCCTGGTAAAAAAGCCTTTGCCCTGGTCGATGCCCTGCCAGCATTTTTGCCCTGCCGAGAATTTATTTGGGGCATAAACCGCCCCTGCACTGGTTGCTTGTATGATTGCCCTGGCTATGCCCTGGTTACAAAAAATGTCTGGCGCCGCCACTGGCTATATATGCGCGCGAATTAAAGGCTCGTATTATAGAACCATAAATTCGTGTAGAAATATTTATAACAAAGAAAGAAATGCCTGAAAGCGACAATACATAAACTTAGGCCTGCTGTATACGGGCCCTTATAATAATAATAATAATAATAATAATAATAATAATAATAATAATAATAATAATAATAATAATAATAATAATAATAATAATAATAATAATAATAACAATAAGACGATTTCTATAGCGCCGTAGCACAGCCGAGGCCGAAGGAAAGGGCGCTGTACATGAGTTCAACAAATCAATCACAGCCACAGCCTACTATTTTAATTCGAGGTTAGTCTTAATTCTCTTACAAAAGCCAAACTTAGAAGTACGGTGTGTCTCAAAGCCTACCGCGTAACCTCGACCACCTAAATCAAAAGTTGTGCGTTTAGTCGATGGCTAAATCCGACCACACAATGGTTGTCTATCCTGGCTTTCCGAAACGAGACGCCGTTCGCTTCTGTGGCATTGACTGGCTCTACGTAACGATAGGTAATTAATAGTTGTCAATCACGCCCGTGGCTCCTCCCTCAATCGCCGGAATCGTCGCTGATTGGTCCAACGCGTCTGCAACGGGGGCTCGTCCGGGAAATGAAGCTTTCTCGGCGACGAGTTTGGCCGAGCGCGGACATCCAAGGAGACGCTTGTTTCTGGCGGATCCTGTGTGATTGCTGCTGACGCTGGAAGGCATCAACCACCTGGGCTGCCAGCGCCGCATCTTTGAGTAGAGGAATAGGCGGAAGTGGTGTAACGTAAGCTGAGGATGTTACTTGCGTTGTGATGACGGTGACGATAAGAGAATAGTGACGGTAAGCAATGAATGCAGCGTATTTTGCGGTGGATGAATCAGTCTGAGATGCTATGCAGGTCATGGACGATATACAGTTTGGCTCTCGCCAGTCCAGTGACATCAAAGGGATCACCTCCGCAGGTGGTGTTACCAGCGGTTACCAACCGCAGACGCGCCCACCCACGGTGGCGACCCCCTACAGAGCCCGTGGAGGTGGAGGAGCAGGAGGAGGAGTAGGAGGAGGAGGCATGAGCGTCCCGCCGAACGGATACAACCAGTGGTTCGGTCTGTCCTACTGTCGACCTGACGTCACATCCGACTGGTCGAGACCGCTCACTTCCGGTTCCGGTTCTGGACTTCCGGTTCCGGATACGAAGCCGCCGTTGCTGACGGACGATGTCTGCCGTTCGTCGCTGGGGAGCCAGGTCAGGGAGGCTCCGCAGATGGTCGGGCACCATCGGGGGCAAGTGCCTTGGCCGGGGTCCGTGCCCCTCTCGTCCGGGATGACGATGCTCAGCGGGCACCCGGGCCAGTACTGCTCTCCGTCGGCTCCCTACTCGATCTTCAGCCCCTACTCGAACCGGTCCAACTCGGTGCTCTACCACGGCTGGATCGACTCGATGAACCCACTGCAGGGCGAGGCCGTCGACTCGAGCTGCGAGTTTCCGTCGGACGAGGAGGTCACGACCTCCGATGACCTTGAACTGTTCGCCAAGCACTTCAAGCAGCGCCGGATCAAGCTCGGTTTCACTCAGGCGGACGTCGGCCTTGCCCTTGGGACCCTCTACGGGAACGTCTTCTCTCAGACGACCATCTGCCGCTTCGAGGCGCTCCAGCTCAGCTTCAAGAACATGTGCAAGCTGAAACCTCTCCTTCAGAAGTGGTTGGAGGAGGCGGACTCGACGACTGGATCGCCCGGGGCTGCGTCAATCGACAAGCTGGCCGGTCAAGGACGCAAGCGGAAGAAGCGAACGAGCATCGAGGTGACCGTCAAGGGAGCGCTGGAGTCCCACTTCCTGCAGCACCCGAAGCCCTCTGCTCAGGAGATCGCCTTCATCGCTGATCGACTCCAGCTGGAGAAGGAGGTCGTAAGGGTGTGGTTCTGTAATCGAAGGCAGAAGGAGAAGCGCATGACCCCTGCGACCGGGGTCGGGGGTCAGCTGGTCGGTCCGAACGGAGAGCTCTTAGAGACTGACCAGCCGCCGGAAGACGATGATGACCAGGCGGATGAGGACGATGACGAGGACAGCGGGCGCCATATAAATGAACCGGACAATGGGCGTCACATCGGTGACCACTGCAATGGGCGCCATATAAACGAACAGGAAGGGCGCCACATCGGTGACCATTGCAATGGGGGGCGCCATATGAAAGGCCAAGACGATGGGCGTCACTTCGGTGCCCCGTGCGATGGGCGCCGCATAAATAGCCAGGACGGTGGGCGTCACATTAGTGGCCCATGCGATGGGCGCCTCAACAGTGGCAGCGACCATGAGCGCCACGTCAGCGATGGGCGCCATATGCATGGCCTATCGAATGCAATGAGTTCTGGAAGTCGGACACAAATCGGTGAACATGGCGTCTTCCGCTGTTTAATGATGAACGATAGTAAGTAAGTAAGTTCGATGTGTTTTTAATAGGGTTGGTATACTATACAAACTAAAAAAATAATCGATTGATCTCCTAAATTTCACAACGATTAATCAATTGAAATCGATTAATTTGGTATCTGTTACGTAAAGCATGAAAATTGAATTGTAAAAATGTAGTTACTGAGTCAGTTACTACTTTCTCTCTACGAAAACTTCAATCATTCCACATGCTGAAGGTAACATGTCAGTGATGTGATTGGACCGCGGTGTGTATACGCTAACTGTTGACAATAGACCGAGGACAATGGAGGTAATTTATTCGTACCCATCGCCGCCAAGTGCTGGCGTCAGGAACTGATGATGATGATGATGATGATACGCTAACTGTTTGTTGCAGTGAAGACAGTTAAATTTTGCCGCCATCTTCGATTTTTCCATCAGCATTTACCTGAAATGCAAATGATCGCTCGATTTCCCACTCAAATGTTTCACATTATCATTGTTCGCAATATTATTTACTCTGGAAATGGGTCGCTCGATATCAATATATAACAAAATTAATCGAACAAGCCGAAATTAATCGATTAAAAGTCATAACTATTGATTAATCGTTAAAATCCGCAGCCCTCCATGGTTTTTTAAAGTCGTTTGATTTCGAGTGTGTACTCCCGAAGGCATGTCACCATGCAATCTTCATCCAATTGTTTTTTAACTGGATAAAACTCGACGAGAAGACTAGCTGTGTGTAATCGAGTGTACCTTTTGTACCATGGTGAGGGGCAAAACGTCCCCTTGAAGCATTTTGTATTTTATTATTTTTTTAAGTAATCTTTTGCATGGGTAATTCTATCGAAAATTTAAAAAATACTTGGGACATTCAGCACTAGATCTTACAATAATTTCATGCTTAAAATGCTGCTATTCACGTTGTATAATCGAGCAAAAATCATTAAAGGGGCGTTTTGCCCCACTCTACCCTATATATACCCCACTGCATTTTGCAATCGGCATATGAACATCATAACATGCATTTGTGCAGCTCCTTTTAAGCTTATCCCGAAAGGCATGCATCCACAGACATGAAGTATTAGCGACTTCATTTTCTTAGCCTCGCTATATTTGAGAGTGGTTGGACAGTCCTCTCCCTCGTCGTCTCATCTTCCCACCGACAGTGTACGGTCAGTGTACTCGTCATAGCTGAATCGGCTGGGGGCGCAGGTGGAGCAGAACTCTCGAAACAAATTTCTGCCATATATATCGGACAATTGCAACCCCAACCTTTCGGTTGACAATCCAGCACGCTAACCACTATACACTATCGCGCAACTCTATAATTAACCTATTTTATAGAGCTTGCCTTTCCTTCTCTTAAATTCTCTTCCCCTCCCCTCCCCTTACCATACCTTAATCTGTATTATTATATTGAAATGTCTATGTCCTAGATTTGATGCACCATCGTATGTATGAGATATCGGCCAATATCTAGACGTTACTAATTAACAAGTATAGCAATTCACTTCCCTTGTCATTCTTTTTTACCTTGCAGTTTTACCTTGCATTACCTTAAATCAGTGTGATTCTCCTTACAGATTTTATTTTAGTTATAGTTACAGTTATAGTTAATGGTTTTTTTTATTTTAGTTATAGTTATAGTTATAGTTAGTATTATTTTTTTAGTTATAGTTATAGTTATAATTAATGGATTTTTATTTTAGTTAATTTTAATTACTACTTAGTTACAATAATTAAGCAAAATTGTGAGTATTAACACGCTGTTTCACAATTTGCTCAGAGCTTTGAAAGCCTTTGAAGCATGGTCGCATTCAGCTTCATGAATACACGAGTTTCTAAAGTAACTGACAAATTGCATAGTAAAAATATCGCATTTTTCGTTCTCATTTATATCTAATCGTCCTTATTGCACTTCCTCTTTTTATTTTTGTATTAACGAAAATAAAGATGAATTTTCGTTAGTGTTATTTTCGTTATAGTTACAGTTATAGTTAATGATATTTTTTAGTTATAGTTATAGTTATCGTTAACGAAGTCATTTTATTTTCGTTAACGAACATTTTCGTTATCGTTAACGAGAATCACACTGCCTTAAATCATTTCATATATAGCCTTGCATTACTGTTATCCTCTACCATTCCTTGCGTTATCTTGTTTTATCTTGCCCACCTTTTCTTGTCTGGGCATGACCAGGTTGAGCAGTTGCTGATTCATTTTGCTGTACGTCAGTGCTATACTCAAACTGTGTTCCGCGGCCTGGTGTATACTGCATTGTCCTCGAGTTATTGCATGGGTATCCCAGGCCGCGGATGGTATTCTGAATCACAATGTTGATCTTATAATACTCAAATAAAATATTAAATGTATGTATAGTTGTATACACCATAAACTTGTTCCTGACGTTCACTTAAAGCGATATTATTCAATAATACTTAATGCTGAACATTTTATATTAAATAATATTATTAGTGAGTGTTTTAAAGTCAAGGATTAAAGCATATTTAACGGAAATGGTCTTTCCAATAATTTTAATTTTAAAATGAAAGCACTGATCCCAGTATAAAGCTGATTAAGCAACAGCCGGTCCGCAGCATAAGAAAGTTTGAGAAGCATTACTACCTACATTGTAATTGTAATTGTAATATCGACAATTTATACAGCATCGTCAGTGGCAAGCTACTTCTCTAATGTTCTGGATTATATATACATACTGTATAGGTTATATCACGTAAATTTTAATTGTTTTTTTTTAAACAAAAGGGTTTTGGTTTCCAGAATAAATATAGTCGCAGGAAAACAGTTCCAGGCACCAAGGCACCTTAAGCATTACCCAGCGAAATATATATTAGATATATATAGATAGCAGGCGTATATGTATACTCTCGAAATCTCAACGTTAAGAGACCTGTTTAGGGGTCGTCCATTAATTATGTCAACAAAATAGGGGGGGGGGGTTTGAAAAAAGTTTGACAGTTGGTGACAAGGGGCTTAAGGGACAATTTGACGTCAACAAATTTTTTCCCATGAATCAACACAGACCCTTCAAAATGGTAGCGAAAACATTAAGTATATAGGCTAGTGCTAAAAATTTATAACGTGCTTAATGTTTAATACTACTAAAAAGCTGGTAATAAACTAAACTCATATAATTTTTAAATTCGAGATTGCCTTTTTAGTGTAAAAAAATAAATTATTATTCATGGATTGAGCCATTGTGTTTCTTTTTGTGGGGGGGTTCTGGGATTGTTTGACATAATTTTTTAGGGGGTCCGTCAATGTTTGACAGTTGTTGACAAGGGGAGGGGTCAAAAACTTCCTAAAATTTGTTGACATAATTAATGGACGACCCCTTATATATACACATATGCATGAATGATAATAAAATATATACTCTGTCCTGTTCCAAGAAGACTGTATATAGGCATTTAAGCTCAATGTTGAGTTATGTAAAACGTGTGAACAATTGTCTTTATTTTCACGTGTTGTGTTTACTTAACGATATCTGTAAAAGAAGAATTTAATTGCAATTAATGAATTTGCATAACTATAGTTTGTTTTTCTTTGTGCTTATTTTCACCCACGTGGTAGAAATTGTCAAAAATAAGTTATGGTATAGCGACTTTACGTTAAATTTATACATTTGTATACAAGTGGTCACATAGTTATGCAGCACGAGATCTGCTTTTGCAATTCTCACTCATTGATTGTATTTAATATTTAATTGATTGTTTGCCGTTTGCTGAAGGTCATAACTTCCTTTAGTATGAAAATCCAATATATTTTGAAAACTTTCCGCGGTTTTTAAATATAAGAGATTGTATATGAAGCATTTCGTGGATTCAACACAATTGCAAGATTTGTATACATATATAGGCCCTATATTCAATCGTTGCAATTCTGTAAAACAGTTACCAACAAGACCCATCAAATCTGAGACTGCATGCATGGTGAACTAGTGGTATACATGCATGATATATAGTTTATATACGACGCTGAATGCAAGAAACAATCGAGAATTGTTATATATCCCAACTGTACACGTATCAAAGACTACTTTAAAGCTGTATAAACGTACGGCAACAGGTTGTAATTGTAATTGTAATTGAACATTTGTATAGCGCCACTCGCAGATTCATAGGCGCTCCCGAAAGGCTTCCTGAAGACGTTTTAGGTCTATTAACCCTATACATTATACGCTTTAGCATTTGTTAATTTCAGTCTATATGCTATGCACCGTATACAATACAATAGTAATGTATTTGATACTGCCCTCCTTCGAAAGTTGAGAGATGCACAAACGACCATTCACAGAACATCGTTGGCGCTAAGCAATCACAAGGGAAGGTTATAATCATGGTTCATAATACAGTGACCGCCTATATATATATATAGCGAGGGCTCGAACTTGCACTCTCCGGGTTACAGGCCGAGCGCTCTATATATATCTATTCGGCTACCGTGCCCCATGGCACGTGTGCACGGTATGTATACCCGAATGTATGGCTGCATGGGTGTTAACGGAGGTGGAGGAGACAGTTGAGCAGTGAGTTTCAAACACTTAAGAACAGCATGCACTGCTTAGAGCGAAGGACATCGTTAAATGAAACTTTGATCCAAGCACATCATAAGAACGGTATATTGAGCGTAATCTCAAGCCATGCCTTCAGCGCCGGACGAACGCACATTACAATACCTAAGGCGCTGTCGCGATGATTATATAGGCTTGCAAGGAAGCATAGCTGTGTAACAGGCATGCATGTTTGCATATCATTGGGTGGTCTCTACTTTAAAATCAACTTTAACATAATTTAAGTCAGCCTAAAGATCCTCATGCAGATAAATGAGAGGTTAGTTTCTTTTGGAGAAGCTATAATTGCTCACCTATTTCCTTCGGAGTCTAATGATGGGTCAGTGTAGGTTACTGCACTGTACCAGGATGTCTTAAATTTTATTTCAAGTTTGTGGTAAAGCTGCTTTTACAAAACGGATTTAGCCTCGAATCCTCGATCCTCTTAGATTGTCTCAGAAGTTAAACAATGTTGCGTATAGCTGTGAAATTGTATACCATTATATGCATGTTACATGTGAAATATAGATTTTACCAAATGATCCAAACAAGATATATATTCCTATGCATAATATTATAGCAAGGCATTCTAATGATAAAATAATATCATCAATGCTGAAAACCTGTCAATGTAAAATAATGCAAAAGGTCAAAATAGTAAAAATCTGAGCGAAATATCCAATTAAGAGCTAGCAGCCGTCGGACCTATAATACTTATGAAACCCGACACTATAGCACTGGAACGACGAGCTGCATTGGTTTCCTTGCAGTCGTTTTTAGTAGGCCTATACTCTCGTCGTTAAAATGTTAAAGAAAAGACCGTATAACATAGCTGCTCTTTGAGACCAATAAGCGGTGACAAGCATCATGTTTTACACATTTTTAATTGATTAAAACAGTGAATAGCGATTATCGGTTATAGATCAGCCAGATACGCTTATTGAGATCCGTCGCCTCTGCATAAGGCGGGGGGGGCAAAGTTTTGAATTGTTCGCTCGGGGGACTAACAAGGGTGCCGAAAGCAACATATAACTTCACCCTCAGCGCTCGCTCCCGCAATTAGGGGTCTGGCGCGGATCACAACAGCCGCCAGCGCTTTTGGAAGCATTTGACATGATATATGGAGCCTGTTTTTTAGCATTCTGGGTTCCGTTTTCATAGCCTATATCTGAACGTTCATTTAAAAAAACCTGTAAAGTTTCAATGTTTTTGTATATTTTTAATTTGTCAGACTATCTTCGCCATAGTTTGGATAAAAAAAATTAAACTGTGAAAAAATCATATATCCATTCATTGTTAAAAACTAAGATGATAAGTAAATTTTTTCAACATGTGCAAAATTCAGGGGGGCAAATGCCCCTTGCCCCTCTCCGGACGCCAATGTACACATACATGTGACCAATGCATCCTCCTATTCTCCTATGTATGCTTTTTCTCTGTTGCCATCTGCGGATTCCAGTCCTCCATGCATGATTTATAACAAATTCAATATTTTCAATATTCAATGCTTTCAATGTCTAAAATTTCAGTAGGCCCTAGTCATTTTTTTCTGTTCAATGTATTCGTCTAGGATACTGTCGTAACGGTGCAATACATTGACTTATTTTCTTTTCTTTCTGTGCTGTATAGTTAGCAACCCGGATCCTCAACTGCAGTTTTGTCTACGTAGACCTGTGTGGTGATTATAGGCATATATATATACTTTTCGATATACGTTTCAAAAGAAAACAAATGTCTTCTGCACATCAAATTTTTTATCGCTTTTATAACATTTTTATTGAAACATCAGTATCCAAACATCAGTTTATAGCTTGATTCCTCCTTTTGCTTGTTTAGACTTCTTGTATTAAATTATTATTTTCAATAGTTCTTGAACAGTAGGCCTATGGTGCACAAGACACATCCTTCTGGTTCAGTTCTGTGGATATAGGCTTTCCAATTTCCATGCATGTATATATAAACGCTACCATTGACAAGTATCAAACAACGTTTCAGATCAACATTCTGTGAACATTACGGTGTATACATATATGTAGGGCCTATACATTTTTGGCTGCCATGCGTTTCATTGTATACCATATATAGATACTGATAGTACAAATGCTAAATATTCATGGAACGCAAAATTGACTTGATGCAGCCTTGGTGTTAAAAATTACTAAAAACCATTAAAAATCGGTACCTTATAATATATACTTTGCAATATATTAGCATTGCTGCATCAGAATACGCGATTCGTTATATATATATAGGCCTACGTTACATTAACACAGAGTATACAGGTATGCCAAAGGACCCACTGCACAATAGGTGTTTTGGGCTTTGAAATATACATCAATGCCACACTGCATGGGTAACATTGTGATTGTATTGTATTTGTTAATTTATATAGCGCCGCTCACAGCAGTGACCATTCAGTAGCGCTCCCATGCATGCATGCCGTGCGAGAACCCCCAGAGAAGAAGAAGGTTTTGAGGAGGGAGAAGGCTGTATATAGGAAGAGACCCTGCAGAAAGAATGGTATATATATATATATATATATACCACGTTTATACAGAGGAAGGAAGGGCATTCCATAAGGAGGGCCCAATAGTGGCAACAGAACTAGTTTGGGCCATGCATAGTGGAACAAAAAGAGTTTCGCAAGGAGCGGAGAGGTCGATGAGAAACTGAAGAGAGAGGGGAGCGAATGTGATGGGCCTATAGCAGAGAGCACCAAAGTACCGATTACATAATCGGAATTCTGATTTCTGTGTCTTGCAATATATGCCATTGATGCATTAGTATATACATCGTCAATTAAGTGTGTGTATATATGGCGCATCTGAATGTTCTGACAAAACACGTATACTTTGATCTCGCACTATTCTAAAAGAGACGACATCACTTGGCCTATATAATTATATTATAGCACTCTTGTGCATGCATACGGGACCGGTTCCGCTGCTCCGCAAATGTATTTACGCAGATATATATATGCATATGCATGTGTAGATATGCATATATAATATATGCAGATGTATATGTATATGATATACAAAGCCTGTGACGTCTGCATATATAATTATGGTTCTGTGTATACAATCATGGTAAGTTCGAACAACAGAACAAATAAAGTTCTGACTGACTTTTAGCCAAGTGTGTCTTGCATAAGTAAACACCCATGCACTTAGGTACTCTATAATAGACTCTTTCCTTTCGCTCTGCTGTTCTTAAGTCGCCCAGTAAAGCGGGTCTATATGTATACCTGTGTTCATGCGTGTGCGTGTGCGTGTATGTGTGTGTCTATATTTAGGTCCATAAAGTGAAACGCCAACGCATGCAGATGACAAAAGTCCGGTGGTTCGAGGGCTACGCATGCATAGGCTATATCAATAAGAGTTAAACTATATATGTAATGTGTGCACTGCAGGTAAAGCAGGGGTGTGGGTTCGATTCTCCAATGAAACGGTCCTGGCTAATAGTAACTTCGATAAAGTCATTTAGATAGGCCTACAATTGTTGTAGCACCATCGATCGACTCCTTGCCAATAAACGTAGGCGCTATAATAAATATAAAAAATTACTTTCCGGATGAAAATCGCATCGTATACATTCAAATGACGAATTGATGATCATCTCCTCCTGCACATTCTTTGTTCGAAATAAAGAAGATTAGGCCTAAGCGAATGTTAAATTACGCTTTACCATGCAGCAAAACTGCGAAAGACAAAGATGCTGACAGACAACCATACAGCCATATAGACAGACAGATAAGCAAATAAAAAGACATAATATCCAGGGGCCGTCCATAAATGACGTCACGCAATTTTGGCCGATTTTTAACCCAACCCCCTCCTCCCTCGTCACACTTCGTCACAAAAAGTAACAGCCCCTCTGAAAATGACGTCACAAAGCTCTGACCCCCTAAAACCAAATTTCCATGGCGAAGCCAAATGCTCATTCATGGAACAAATAGGGAAAGCATGAATAATTGAATATTTTAAAATCTAACGGTGACCAAATATTGAACAAATTATAAAATTATTAATAATGGTGCTCGTATACATTAAAATAATTTAAAAAATAATGAAAATTTTACTCCTCAAAATTAGTGCTGTTATTATTAAAATTAAATTGTTGTTAATTGTAAATTTAAAAACAAACACCTGGTGTGACATCACACTTCTCAGACCCCCACCCCTATGTCACACATCGTCACAAATTTCCGACCCCCCTAGGTGCGTGACGTCATTTATGGACGGCCCCACAGTAAAAAAAACAGACATTCAACCAAATAGCACACACTGCATAAATCCCGTTTAAAAATGGGTGTCTACGTTTTTCTACGAAATTCATATACGTAGAAACGGCAGAATGACAGTGAATGTCCGTGAGAACTTTTATCTGTGCCCTCAGTGTTATCAACTTCACGGACTCCCTCTATCTACCCGAATACAATTCAAGGTTTTTATTTTAGTCCTCAAGTCGTATTTGGGTCTTGCTCCAAAGTACCTTTGCGATCTCATTCTTCACGCCCTCTCTCATGGGCGTATTTAGGGGGTAACGGGTTCAAACCCCCAATAAGTTTCCCAAAAAATTTTATATGCCTTTACATGCAAAATAAAAAAAATGAACTTTTGCGACCATTTCCAATGTAAAACCCCCCCGAAATCTTAAAACCCCGGAAATTTTTTCTGGCTACGCCCATGGCCTCTCTGCCACTTCTCTGCGTCCTTTTCGATCCTCTGATCAGCTTGACCTCTTTGTTCCCTGTGTCAGGACTGCCATGGCTCAATCCAGATCTTTCGCCTGCATATATGTCCTTCTCTGTGGAAAGGACTTCCTCCACCGGTCCGCTCCGCCAACCTTTCTGGTAGTCTTTCCTCATCTTTTTAGAACTAAAATCCTGCCTTTTCCCTCGGGGTTGCTCGCACTGCATGCATGCATGCATGCCATGGGAGCGCTTCTGAAAGGCTTTTGCTGAGAGAAGCGCTTTATAAATGGCCAAATACATGCAAATATACAATAGGGTGGAGTGAAAAAAAATTAGTTTGAGCAAACGTTTTCCAATAGTGATCAAAAGTTGTGAGTATGTTAGAGTAAGTAGTGTGCAAAATATTTTTGATTTTGCTTTGTGTCTTCTGCCCTCTACCGGCGGTTAAATATTTGCATGGGAAATTCTGTGAAAACACATCAATGTAATGCATTTTTTCTTGAACTGTGGGCGAATCTTCAGATCGATTCGCCATATCAGATCAGGCAGTTGTGGAAATCTCATCTGGTGTGATAGGCTACAGGATTGTGGAATGGTAATGCCCAATGAGTGCAGTGACGTCATCTCAAGGAACACAATTAGGAGAGAACGAAAGAAGGACCGAAGCTCTGCTAATGCAGGGTGTGCCAGTATGCCTATGTTGCTGCCCTTCGCATTTCTTTTAACGGTCGAAAGGACAGAGCCGTAGTTCATGAGATGTGAACGGAAAATTGCATCGCAGAGTTCATTCATTCATTTCGGAAATTTATATAGCGCCTCTTAGAGATGCCTAATCAGAGGCACGCCCGCCCATCCACGGCTAACGACGAAGGCCTTAAGCAATTAGTAGAAAGCAGATGGATTATTCAGGGTCAATAAGCGTAGCACAATCGGGAGCCCATTCCAAGTGGGGGGGGCGCAACAACCGAGAAGGCACAAAGCTGTCTGACCAAAGAGTAGGACCGAGGGATCAGGATCACCCCACCTAGCCGAGGAGCACAGAGCTCGACGGGAGGCTATGTCAGATACCGTGCTGACAGAGGTCAGACAGGTAGGACGGAGGAATACCATTGAGACACTGCCAGACAAGCGCTGCTGTCCTATAGGAAATGTGTTGCGAGGCAGTAAGCCAGTTGAACACATCTCGCATGTAGGCAGAGCTAGACTGGGGCATATTTTGGAATAAGAGCAATACTCCGAGCAGCAGAACGAAGGACCCGGCCAAGGCACCCTATTTAGCAAAATTAGTAGGCCTAGTGACCAGCAAGAAACAAGCAAAATTCTAAACTCTACTGGTGACAAAGGCGTGGGAAAAGACCACAGAATTATCATGGGAGGAGTGTAAGAAAACACGCTAATGACGGAGCCGCTAGCGACCAAGATTTAAAATAGAACACATTTAATTGGTTTTAGAGATAAGGGGTCGCTCCTTGTCACTTGGGCACACTCTTTGGTCAGACAACGTCAAGCTTTCAAGACAGTTGGCCCCTCCGCTTACTGCACCTGAATAATCCACCTGCTTTCTACTAATTGCTTAAGTCCTTCATCTTTAGCCGTGGATGGGCGGGCGTGCCTCTGATTAGGCATCTCTAAGAGGCGCTATATAAATTTCCGAAATGAATGAATGAACTCTGCGATGCAATTTTCCGTTCACATCTCATGAACTACGGCTCTGTCCTTTCGACCGTTAAAAGAAATGCGAAGGGCAGCAACATAGGCATACTGGCACACCCTGCATTAGCAGAGCTTCGGTCCTTCTTTCGTTCTCTCCTAATTGTGTTCCTTGAGATGACGTCACTGCACTCATTGGGCATTACCATTCCACAATCCTGTAGCCTATCACACCAGATGAGATTTCCACAACTGCCTGATCTGATATGGCGAATCGATCTGAAGATTCGCCCACAGTTCAAGAAAAAATGCATTACATTGATGTGTTTTCACAGAATTTCCCATGCAAATATTTAACCGCCGGTAGAGGGCAGAAGACACAAAGCAAAATCAAAAATATTTTGCACACTACTTACTCTAACATACTCACAACTTTTGATCACTATTGGAAAACGTTTGCTCAAACTAATTTTTTTTCACTCCACCCTAATATACAATCCACGCTCGTTTACCATGGCAGGCAGACAGACAGACAGACAGACAGACAGACAGACAGACAGACAGACAGACAGACAGACAGATAGACAACGATGAATATAGAGAGAAAAACAACAGAAGAGAGACTGAATTGGGTTAAGTTGTATATCTCGATTTGCACAAATTGTCTGCAGTATTTATACCACAAAATAAGAATTCATTGTCTTCTTAAAGAGTTCATTGTTTTCTTGGAATCCTTAAAAGCTTCACCGCCAATAGAGACATAATAGAGCTAACTTTGATCCGGCCTTCAACTTCATGCATGAGTCTCTTTATTAACTTTCCGCAGGCTTTCGATTCGGTCAATCCGCTTATAACCGCCTCACATATTATACATAATACGCCTCTGGTCTACACAGACAGTCTAAAATAGACGAGTAAACCAACTGATGAAGGCAGCGGCGACTTCACATAAAGCAGGTCTTCGTCGATCCCTCCAGTTCAAAATACAAAGTCAAACAGATCATGCTCCGTCCATTATTCAATCAAGATACGTTTTCCGACAGCTGTCATAATGGACGGTCTATATAATATCGTCGGAACCGTACGCCAACCACCCCGCACCGTGTCCGTTGACTTGCGGTCCAAATGGACGGACGGACGGAAGGACGGCATGATGTGTGCCTTGGCCGCTGCCGCCTTGTGTGCCTGCCGCCGCCGCCGACGCCGAGGCCGGGCGAGAGGCCCTCCGTCTGCGGCGGAGAAGGTTCCGCCGGAGCTGGGCCCGCTGCAGACGGTCGATGTTTGTCTTCTGTCGCCGCTCTCTCGGTCGTCGGTTGAGATGTCGTCCGTCGACGGCGGCCGTGGCGTCGCCCATTGATCCGCTCCTGTCCCGTTGACCTTCTGCCAATCATAACACAGAGTGATGCGGCCACATAAAGAAGCCGCCTCTGTACGACCGCCGCCGACTGTTTGTTCTTTGGCAGGGGAGACGCCGCCGCCGGCTAACCGTATACACCGGCGACTCCACCTCCTTCCCAAGTCCGTCGCCTTCCCCGCAAGTCACGGCTGTCCTCTTCCGCCTGCTCCACACTCCATTTCGCCTTCTCTTCCTCCTGCTCTCTTGCTTCCATCTTCTCCATCCATTCCCAGAGACAAGTCACGGCTGTCTTCCTCCTGCTCCACACTCCATTTCGCCTTCCCTTCATCCTGCCCTCTTTCTTCCATCTTCTCCGTCCATTCCCAGAGACAAGTCACAGCTGTCTTCTCCGGCCTGCTCCACCCTTCATTTCGCCTTCCCTTCCTCCTGCACTCTTTCTTCCATCTTCTCAGTCCATTCCCAGCGACAAGGCACGGCTGCAACACCCTGCAATTTCCTCACCATACTTCCATTTCTCTTCCTTTCTCTTTCTTCCTTCCATCTCCTCAACCTTCCCGGCAACATCCTCCAATTCCATTTCAATAAGTGGCGTAAATCACGGGGGGGGGGGAGGGACTCACTGGACTGTCCCCCAAAGTTTTGACTGAGTCCTTTCTGTCCCCTCAAAAAATGCAAAAATCCGGCTCCCGAAAAAAATCTCCCCCAAAGTTATGTACAGATTTTCGCCTCTGATTTCAATCCACCCCTTTCTGTGTTCAATCTTAAATTCAATCCCTTTCTCGTTTCCCAATTCCCTCACATTCTCCTATCAACTTCCTCTCCTCCATTCCATCTTCCCTCTCACTTCCAATTCCTATTTCTCCATTTCTCTTTCGGCATCAAACATCAATGCCGCCGCCGCTACCTCATTTGCATGATTCCGCGTCGGTCGCTCCAGTTCCAAACGAAACGGAAATCCAATCCTCTGCTCTTTCCTGTTCATCCATTTGTTCCAGGTCTCTTCCTTCCTGCCATTCGCTCTTCACTCCATCTCAGACCCGATGCAAATATCTCAAAGCATGCCGACGATGTCAGTACGAGTGCGCGGCATATATTGAGTCCATTACCATCCAGACCGCACCTGTTGCTCGCACATATATGCGCCTTTACTTAAGAAAAATTGACTTATTTATCAATATATACATATGCATACCATGCATGCAAGTGAACATGAGTATAAATTATTAATTGGCAACTTCCAAGGTGCCATTGTCTAATGCACAGGGCATCAGTGGATGGCGCAAAAATCAAAGCCGCTGTCATGAGCAGGTCAGCATACCCAAGGACATTATATTATGTAATACACAGACATGCATACAAATCCTTAAGTCTAGGATCCATATTCATTCATTCATTCTGGAAATTTATATAGCGCCCCTTCAAGAAAACTACTCAGAGGCGCGATATATCCATGTATAAATCAATGAACACATGTTGATACATGCATACACACATGTGTACATACACATACATACGTGTATAAATACATACACATATATACGCATATATACGTATACATACATACATTCATGCATACATAAATACATATACATACATACATGCAAAGATACATACATACATACATGCATACATACATACATACATACATACATACATACATACATACATACATACATACATAAACACACGCCTACATACATACATGCAAAGATACATACATACATACATGCATGCATACATACATACATACATACATACATACATACATACATACATACATACATACATGCTTACATACATACATACATACATACATACATACATACATAATTACTGATTTCTCCTGCATGTTTTTGTCCCACTTTCGCGCAATTCGAAGTGAGGCCACGGCCAGACTGCTCTCTGTAGGATCTGCCCTTCGTCGGAGATTCAAGTTCCCTTCGACAAGATGTTCCCAGATCTCGAAAGGCTCAGCTGATGAAAGGAGTCGCCTAGCATTGTTTGTCCAAGTCTTAGGACTGTCATGTTTGTTGACGTGTCACCAAGTCGCTGGCGGATCGAACCCTCCGCTTCAAGATGTGTGTTGAATCGATCGCCTGAATGAATACGACCGTAGAGTTACAAGGGTTAAAGGTCGTTGAGCTGTACGTTCTCTCATGGCCGCCTAACGTTCAATGTCTCATATACCTGCAGATATAATTATTTATAATTGCGCAACGAATTGAGCGCCTCTGAGTAGGGATCTTGAATCGGCGCTATATAAATTCTGATTGATTGATTGATTGATTGATTGAATAACGTCATTTCGGAACACGGTGGCGGATTGGTTATGAAGCTCTCGTGCTGTAATGCAGATAATAATAATCTTCGTTTAATATTTTCAAACTGACAACTGAGTGACAAGTACGCAGTATGATTACAATTTATAGTATGAACGGATGATCACAGGTTATTACAGGAGTCGAATTTAACTGTTTGGCAGCCATGCAAGGCGCCCATAACGTCCTACGGCTCATTTATTCAACGCCATCTGGTGAATGAAAAGGCTGAGTCGACCTTAGGGATGGTAGCGGGAAGCGATCCCGCGTTCGTTGCCTCTTCATGCCAGAGTGTTACCATTACCCTAAACCCCCTCCCCGAGAGTACGGGTTCGAGCCTCGCCCAAGGTAGTTACTGTGTGGAGACCTTGGGCAAGAAGAAGTCCTTCACTCACAATTATTGCCCAGCGCCATCGATATGTTCTGTCGTATGGTCGTGTGCACTTCTGAACTTTGGAAGGAGATCAATATCAAATTTCCACCAATTTTTGTGATATGAGTCAGGTGTGGTGGAAAATTTATGTATAGCATAAAATTTCAGCTATTTTGCCATCTACCTACCAAACATTATTGAAATTGGTGGAAATTTGACGAAGTTCTGACAGAAACAATTTTGCACAGTTTATTTTGAGACACGGTGCATAGTAAAGACTGGGTGGAGGATGGAATTATTTATTTCCACTCGTTGTATTTGTAATCGTATTTGCAAATTTATGTAGCGCCACTTCCTGAACAGCGATTCATCGGAGGCGATCCTGGCCTTACTAAATGAGACCAATATTGAACAGAATGGTCCTCAAGCTCAGTGGCGGCACTATGTATACTATATATAGGGCAAGCCAGGGCAAATTCCCTGGTAAAAAAGCCTTTGCCCTGGTCGTTGCCCTGCCAGAACTTTTGCCCTGCCGATAATTTATTTGGGGCATAAACCGCCCCTGAACTAGTTTCTTGTATGACT
Organism: Aporrectodea caliginosa; assembly: GCA_020284085.1. NCBI lineage: Eukaryota > Metazoa > Annelida > Clitellata > Crassiclitellata > Lumbricidae > Aporrectodea > Aporrectodea caliginosa. The sequence goes on along the minus strand of JACEVL010000282.1, from coordinate 191,553 downwards.
GCCCTGGCTATGCATGCCCTGGTTACAACGAAATGTCCGGCGCCGCCTCTGCTCAAGCGCTGTCTAAACTTAAAGCTCATCATCTCAAAATGGCTTCAGTCTTGGGTTCGGGTTTCCATTCTGATTGGTCGGAAGTGACCCTGGTGAAATTTCTCTAAGTGGCGTGATCCGCGGCCTTCACAATTATTGCAGTTACAATAATAACTCTTATAAGAGTTATTATTGTAACTGCAATTTTTTCATAGGTAATGATTTGATTCTAGACTGATTTTGGGGCGTCATCGGTTGATGCCTTGTAAAATGGATATTGGTGCCATGAAATTGCTGATAAAAAATGTCTCTATCTCTCTCTCTTGGCCTCTGTTTCTGTCTTTGTAGGTCAGTTTGTCTGTCTCTCTGTCTCTCTGTCTCCCTGTCTGTCTCTGTCTCTGCCTCCGTCTGTCTTTCTGTCTGTGTGTCTGTCTCTCTTTCTCTTCTACATACATGTCCTCTATCCTTTCCCTCTTCTCCTTCCTCCTTCCTCGTCCCTATCCTCCCCATGCAGCTCCCTCCCGGCCCTTTACATCTCCTCTGACTCCAATTAAAACAGAAGCAATTGCTGGCGTCAGTTAGTCGGCTCGGCGCACGCCTGCCCACAAATGACTCTCCCACAAATGGCTTTCCCACCACCACCGTGCACCGCCGACAACGGGGGCAGCGTTCATCCATCCACTCTCCGTCAGCCACCACTGCCACTGCTACTACGGTAAATGCATCCGTAGAGATTTGTCGCAGGAAACATGCAAGATACGAGCCACCGTATAGAAGCCTTCGATGAAACTGGGCGCGATCCGTGACAGCCATCAGTCATAAGCCATCATAAAGGCTTAGAGCAAGCGCCGTATTGATAGCCGGACCAGTTACAGCGATTCCGGCGGGGCTATCGGTGCACAATTACGCCAGGATTACTTCCTAATTGAACGCCGCCGTAGACAAATGGCTTTTTGATGATTCCTATCTGCGCCTCTCGCTCCGTACAGCGCAGCAGCTGCTCGGCCGAGTCCTATCCTACGGCAGCGAGCGGGCGCCGGAAGATGAAATCTGTGCGAAATCGGGTCCGGGCAAGCGTGCGGAAAGTAAAGTGCTTTTAGATCTAAATTATTCTTAGGTTAAAGAAACAAAAACTAACAGGGTTTAATTTTTTCGTGTTTTGCTTGGAAATGAAAAATGAAATTCGTTTTTTCCTTCATATTTTTGTTCCTTTTAGGTCTAAAGTATTCTAAGGTTAAAGACACACAAAATAAAACTATCAGACTTTCATTCAGTTTTTCATTTTTATATTTGGAAATGAAAAATGAAAATCGGTTTTTGTTTTCATATTTTTTTTGTTGAGGAAATAAATTATGATTACTTAGAATAGCAGCGACTTAGATCAGTAAGTGGATCATGTTTCGTCAGCGTTTACAGCAGCCCCGAGCAGGTATTCCATGCACAGCCATATTGCTTCGTTACGTCGTCTTGTTAACTAATCATAATTGCTTAACGAGATATAATTATAATCATACCTTAAAATCGAAACCTCTGAACTTTTCTTTAAAATGAAAGTTGTTTACACCTCTTCTTCCGCGGCACCTAGTAGGCCTGCGTTCAGTTTTGGCACAACGTGAGTTAATTTTTAAAGTATCTCGTTACCCTAGTAGCCAAATATGATAGGAAACAGTTTGTTAAGAGTACAGATAAAAGCACGGAAGCCAGCCATACAAGAAGAAGTCTGTACTTAGTGATTCATAATTAGTAAAATATAATTTTGACGAACTAACAGACAACAAACAATATCGACAGAACAGTTCTATTTCTAGAAAGAAAGCTCCGCCTGCAGGTCACGTGAACCAATCACAATAATATTACCTTCGGAATAATTTTCGACGGGGAACCGACTGGACACCACGTCGGCCGCGTCCGGTCAGTCTTCGGCATGATGTATGTCCAGTTGACGATGACCAGGGAAGTCGGTCGGGCGGCGTCTCAGTCCCCCAATTTGCCCGCGCCAGAGATTTGCCAGATTAGAACTGACGACTTTGTTGCGTCGTCGTCGGAGATGACTAACGGTTCTGAGGTCCAGCTGTCGATAGGTGGCGCTGTTGCTCTTCTGCTCTCTGGCTGTGTCACTGCCTCTGCTTCTGTGCCCTGCTCCTGCTCCTGCTCTTCTGCTCTCTTGCTATCACTGGTTCTATGTCTCTGCTCTTGCTCTTGTGCTCTCTTCCTGTCACTGCCTCTGCCTCTGTGCCCTGCTCCTGCCAATGTACCCTCCTGCTATCATTCCTTCTGCCTATGTGCTCCTGCCCTGCATCTGTGCTCTCTTGCTGTTACTACTTATGCTTCTGTGCCTTGCTTCTGCTAGTGTACCCTCTTGTTGTCACTGGTTCTATGCCTCTGTTCCTGTCACTGCCTCTGCTTCTGTGCCTCTGCTCCTGCCTTGTGCTCTCTGCTTGTCACTGGTTCTATGCCTCTGTTCCTGCTCTTCTGTTCTCTTGCCGTCACTGCCTCTGATGCGCTGCTCATGCTAGTGTACCGTCTTGTTGTCACTGCTTCTGCTCTACTTGTGCTGCGGATAATGTGCTGTCTTGCTATTACTACTCCTGCTCATGTGCCGCTGTCCTGCTCTTGTGCTCTCTTGCTGTCACTGCTTCTGCTCATGTGCCTCCACTCCTGCTATTGAGCGCTCTTGCTGTCGCTGTTTCTATGTCTATGCTTTTGTTCTTGTACCCTCTTGCTGCAAATATTTCTTTGACTCTACTCCTGCTTTTGTGCTCTCTTGTTGTCACTACTTTCGATCCTGTGCCTCTGTTCCTGCTGTTTTGCTCTCTTGCTGTAACTGTTTCTATGTCTCCGTTTCTGCTCTTGTCCATTCTTGCTCCTGTCCTGCTCCTGCTCTCCTCCTGCTCCTGTTAATGTGGCCTATCGACACGGCGTGAAATTGATACGCCCTACAATAACTGGTCCCACAATGCCCTTCGTCCCGTTGGTGCACTGCCATCTGGCGGTGGGTGTTGTCAACGATTACGTCATAGGTCTACGTCATCGCTGAAGATTACGTCATAACGCGTCAAATTCTTCGCAGGATTGTCGCGTTAAGTAGCGCTGTCATTGTGCAATTCGCAGAAAGTTAATCGGTTTCAGTTCAGCAGTTCCTAGAAATTTGATCCTGCTGTACTAAAATGAACCTTGACCTATATGGTCTGTCTCAAACTGAGGCAATCTTAGACCTATTTGCATGTTTGTACGTGTACATGTCTCTGTCTCTGTGTCTCTGTCTGTCTGTCTGTATGTCTGTCTGATGTGTCTGACTGTTAAACTGTGTTTCTCTGTCTCTGTCTGTCTGTCTGTCTCTCTCGCTCTGTCTATCTCTTTCTCTCTCTCTCTCTCTCTCTGTCCTTGTGTCTGTTAGTGTGCATAGGTGTGTGTTTGTGTGTATATGTGTACACATGTGTGTGCACATGTGTGTGTGCTTCTGTCAGTTCTGTGTGTCTTAAAGATCGGTGTTGTATGTCCGACCTCATCGTCATGTCTCATTAACTTGTCGCCAGTTATTAGTATCGCTTCATCACGACTTGAAACCAACCACTGCTGCTGCTGCTGCTCACAGTGACGGTGCTGTCTTTTCTGGATCACTGTAATTGTCAGCATAGGTGGACGGGAAGACAGACAGTCGGGCAGTGAGTCACAGAGGCATAGGGATAGAGACAGACGGAGAGACATAGAGATCTATAAATCCAATGCAATTATGAGCTGTGCGTTGATTCGCGCTTCTTGCCACCACTTCTCATTCTCGTCTTAATTGAGTTCCCATCGTCTCCGTGACTGTATCTCTGTATGTCTCTTTGTGTCTGTTTATGTGTATGTCTGTCTGTCTCATTTGCACCTTTGCTCTCTGTCTGTTTATGTGTATGTCTGTCTGTCTCATTTGCTTCCCCTGTATACTCTCTGTCTCTCTCTGTCGTCGGTCAGTCTTCGATTGCCCAGCTGACGATGACCAGGGAAGTCGATCTGTCTGATTGTCGGTATATCTGTCTGTCTTTCTTTCTTTCTCTCTGTCTGTCTATCCTGTCTACCTGACTGTCTGTATATTAATCTAATTGTCTATCAGATTACTATTCTATCTATCTGTCTGTCTGTCTGTCTGTCTGTCTGTCTGTCTGTCTGTCTGTCTGTCTGTCCTTCTGTCTTCCTGTCTATCTGTCTATTTGTCTATTAATCTATATGTCTATAAGATTAATATTTTATCTGTCTATCTTTCTGTCTATCGAATAGTCTGTCTATCTGTCTGTGTATCTATCTGTCTGTCTGTATGTCTTTCTGTCTTTCTTTCTGTCTTCGTGTCTTCCTGTTTCTGTCTGTCTATCTGTCTGTCTGTCTTTGTCTCTGTCTGTCTGTCTTTCGAATAGTCTGTCTATCTGTCTGTGTATCTAGCTGTCTGTATGTCTGTCTTTCTTTCTGTCTTCTTGTCTTCCTGTTTCTGTCTGTCTATCTGTCTTTGTCTCTGTCTGCCTGTCTTTATTAAAATGCGTGGCCTGCAGTGGCGGTGCCTCTGACCTGACAGAAATTAAGAGTCGAGAGGCGTGTTCTGCATATGATGGTCGTTGGATTCAGCAGCTGGTGCACTGAGACGCCTGATGCGGGCGTTGCTGCTGTTGCTAATGCTGATGCTGGCCGTGATACGATGACAATTAATCTTCTGTCGCAACAAGAAACGACAAGTTAATACTACAAACAACGATGAACCTATCCATCCCATATATTATACTGTATATATACATATGCATACAAATATATAACATATTTTTAATATTTAGAATGTTTTGTACATACACAATTATACATGTACACAAATGTGTATGTATACGCTGCATATATTCAAACTGTAGGCCTACATATATGTGTACATTTTACACAAAGTTTAATATTTTTTAGTGAACATCCATTCAACCCCTGCTGTATCTATAATACTTTATTCAATAGCATTTTATTAATGTTCTTTTTGTAGCAAATGCTCCTTATTTATGATCCGGGCACAAAAGGCAAGTTACCTTATATTCTGTTTGCATATAGCTATCTTCACCTATTGTTCTCTTTCCTTTGAAGAAATCCGCCAGACAATGACATCGTTGGAAAACTAGCTCTGTTTAATCGAGTATAGCTGTATACACTGAAGCAGAGCGTTGTCTCTCCTCGCATTTGTATTACGAAATCAAGGCAAACATTGTACATTTTTGCAGTCCTGTATGCTATACAGTGGCGTAACTAGGGGTTCGTGCGCCCGGGGGCAAGAATTTCCTGAAAATTTGTTTCTCAGTTCCGCCAAAATTTCTCATGACCTTTTTTTTTTGCTTTTTCCCTCTGTTTCTCTGTTTTTCAACAAGAAACTTGTCAAATATCATTTGGCGTTGGCGCCTCCCCCCTTTGCCCGCGCGCCCCCAGACTCACGTACAAAAAGTTACTTTTTTCTACTATTTTCCTATTTTTACCTGATTTCTTTAACAAAAAACACATTTCAGACCTAATTTTGCGCCCCCTCGTCCTGCGCCCGGGGGCGGCCGTCCCCCTGCCCCCCTCGTTACGCCACTGATGCTATAGCCCAAAAGGCTGCAGCCATGGATGTTATGAAGTGTTAACGACTTCAGTTTCTTAGCCTCGGCTTCTGCGGGCGCGGGTGGCCAGTTTTCTCCCGCGTCGCATGCCCCATTCTTCCACTGAAAGTGTACGAATAGTGTACTCATTATAATATCTGCATTGTCTATGGGTCTTAGATGGGGCAGAAATCTCTAACAAATTTTTGCCTTGGCGGGGATTTGTAACCCCTACTTCTCGCTTGAGAGTCCTGCAAGCTAATTACTATTACACTACCAAGCGCATGCAATATATATATATATACTAGAATAAAGAACCACTTGTAAATTAAAAAAATTCCCATATATCAGAATTTAAAGTAAATTGTGAGTTGAAAATAGTAGGGCCTACCGTTGACCTACAAATTCTTCTAAGAAGGTTTTGTAACAAATTACCGCCAGAGCGTTCTGTTAGCGCACCTTTAGCCGGACAAACAAACAGGACAAACTTTCAGACATATTATAGTATAGAATGATAGGCTATAATATTACGTATACATGTACACAACGTATACACATGCATGTATATATATGAACACATTTGCACAACGCCATCTGTTACATCTGGCACACGGTGTTTACATATATACATATGTATGTATTTGTGGCATATATAGATATGTGTGTGTGTGTGTGTGTGTGAGTGTGTGTTTGTACGTGTGTTCGTAGATGACTTCCTGTCGTCCTGTGAATAATTGCTTCCGCTTCCGTTTCCGTTGGGGTTCGTTTTCGTTGTCGTTCTGTTTACTGAAGATTTATAGTTTTAATAAAGAGAGAGCAGAAGAATATCTTCCGACGACCACAGACACGCAGAATTATTTGTACCGCGGTCTGTAGCTGCTGTTGCTTCTGCTGCAAGGGTGGCCGTCGTGACGGGGGAGACAAGGAAGGAGGAGGAGGAGGAGGAGCAGGAGGAGGAGGAAGAAGAAGAAGAAGAGAAGGAAGAGGACGAGGAAGAGGACGAGGAAGAGGAGAAAGAGGAGAAGGAGGAGGAGGAAGAAGAGGAGGAGGGAAGAGGAGAAGGAGGAGGAAGAGGTGGAGGAGAAAGAGGAGGAGGAGAAAGAGGAGAAGGGGAGGAGGAAGAGGAGGAGGGGAGATGGAGGAGGAGGAGAAGAAAGAGAAGGAGAGGTGGAGGAGAGAAGGAGGAGAAGGAGGAGGAGGAAGAGAAAACGTGAAAGTGACTGTTTGACAGAGTTGAGCATTTTAGCTATATACAAAAGATTAACAAGAACGCGGTGAAAGCATAGGCCTGTCCCTATGCTTGCCATAATTACTTAAGCCAACAAAATATGATCGCTATATAAAAGTAGAATTTAACAAATAAGTTAAATATACAACATTTGTGGTATTACATCATTCATTCGTTCATTCCAAGGCCGTATTTAGGGGGGGTGTTTTGGGTGTTTAAACACCCCCGAAATTAAATAATGTATAATATAAATATTGCATTTACTAACACATGGTGTAAGAACTAAGAGCACTCATGTGAACTCAGATGATGCAGCTCTACAGTGCTTTGAGAGCTCACAGCGCTCCTCCAAACCCCTTCTATATGGTTGACTTGGTTGCTTGTCGGCTTGTTCAAGAACGAGTAAACACCCCCCGAAACAAAATCCTGGCTACGGCCTTGGTTCATTCATTCATTCACTCATTCATTCATTCATTCAGAGCATATATGGCGGCTGTCCAAGATACCCACTCCACGAAGCTACCAGCCCAACCCAGGCGGAAAAGAAGTTTCCAGGTGTTTATAGAAAGTGCATGAAGAACCCTATAAGACAACGCGCAGTTCTATAGGGAGGCTATTCCAGGTGGAAAAATCAATTCACCCTAGCAGTGCAGAGTAGATTCCTGTGGCCGGACAAGTCTCAAATAGGGCAACAGAAGTGGCACAAATATCAAGAGGCATAACAAAGTAATTGACATCGGGAAACCTTAATTAAAATCTTATAAATTATTATTGAATCGTCATTTATAAAGTTTTAGATTGGAAGTGAATTGTAATTGCTTCGTCACAAGAATATTTAGACTTATAGGCCTATAATTTCCTGTGCTAAAAAATCGCTTTGTGCATTTCGATTAACCTACTTACCAAATGGTGTCGAGATAAATTGGGTAAATATGGGACGCGCAATTCAATCAATGAAATTGCCAATGCAATCAAATAATCGAGGTGCCAATGGCCCACGGCCTGCAGATGCCAATCCCGTCAGTGCTGCACGCCGCCATTTTGTCAGACATTTCCCACGCCATCTAGCGTCCATTCCCACGGTCCACTTCATCTGTGAGCCACGAAAGTCATGGTTGAGCACGATAGTCGAATGGTTGAGCACGGTATATACACTCGGCTGGTTTATAGCTTTCGCCTTTTTATGCGGATTATATATGCAACATCCACTACTACCCAGAGTCAGGCCCGCCGAGAGGGGGCAGGGGGGCAAAAACCCAGGGGCCCGGCGACTTTCAGGGGCTCGGGCTGGGCCCAGCAATCAACTTATGAAAAATATTATAATCAGTTACACAAAGTTTATGATTTATGCCTTTTAAAATATACTATTACGGACACTAAACTACGATAGTTGCATATATAAATATAATTTTGTAGGGTTGTGCCCGCACTATTATTATTTCAGTATGTTTTTAAAAGCAAATTTTCTCATAAAGTCTAAGGATAGTTAGGGGCCCGTAACTGCTCTGCCTAGGGGCCCGGAATTTTTGTCGGCAGCCCTGCCCAGAGTGGCAATATGTAGTGCGAGGTAAAATAATGTAAATGTAAACGTTTTTATATAGCGACCGTATGACCTCGACGACCCTGGTCATTTTTCAATGAATTGATGGGATGGGATCTTTCACCACCGCTGACCGTTTGAATAGGCGCCACGCCATATAAGTTCCCCCGTGCAAGGATTGTGCACGCTAGTCCTATTCAAATCCAGGTAGTGCCAGTATTCTTGTCAGGATTTCCATGGGCATTATATACCATAGGGTTCTATATAGGTCCCAGATGGGGAAATGGGTCCTAGATGGGCTGCATAATAATGAACATGATCGCATTAAGTACACCGAGAAGAAACAGTTACTGTAACTCTGTTCCATTTCGTCGGCGCTGCAGGGGGTATTCGAGCGCCTCCGAGTAGACATCTAGAAAAGGCGCTATATGAATGAATGAATGAATGAACTACCTGCAGACTATGAACTACAGGAACTGTTATCAGTCAGCTGGAAAGCTTCGCTGTTAACGCACCACTATTTGTCCTCACAGCACTGCTGTAAGGCCCACGTCTATTTTGTGGCAAGAACACAAGGGATCTAACGAATTCAGTAACACTGCCATACTTTATTAGCTACATGTCTAATTAAACGCCAGTCAACATTGGAACTTAACTTAAACACGGCACGACCGGATAGAGCGGTTGACCTGTAACGCGAAGAGTACGGGTTCGATCCTCATCCGAGGCGGTTACTGTGTAGGGATCATGAGCAAGTCCTTTGCACACAATTGCTCTGCAATATAGTTTTAACTAGCTGCGTTATGACAGCTAGAGTTGATTAATAAACGGAAAAAAAATACAATACAATATATGCGCCGCCGAAGCGTGTGCATTTCTGAGCTTTGGGCCACCTCTGGAAGAAGGGCGATATCAAAATACAGTTGTATTGTGTTGTATTGTATTAAACAAGACATTATTATGTAAACCAAGTACCGTTCTGGCCTCAAGTTTAATACTGTATAAATCAAATTTTAGAAAACGCCATTGCAAGAAGATTGAAGTTGAAATCTACCGCCCTCTTCCGCCGTTCCTCTTTCCGCCACACTCACCCACCCACACAAACGCCGCAGTGCCCACTAAATCTGGTTCATGATTGAAGAAATATAATGTCCGGTGCCTTGTTATAAAATAAATTATTTACACGTAGATGTGAACACAATTGCAGTTATGCATGACGAATTGAATCCTGCAAAAATTACGATGCTTCTCGCGATTATGCTCAATTTTATAAATATAGTCTATGCGGTTCCAAAACCACCGAACGTGTTATTTAGGTTTATATGGATTTCAACAAACTATAGTGTGCAGTGTTGGTCTGTAAGGCACTCCTAAATCGCAGCCTAAACCTACTTGGGCTAAATACGAAACGAAAAACAAAAAGACTTAGTTATAGTTTTTGACAATTTGAAGGAAACACTGTAGACAATTCTCGACTTTCTTAAAATCGAAAACTAGAATTTCCATGACGGTTTTGTTTATGCATGAGAAATTTAACCGGTTATCTGTGACTTTTTAATGATAGAGATTTTAATGGCTACAATTTTTAAAGACGATGGCTACTCAAAACAATCTTGGAAGATCCACGATTTTTAGCTAGCATTTCTTTAATATTGCGAGAAAAACGATGTGACTTTTGGACAATGGTCGAAACAAGAGGTGCATGCATTACTTTTTGCAATTTTATTTTATTGAACAGCTTGGTGGCTCATCGGTTGGAGAAATGTTTTTCAAAAGATGTGTGGCTACTTTCGAGTTTTCTCGATTGAAGGTCTCTTAGATTCAAGTAGGCTAGTTCGTTCAAAAGTTGTGTGGTCATCACTGAGGTCTCTAGTTTAAGTATTTTGTTCAAAGGGTATGTTGTCGTTTTTTAGTCATTTTCTTCGGTGAATGTCAAATTGGATGTTTGCTTCGGGGTTGATTGTTCACTTGTCTGGTCCCATGATTCCGCGGGACTTTCCGAAGTTTTGTCCGGCCTGGTTGGCTCCCTGGTTGCTGCCCATCTGGAGTCCTATGACCGCCTGTCCCTCCTTGCTGACCTCGTCACACTGGATGTCGGCGATGTGTCGGACTCCACCGAACGTCATTCCCTTCTGAGAAGCCAGTTTGTTTGTTCCCATCTGAAGTCCGATGACCGTGTTGCCAGCCTTCATCGTCTCCTCCGAGAATTCACGCGTGTTCTTCTGGGCCTCTCGTGGTCCCAACGTTGGCCCGTTGTAGCCATTGGCCTGCGCCTAAAAATAGATCAGACTCTTGCTAAAAAAATAGCAACGACTAAACAGCGAACCGACTACTGAAAGTGCAATGACTATGTCTCGAAATGTTACTCATTGTCGTGCCTTCTCCTGCGTTGCTCATCCTAGAACATTCTCCCACTGCACTTACTATTGTCTTTAAATATATGCTCCATTTGCGAACTCTTTAAAAATTCACCTGTTTAGAGCCTTAGGTGTCATAGTAGAGCAATTTTGTGAGAAAAATTCGATATAAAATATAGCCCGATAGCCACATATTATACGCACATAGCCAACTTGGCTAGGAAACGTTTCAAATATATATAAGCTTAGACTAGTGTTGAAAACCACCGACAGTGATACGTATTTTCTTTGGACAGGACTATATGAATAAATGAAACATATAATTTTATTTCAATGCCTTTATTCCATGCGCTGCTTACAGTAATTAGCCTATCATTAAAATTAATTTCATTCAAGTTTAAAGAATTAACTGTGAAGCGTTATTGAGTTAAATCGCCCTCACCTTTCTTCCAAGGGCAAAGATGGCCAGCACGACTTGCCACAGGTTTTGATTTTCGAAAAGATCGACGGTTTGGAAAAGATCCGTCTTTGCGATCCCGTATTTTTCGCAGGCAACGAGGAAGTGGTTAATGTTTTCCATCTGCTTGAAGGCCAGTTTCGACGCATTAGGGTGGATTTTTCCAGGTCCCATGATCTTATCGGCGAGCCTGAGAACGAAACATCCATATTTCATATAAATGCATTCCATAGGTGGCGCCAATAAACGCCCGCTACATTCGCCAGATGACGGTACAAGCATATATATCACATTCAAGTGCTCGCGGATAAAAACTCAATGGTCTGATAAAGACACTCTAGTTCCGATTTATAACCGTGCATAAAGAGTTTACTTATCACAGAGCGACGCCATTTTGTTTTTTCGGTCCCTTTGATTCAATTTGTGTCTTGAAAACTTAAATTAAACAATCGTCTGGTTTCAAAGTTCTGCGTCGTTCACACGCCAGTGACGTAACAAACAGGAAATGGTATAGGTCGATAAATACGAGAAGACGGAGCCAAACTAAGAGGGCCGATAAAAAGGATAGAAGTAGACAGGCGGGCAAACGATGACTACACAGACAGATAGACAGACAGACAGACAGAACACTTAGAGATGCAGGCATAGAGAGAAATTAAGACAGACAGACAGACATACATACATACATACAGACAGACAGACAGACAGACAGACAGACAGAACACTTGCAGATGCAGGCATAGAGAGAAACTAAGACAGGCAGACAGACAGACAGACAGACAGGCAGGAAGGCAGACAGGCAGGAAGGCAGACAGACAGACAGACAGGCAGACGGGCAGGCAGACAGACAGACTGTAATGGACCATGATCATTTACCAACACAATGACTCCCGTTTGCCTCTGTCTGTCTCTCTGTCTTAGATTCTCCCTATGTCTGAAAGTGTTCCTCTGTCTCTCTATCCCTTAAACGGAAGTAACTCTGGCATAGACTCACTTGCACAGAATAATTCCGTCCTTCAGGGCTGCGTGGAACCGATCCGGTCCAAGTGGTTCATGTTGCGGAACAGACTAAAATTGAAAAAACATCCGCCATTTTATTCACACGCTCATTAGCACAAAACGCTAATTATCAAAACTCAATACTGGATAATTATAATTGTATGCTTATCATGTGAGCATTTTCACATAGTTTCAAAAATGTTAACAGGCATATTTAATAAAATATATGAAATAATTATATATATATATATATAATTATTTCATATATATATATATATATATACATTAGTGCTAATATACAACATGGAACCTATCCTGCTACATATTCTCATGCAAATTAAGCCGACACGTAATGAAAATGACACAGGGCGTGGCAGGTACCGTACCGATTTTAGTGTCGGCTACGCCCATTAGTTTGATCCTGTTTGAAATTCAAATTAGGCCTATAGTACTGTATATATATATATATATATATATATATATATATATATATATATATTTGATGACTAATCCGGGCGTTTGTGAATGTACAATATATACGCCTATACATGTAGTCATCGAACAGTGAACACAAGGGCCTGTTAAACCTAAACAATATTATTCAGTGTGAATGGTGCCGGTTGGTTTCATGTTTTCTGGTGTCCAAACAGGTTCTTTCACTTGCTCTTGACAAGGATTTTTCTTTCCTGTGACAGGGATTTCTTTTCTTCGCACCGTCACTCACTTAGCCATTAGTCACCTCTGATTATTATTTCTCAATGGATCGTTTCCATTGTGCTTGCACACCAAAAGGACCCCCTAGTTCTGTGCTCAGCCCAGTGAAGCGAAAACTGAAGGCAGTGGTTTGCAGTCACCTCATCCAGCCAGCAACATGGTCCAGGTAAACATGCAGTGGATGCCTGGGGCGCATACGCAAGGGAACAGAAGGCAGACGATGTTTTCAAAATCTACTTATATGCTAATAGTGTTGGTGGCACAACAGATTGGGCACATAGTATATACAGTGGCTCTGAATTTGAAAGGTTCTTGCTGATGAGTCACTGGTTAACTCCGCCAGCAACTATTGCCAGACAGTGCCAGTCTGGAGCCTGGATGAAGGAGGAGGGCGACGCAAGGGTGCAGAGGGCAGGCGATGTTTTCACAATCGAATTATGTTAATACTGTTGGTGGCACAAAAGATCGGGCACTATTATACATACAGTGACCCTGAGCTTGAATGGATTGTGCTGATGCGTCACTGGCTAAACTCCACCAGCCACTGTTACCAGACAGTGCCAGTCTGAAGTCTGGATGAAGGGAGGGCGACGCTAATGATCTTTGTTATCAAACAGTCGTTATCTGTGTTATCAAACACTCGGTATCTTTGTTATCAAACAATGTCGTTGAAAGAAACTATCGCCGCGTCACTGGTAACTGGTTCGTTTAACTGTGTCGTTGTTGGCTCAGTAAATGCACAGTAATGCCCTTGACTGTAGCCGTACCTTTTCCATTCACAACCCACACATCCACCCACGTTGTCTTCGGTTATGACAGACCGCCTGCTCAATTTGCAGACACTATCAACTGTTCTGCATCATTTGTCTCGTAATTTTCACATCCTCCGACACTACTTAACCTTCGGATGTTTTTTTGAGGCTCATCCACAGCCAGCTTATTCCCTTCTGTCAAAATCAACGATACTTGCAAAACTCGAAAATTTCATACAGGGTGTGACCGCTCGTGAATAAGCTGGTTCCCTGCGTTTGGCTTTCGAGTGGCGCTTTAGAAGTTTGGAGATTACGATTGCAATTATGCTTACGACCGTGGTTGGCGACATGGCCAGAAGATACAATTAAAGTAGGCCCTATGAAATAAATGCATCTTCTAGGCCTATAGGGCATTACCTTTAGTCCTCTACCACCGTGGGGTTCCCATATACCACTTGTACCATTCCGCTTTTTGTTTTCTTTTTTCGTAGAGTTTAAACCAATCGGTTGGGAATTTTTTCCAGAGGAATCGTCAGGAATGTCTTCATAACATTAATAAAGATTAGACTAGGGCCTACTTGTCTCCTTAAAATTCCACGGAGCGAATTTAATGGAGCGTTGCGATTGGACCCCGACTGCAAAGAGATCCGATTGCAAGATACCTCACTAGCACAGGCAACTAGCGAACCCAAGATCCTTCCACTCACTGTTAGTGGAGGAATCTTGCACTCACCCGAGATGTCACTAGGCCCTTCTCGTCGGTCGTTGACTCTATAGCAGGCGCCCTTACGCTCATACCCTGGGTCCATGATTCATGACTTAATAGCTAATACGCCCTTCGTGTAGGCCTACTTGTGCGCAACAGACTACAGACAGCCTTTAGAGCAGGCACTTACGGCGAACGTCTGTCAAAGGAACTGCTACGGTGGCGTACGCACAAGGGGTGACGCTCAAGACATGGAACAGACCGATCTGCTATGGGCAAGACCATCAATTATATATATTTATGTACTATATATATAAATTATAAATATATATTAATATATACACGCCTATCATCGTCGATATGACGGCGTCGTTAAATAAACGATATTATGTAAATATATAATATATTTATATTAAACGTGTGTATAACACGATGACACTTAACTTGGGCAATTATACAATATACATACCTAAATGCCTAAAAATGATTTAGTAATGTATATGCGAGTATCCATAATGAGTGTGCATAAAAATTACTTAGCGGAGTATAATGAAGATGATGAAGATGAAGATAATAATAATGATGATGACGACAATGATGAAGATGATGATGTCAATGATGAAGATGATGATGTCAATGATGATGATGACGATGAAGACGGCGATAATGAAGATGATGAGATGATGACAATGATGATGACGATGACGATGTTGAAATGCATGAGTCAGAAACTCACTGGATCGATCGATTCACCGAGAACGGCCTCCATCCACTCTCGAGCCTCCTGCTCCTTTTCCACTTCGTACTTGGCGGCGATCTGCGACAGACAAACAGACACACACTGTAGCACATACGAAGGGACATAGACACACACACACACACACACACACACACACACACACACACACAGACAGACAGACAGACAGAGATACAGACCGACAGACTCATAATCTCGAGAACCAGCTTAGTAACAGGCGCTCAGTCAAAATAAAACTGATAGGCATGCAGCCTGTAGGGTCAAAATCGCTTCCAGGTCAAGATCCAAAGGGTTAGGGAGCAGCCAGGCAGGCAGGCAGCCAGGCAGGCAGGCAGGCAGATAGACAGGTATGTAGATAGACAGATAGATAGACATACAGATAGATAGACAGACAGATAGATAGACAGATAGATAGACAGACAGACAGACACCAACGATGACATACAAATCTACAAAACTGTCCCCTTAATTAATCGAGTGACAGAAACCATTCGCCAATTAAAACCGAAAGGGTCACAAGAGGAAGCAAAGAGGGCGGGGCGGCGGAGGGTACGAAGACCCCAAAATTAGCCGGCGCAGATGGAGGAGGTAGAGACGACCAAGGGCTCCTATATATTATCCAGGGGTCCGTGTACAGACCCAAGCGAGGAGTCGAACTGGGGTGGGGTGTGTTAGAATGACAAATTGAAGATTGGACAGGAGACTTCTGCGACATCCATAAATCAACTCAACACGTTCGTAGTAAATATTTAGAAAGGGTTGACGCGAATCAGAAAGGTGAAATCCGCTCTTGAAACAAACCCTTAATTGACAAGCTACGCCGTCTGGGTACAGAAAAGGGGAGACCGCAACATTCGCAACAGTCAATTATTGAATTATATCTTTAACAGTAGAAAATGAATAAGCAAACGAATGAACAATAGATGTTTATGAATAATGGTTAATTAACATAGCAATCTTTAATTTACCAAACATGTGGTAGCACAACACAGAACGAACAAGCGCTCGTGACTTAGTTGGTTCCACGAGCTTAGCTTTCAAGTGGATCTACGGAAATTTCGAGTTTACGATTACGATTACGAAATAAGAAGAGTTACGGATAATCCTTAAGGAATGAAAAATTCAATTAGATTTCTTATGAAACAAATAAGCAATAAAGGGGTATACTTTACCAGAATTTTGGGAGGGGTATAGCTAAATGGTAACACCGTTGCTTGTAGAATAGATCTTGAAAGACGCGGTTCGATACCCGTAACCCCTCTAGGTCGACGTCGACTCAGCCTTCCACTTCCTAGAGGCAGCTGTAAAATGCGTGGGCACCTAAGAGGCTGTCAAGACGTGTGTGCAATATGATCATGAAATTTGTACCCACATGTTTTGTACCCACATGTTTAAATGCTTCAATGGGGATATAGGCTACTTACTGCGGTTTGTCAGCAGGCTTGTAAATAAAAACGACTATTATATATAGGCCTACATGTATTATTATATATATATAGAATGCTTTGAAAAGCCATTGTTTACCTTTCCTTTGATCTCGGCCGTCAGTCCATATCCTCTTGGTCGACTTGCCATTTCGTTCAGTTATTTATTACGAATCTATAAACCACACAAACCACAACAATTCGTTATGTCGTGCTTACATGCGAACATTTATATAATAGGCCCTACCTTTGTTAACCACTCTAAAGCAAAAATATGAACTCTGTATAATATTTTAAAAGAAAAGCAGTCCCTTAAGGTAACACTGAGGCAGCCACGGGTATGAAGTGTTAGCGACTTCATTTTCTTAGCCTCGGCATACGAGGGCGGGCGGCCAGTCCTCTCCCTCGCCATCTCATCTACCCACCGGCAGTGCAGTGTACTCCTCATTGTACCCAAGTTGGCTAGGGGTGCTCGTGGAACAGAAATCTGGAACCAAATCCCTGGTGGGGATTTGAACCCCCGACCTCTCGATTGACAGTCCAGCACGCTAACCACTGCACTATCGAGCACCCCTGCATCTAGTTCAGCACCATATAAATATAATATATCATCATGATTCACATGTGTCAAGCTTGATATGCAAGTCCTCTGTATGAGACGTACAATAATAATTGTAGACATTAATTGCATGTCTAATATGACAGGACCTGTCAGAAGCATTCAAATACTTTGGCTTGCCTGTACATTCTCTCGTCTTTGGTAGATATACACTCAACACACTTAGGCTGGATATGAAGCTTTAGGCTCTTTCAGGGCAGCCCTTATAGGCGCATTTAGGCTTTTTATTAGTAACTCACATTCAGTCCTAAGTTAGCTTGGATTGTGAAAACAAGAGATTAAATTACCTAACTGGTAATTAGATGACAGTGCCCAACACCCAACAGTGTCTCTCAAACTCAGCCTAAAACAATGGCCTATTGTTCATCAGACTAAATCAACGGACTAAACTAAACTTAAGTAAGCTTGTAATGACTCACGTCTATAGCATCCTATACAGTAATACATTGTTCACTATCATAACGTCGTAAAGGACACTCAGAACGTCCACCCAGATTGCCAATCAGGATCTCAGACAGGTCGAGGCTTAATATAGGTTGATCCTTGGCCTTTTCTATGGTTTATGACTTAAAGTCGTCTTCAAATTGTCTTCAGCCCATAGCATGAGTCACCGGGGCTATACACTCGAGGCTAAAGAATGCCAACTACTCCAGCGCAGGTTTTGACACATTGACAAAAGCTAACATCGAGCAAACGGAGCCTAATAATATAGTTTATATAGTCCTGGGTCTCTCGCACTGATATACACCCTACACACTTACACTTACTACACTCTGATTGGTGTGCACTGCGAGAGGCGCTATTTAAATTGATAGATACAATACAATATAGGGCGAGGAACGAGTAGGTAATGGTACCGTAATGGTAAATGGTAGTTGCAATATTATAGCCCCACTTCAACTCCTCAGAGACATATTGTAGCGTCGTTTTACTATTATACCAGCGCCTATTGTATGAGCCTTAACATATGCGTCAGTAGTTCCTGCAATGTCTAGCACTACCATTCACGTACACAGTTCACATCTCGCTGTCAACTGTTTTGGCCATCCTCTCTCCTTTCCCCTCTCCGCTCCTCCTCCTGAAATCCACCACTGCAGTTTTTGGGTGGTGCTAGTCCCAGGCCTGTATAAAGGAGGAGGGTGACGCTAAAAATCTTTGCTACGACTCAGCATCGTTAAACGGTAACTAATCAATCAATCAATCAATCAATCAATCAATCCTCCTTCTCCAAACCCCATATCCTCTTCTTGCCTCTTCCTCCTTCTTCCTCCTATCTCCCTCTCTGATTTGCTCCCTTCTCCATAGCCTCCCTCCGTGTTTCTCATCTTAGGTTCATGTGTACGAGTCCGACGGAATGATGAAACCAAATGGAATGCGGGGTTGTGACCCTACCCCAGAGTGCCTTGGGCTAAAGTACGAGGACTTTGACCCGTTAGTTAAGTGCACGATGCCGTCACCTGGGCGCGTTATTGGATACCGCTGAGATACTGACAGGTTGCCTTCGAAATCTCGCTCCGTGTACGATCCGAGTGCCTCGATGGATTTAGGGCACGTTGAGTCGGAGCAAAGAGAACAAAATGACGAATAAAAAAGTGAAATAGTTTCAGAATAGGTAGTCCTATTGTGAAATAGAACCACTTGGTAGTCCTGCGGGCTAATTCGCGATCGAATATTAGAATAAATTCAAGGATATTTTGACAGACAAACAGAGAGACACGGACGAAGACAATACCGGTCCTAAAACTAAACAGAAACTGTGTATTTGAATATAATTATATGTATCGCCTTTCAAGTATTCTCAAGTGCTAGTTTGAGCTAATGATCAACTGTAAGTATAATAATGAGCAGTTTTATAATTATTATAATCAGGTTTTGGTTAAACTTAGAATCTGAAAATAGGATTGTCAAAAAATAGTTACTCTTGTTTTAGGGCCGATATTGTCTATCTGTGTCTGTCTACGTGTGTCAGTCTGTGTGTGTCTGTCTGTGTGCGTCTGTGTGTGTGTGTCTGTCTGTGTGTCTGTCTGTGTGTGTCTGTGTGTCTGTCTGCGTGTGTCTGTGTGTGTCTGTATCTGTCTGTGTGTCTGTCTGTGTGTGTCTGTCTGTCTGTGTCTGTATCTGTCTGTGTGTGTCTGTGTCTATCTGTGTGTGTCTGTCTGTGTGTCTGTCTGTATCTGTCCTTAGTCATCAGTTGTCTGCCTGTCTACTTGTTTCCCTTTTACTAAAATGCAAAGCTGTATTAGTCACAGGAATCGCGGCCAATCAAATAAGGGGCTGCTTTCTCTTCTTCTATCGTCGCTATTCACTCGACCCTTGGCAGTGCCAGTCCCAAGCTTGGATGAAGGAGGAGGGCGACGCTAATGATCTTTGTTATCAGTATCGTTAAACTGAAACTACTACTACTACTACTACACTCGACCCAATCTCCACCTATAGGGCGAATGCATTCATAAATGTACACTTTATTTATAGCTACCGTATGTTCTCCTATGGTCTTGACCTGCTCATTTTTCAACGAGTTAGCAATGAAAGTTTCAATCGGTTTGTGGTAGAGCGCGATTCGCCACCACAACCAAAATAAGCTGGCACGACAAGGACCATACATGTATTGTATACTATTACTATAATATAGCTGCGGCTTGTATGTATATATATATGTGTGTGTGTGTGTGTGTGTGTGTGTGTGTGTGTGTGTGTGTGTGTGTGTGTGTGTGTGTGTGTGTGTGTGTGTGTGTGTGTGTGTGCATGCTTATGACGCTGTGTGCAAGCCGCAGCTATATTATAGTAATTGTATACATGTACATGTATAGTCCTTATATACCGTGGGCAAATAAATTGTACGCATCAAAGTCGGCTTCTGATTAAATTAGGTCGTGTGTACTAGACGTATGCCATTGCCTAGCGTATACGGATATGTCCCCGTGATGAGAAAATGCAGAAAATGCACATACGTGTAACAAGGGCCAATTATACGCTCATAGCTTACGCGCCATTATTGTTTTTATAGGCCTTTTTGTTAGCTGCAAGCCTGCTTATTAGGCTGTTTGCTATCTAGGAATCTAGGATCTTTAAAAGCCTACAGCCCTGTAGCCAATAAACGGTAGGCCTATAATTATACGGCGTGCCCATGTCTGATTCGTTTTATTATCGTATCAGCTCTGCAAGAGTTCAGTTACCGGTACTGGCTTGGCTAACTATAATTATGTGCATTTAGATAAATGATGTATTGTATATGGATAAATGTAATTATGCAGAGCGCTGAAACAGGATGCTGGGTAGCCTTTGTGTTAAGTCTGAGGGACGTGTTTGTGTGGGGCACTTGGGCACACAGCGGGAGACCAATTCGTAACAACTGGCGGCATGCACGCGGGACCCATATGCACCCGATGAATCTGTCTGTCGCAAAAGCCCATGCTGGTATACGGTCTACATTATTCAATGCTGAGGTTGGAGGCTGGCGTGTAGGAACTGCTCTTCTTTCTCTAAATCCAATCGAATCACAATCTAATCCAAATCAATTATTTCTAATACGTCGTTGCCAAAATGCATCAAAGCCGCAACTGTTGGTAACGTCAGACGTACAAGTGTATCAGAAAAGAAACAATTCCCTATCAAGAAATATAACATTGGACCTTTCTGTGTTTTGCATGCTGTCAAAGGTGCCGCAGTATCTCTCTCAAAGAAGAGATCAGTCCCTTAAGCTAGCTTAAGAGGATACCATGAGTATGAAAGACAGCCATGGTACATGGAAGGGAAGGGGTGGCCAGTCCTCTCCCTCGCCGTCTCATCTTCCCACCGACAGTCTACGTCCAGTGTACAGCATATCTGAGTTGGCTTGGGGCGCATATGGATAAGAAAGAAATGCCCGTTCTGGAAGGGAGTTGAACCCACGACCTCTCGGTCGACAGTCCCACACATGGGCGGAGTTTGGTTTTAGTTCATGGGGGGGCTAAAGCATACCTCCCCCTCCCTCCCCTTCCCCGCCGCAAAGCGGCCCCCCTTTAAAAGGGAGGGCGCGTTTGGGGCGATTTGAGCCCCTCAGTCAGGGTCTGCCGCCACATATATTTTGAGCATACTTGGTACTACTTTTAACCTTCTGGTGAGAAGATTTGGAAGGATTTTACTGCTTAAAAAATACATAATGCCTTACACCAAAAAACTGCGAATAGTCGACTACGCTAATGCAGCTGCAAGCGTCGAGTTCCACTGTTTGTATACATGAGAACCAGATCTTCGGGGACTAAAGCAGCCGTCAGATCACATTCAATGTTCAGAAGCGCCAGCGAAGAAAAGCGTTCCTCTCCCATGGTTGATGGCAACAAGTTTCTTGTGTGTCGCATCGCTGAAAAACTTTTCTCAGCGGTTGCTGACCCCCACAGGCAACGCTAGTGCTAACTGCACCATTCTGCAGACCTAATAGTGAGGATAAACAGCTTCAGACATTCCTTCTGAATTACATCAAAGGTAATTTCGTTTTCCATGCTTGAAAACAGTTTTATTTCGGATGCCAGAACTTGCGGATTGATGTTAAGGATGTCGGCGTATTTGTCAACGAGCGCCTTGATTCGAGCCTTATCGCATTGCAACAGTAGGCTACAGCATCAACGGATTTGGCCATGATCAAACTGTCCTTGTCAAAACGGAACTCCAACTGGCCAATTAATGTATCACAAACAGGCAGATACAGCTGATTGTACCAGGTGAATGCATTGGTTCTTTGCGTCCATTGCTGGCGGTGTTGAATCATAAATGCATTCAGGTTGTCCAAGTGTATAGTTAGAAGCAACGATGGTCTCGAAGCGATGACGCATTTTAACAGTCCTCTGACTTCTTGTGGGTTGTGCCATTGTGGCTGCTATGCCTTTGGACCAAAGTCACATGTGCTGGCAGGAACTGGTATAGATGGGATGGCTATTTCATGAGATATAGGCTAGTAACGTGTTAGGATATTCCGTGGTTTAAACTATACCTTATCACGATACCTTAATGACACATGGTCAAGTCTGTGGGTTCATGGAGGGGCTTAGCCCCCCCTAGCCCCTGATAAACTCCGCCCATGGTCCCACACGCTTACCACTAGGCAAATCCCTCAAAAGTTGTAAGGAAATAGCAAGTACTGCAACTATCCCTTTAGAATTCGTCGAATAGGACTAAGCAAGACAATAAATTGAGGGATTTTTCTAAGGTTCCTCTGTGGGATTTGGATATATTTTCCCATTAAAGTAATGCGAGTCGAGTACACAGCATGAATATAGAGCGTCCAAAAGTCAAGTCGTGCGAATAGTCAAGCCGTGTGAACCAGCCAAGACACAGGCGCTTAATCAAAACCAAAAATCAGCTCAGTCTGGTAATTTTTTTATCCTCTGTATGACTAACAGCATTCAAAGGCGGAACAGGGTAAAGAGAAGAAGGGGAGAATTCGGGTCTCAAATTAGGGACGAAGTTGGCTCTGGATGCAACGAGGTACAAGCAATTACGAAGAAGTCACATCGCTATGTTAATTGAGGGAGGTACGATCACTGTCGACCCCAGAATTTGTCACTGTCCTTTTTAGAGTAATACTGATAAGATATGGCATTAATTTATCACGTAGCATGCACCACAAGTGACACAAGTCAAACGTTGAGTATAGTACTAATAGCTATGGAATGTCTCTTAAGCCTCCCCGAATGACAACCAATTGTATGAAGTGTCGACATCATTTTCTTTGCCTCGGTGTATACGGGTGGGTGGCCACTCCTCATCCTCTCCTCCTGACCGCCCTACCTCCAGTGTAGGGTCAATGTACTCATTTTACATTCGACTTAGCTAGGAGGCGCAAGTCACACAGATTCTTCAAACTTGTTTTCACCTGGTGGTGATTTCAACCCTCGACCCTCTAAGTTAACGGTTCACCACGCTAACCACTACACTGCCCTCTACCCATCCCCTATTATATAAATAAATAACGAAAATAAATGAATAAAAGAAAGAAATTCGAGACAAAGAGAAAACTCGGTCATAGACCGATAATAAAACGCACCTGTATCGGTCGTATACGGGACTAAGTTCCAGTTACTCGGTTTGCGAAACGCTGCAGGTGTTTGGTTGAGAATTCAGAAGCACTGTCAACGAAATGCGTCACCCGTTCTGTAGTAGTAGTACACACTGCTTATGCATGCGCTGCCTCAGCTTATATAGACAGGAGCGACACTCAGCGTATAACTCCTACGTGCGCACACGCCTTGTCGTCTGGATCTGCGCTAGAGGACCACCTGCCTGCGTGGGTCGACGGGGCAGGCTAGGCCAATATGGGTCTATTGACGCGTCATTGAGTTCTATCTCTTGGAAAGAGGGGGACAATGTTTTGATTGAGCGGTGGGTTATTATAGCGAAGGATTGTTAGGAATGTGGTTGACCATCCTCTTCGCCAGTCTGATTTGGTGGATCACCACAATAAGTAAGCCTCGACACCCGCCGTTTTCGGATGGAGCCAGTTCCAAATCTGGATAAATGAGGAGGGCG
This sequence comes from Aporrectodea caliginosa, assembly GCA_020284085.1. NCBI lineage: Eukaryota > Metazoa > Annelida > Clitellata > Crassiclitellata > Lumbricidae > Aporrectodea > Aporrectodea caliginosa. The sequence goes on along the minus strand of JACEVL010000282.1, from coordinate 167,890 downwards.
ACGCTAATCTATGTACCAGAGATTTGAATCTCGTAGTCCTAATCGTAATCTCGAGACTCCATACAGCGCCCGAAAAGCGAAATCGCGGGAACCAGCCTATTCACAGGTGCTCAGACAAAACAAACAAATCCATATATAGGCAGGTAGGGTCAAAATCGGTTTCAAAATTTGGCGCCAAATCGCGGGCTACAACGGTCTGCACGCAGGGACCTTAAATGACGTGGCGTCCATTCAAACGGGCAGCGCATGGTGAAGGATCTCACCCAATCAATTCATTGAAAAATAAGTTGGGTCGAGGTCAATGCCATACAGTTGTTCTAGCACGGTCCGTACAAGAGCACGTATATGGCGTATACCACCCATTCAAACGGGCGGCAGTGGACAGATGTTGACTCATTTACCCTGATAAATTCATTGAAAAATTGCCAAGGTCGCGGCCATACGGTCGCTATATGAAAACGTATACATTACATTTACACTTACTGGCTAAGTAGCCATTGTCGATTTTTCTAATTAAGTGGGGCTTCTGCACCTTCTGGGTCTTCATTGTTCGCTGGTCAATGCACGAGGATATATTCTGAGTTCTTACGAATTGTTACAGTGCATATTTTAACTGTTTAACTACTGGGACAAATGTCATGAACCCTACTACTTACGCCACCCACTGGTCCCAGTAGTCAAAATCCGTTAAAATATGCACTGAATTGTTATATGCATTGTGCTTTCGGAAACAATAAAAGTTGTCAGTTGTTAGTACAGTGAATCATTTTAGTTATGACACGGCATTGTTAAGCAAACTATCGCCAGCAACAAAGCAAACGACAATGCATTTGTATCAAGATACTGTTCCGTTAATCGCTTCGACTTTTGCTTTGTACTCTGTGAGCTTTCTAGAGGGAGGACTACATACATTATCTTCTACATTTCCCCCCCCCCCCCGCCCCCATGCAAGGTCCTCTTAACCTTCACTGAAAGGCACATTGCCTCATGGATAGGAATAGACGAAAATAACGAATTCTCAGAAACCGTCAATTTGAGCATTTGCGTGATTTTTCACACATGCTGGCAGTTTGTGTCGAAATCCATAAATTTCTGATGTTAGGCTAAACATAACAATAAGAACGGCTGCCTTGATCATGACTCATGAACAATACATTGGCCAAAAACGAATGCAATTTTAGTCAACTGCCAGATGGCGCTAAAAGCAAATTAAACCACTGTATTCTGACTTGCAGCCTTGACATCGTTTATTTTTACTTACACACTGTCAGCGCTGACGTAACGTCGTAAACAAATAATAATATTGAAATCAACGTTTTATGAACACAACTAGCAGTTTTTACCCGGCGTTCGCCCGGGTTTTCCTCAGCGCCCGTGTATTTGAATTTAACGACATCTTCGTCAACGCCTGTGAATTTGAATTTAACGATGTGAAAATTTGTCGTGTGTCCCTCTGGCGAATTTACGCGCTGGCTTGAAATTTGTTTAATTTCAACTCTATGTAATATATACTCCCATGCATTTGATGGCATTGAAACTATGACCACATCGAAACTTAAAATGTCCAAATATCCAAGTAAATTTTGAGTTGAAATATAGTTGGGTTGAGATCTATAGAAATTCAAATGAAAACGTTCGTAAAAAATTTCGTATCGCTAAAGTGTTGCATTGGCGAATCTTTAAGTCCGATGACCTAGAAATTCTCCCGTGGTCCCCACTTCTGATGTTAAATCAACGGTCAACGTGATTGGTTGCGAATCAGAGCGCTGACCTATATGCTACGTGTGACGTAAGATTGCATATTTAATTAGCATGCGTGACGTGAACAAATGGCCTTACTATCATGGCCATGGTGTAAGAGACCGGTATTGAGATATAGCCTCGTCGAAAAGTTGGAAATTTAAAATGTCCATATATCGGCGTTTAAATAAAATTGCGAGCTGAAAATAGTCGCGTTGACCTAGACGTTGCGTAATAATGTTTTGTAAATTTTTTCAAATCGCTAAAGCGTTCCGTTTCGGAGCCTTTAGCGAGACGGACAAACATACGGAAGGACAGAAAAAAGAGACTTTGGATTATATATATAGATATGACTGTGAATTGGTACCGTGAATTCAACGTGAATTTGGCAATTTTGTTAAAAGTATGGCATGATTTTTTCACTTTTTGACCGTGATTTTCGTCTATTCCTATGCTCATGGATCGCCACAACTAATCTTCTGCGTGTTGACCAGACTGCCGCGTTGGTTTGATGCGCTACTGTGAGTTAGACGCGGGCGCGATAGAAGTTGTTAATAATATTATTAATAAATTTTACTAATTTTTGATTAGCCTACATTTACAATTACTTCCATAAGCGACCATCGAGTGATGCCTTATGCACTACACGAAAACGGCGCTATAGAAGTTTTCAGATAAGATTAAATAGATAAGAGTGGAATAGAGGATTGGATTGAATTAGATCATAATTATTAGATTAGAATAGAATAAGATCGGATCAAACTGGATCGGATTAGATTAGATTAGATTGGATTATATAGGATGATATTGGATCAGATATGATGACACATCATAACATGTCTCTTCAAACAAATAATATTATCCCTCCAAAAATAGCTCAACTAAAGCCCATTGAGACGTGAATGACCCCACTGCGACTTAAGACGATAAGCTTCAGTGCACAAGCACAAAAGAATCGAGAAAAGACGCACACATTCAAACAACTGCACTTCGTATACTAAGATGAGTAATTCTCCGGAAATAGCCGGAAATAGCCGACAGCCTGTAGTGACGAACCCATCGTGGCTCATCCATAAAATACGAAAGTGACGCAAAGCCCAAGAATAATAATTATAGCCGACGGGCGTTTCTGACGAACTGTAACGGGCAGCAATCATCGCCGCACCGATTAATTATTCATGCGCTTGCATAAATATGTAAATACCTTAATAATTGCATGTGTAGAAATGTATTAATGTATGCATAAGTCATTAACAACAGGAATCATTATGCGGCCATGCATAGATAGCGTGCTAAAGAGAATGGTGTGACCTCGCTGCTAATTAGCTAACGAGGGAGATATGTATCTGTATATAATATTATGTGTGCATGTGTGTATGTATGTATGTATGTATGTATGTATGTATGTATGTATGTATGTATGTATGTATGTATGTATGTATGTATGTATGTGCGTATGTGTGTATGTATGAATGTATGTATGTATGTATGTTTGTATGTATGTAGGCCTACGTACCTACGTATGTATGTCCATGTTGTCTGCGTGTGGTATCTCGGGAACGTTAAACGGTGGCCACTTCTCACAGATTGCAGTTTAAAAGCATAATGAATAAAATATGTCAAATATGTTTGGCATTTATAATATAAATGCCAAACATGTTATGGAAATAATATCGAAGACACTATAGATGGGCGTTTTTACAACCTGACTAAATATTTATTTCTCCATATGGCAAATACACAAGTATACGCACAAACGCAGATATATATATATATTTATATATATATATATATTTAGCCTGACCTGTATCCTGCCACCACATATTTACACACACACACGCACTCACACACACACACACGCACACACTCACACACACATACACACACGCACACACACTCACACACACACACACACACACGCACACACACACACACACACACAGCAGTCCTTCAAGCTGTCATGATATGTATGAATATCCGCTTCTGTATATATATTTATACAGTAAATAAGTATATAATGACTTTGAACCTTCAAGATGCAGAAACCAATTACCTACATACTGCCATCATATCTGTATATATATATATATATATATATATATATATATATATATATATATATATATATATATACGTATTTGTGTGTATAGGCTATGTGCAGTGGCGTAGCCAGACCTCTTTTCAAGAGGAGGCACAAGAGGAGGCAAAATGTACCCATGGAGCAAACAAGAGGAGGCAAAATTTATCCATGGAGCAATAGACGAAAATCAGGGGCTTCTATCCCTATACACGGTGGGCTCAAGTTGAGCCCAGTGAAAAACAGGGGGGAGTGTTTCTTTTACAAGTTACAGATCTCTTCAATCACAGTAGGGGGGAAGGAGAGGGATTGAGCCCGGTTGTTTAGGGGGGATAGAAGCCCCTTACAAAGTTACCATAATTACTATTTACTAATCCTAACGGTATAACGGTTAAACCCTAGTTTACGTTGCTAAATTATTTTACATTGTTGCTTTAAAATGGAAGCTGCAGGGATTGATGAGAATGATTTCTTGCCTAAATGGAAGTTTGATTAAATAGAAGCTGGATGATGGAAATAATTGTTTCCGTAAGTATATAAAGTTGGATTGATGAAACTAGGTCTTTTCTTCAAGAGAAGCTTCGTTACTAATTATAACTAATAACCATAGGCGTTATTACTAATAACCTGTCGTTACCTGTGTATTTCTTCGCTGGCTTTTGGCTGGCAAAAGATAGCACAATCTGTCGAAGTTTCTTATTTGGCGGCCCCGCAGACATAATAATGACTATTGACGAATTGACGAATGAGTCGGAATGACGATAATACACAATAATTCGATTAGTACAATTTACTTGAAAAATACTGAAGTTAGGCGTTTGTTACCGGAAACGAAAACTGTGTCTGTGTGTCAGGAAATAGTATACGCCGTACGGTACAACATTCGCTTGAACAGTGCAGTAAGTAAGTAAATTGCATGCAGATTTGTATGGCGATGGAGTTCGGGCAAGAGTAGGCAAATACGGGAAAATCCAAGAGGAGGCAACTGCCTCCTCCTGCCTTCATGTGGCTACGCCTATGGCTATGTGGCCTGTATTTGGCCATCAATTATGTAGATTTGTGGTTTTCTGTGGCACGAGAGTTCCACATCCCTCGTTTGATCGGTCTTATAGTATGTTCTTATAAGGAGTTCGGCTGATATCAACTTAAGTGCATCATGAATCGTCGTATACCCAGCTGCTGCAACAGTTGTTGACGAAGATATCCACTACCCCCCCCCCACCGACGGACGGTGGGCTCACCAGGCAGCAGGGCGCACCCAATTAATCGTCTGCGGTTATTTAGGTTAATACTCGGTTGACAAAGTCCAGATCTGCGGTCCTCAGGGATGAATGTATACACGCGGGAATAGAGCTCTGCAACATGGGGAAGGGTGTGCGCAGAGGCGAAAATCTATACATAACTTTGGGGGTGGGACAGATTCTACGATGGCCGGATTTTGTGGGGAGACTTAAGTCAAAACTTGGGGGCAGTCCCCCTCTGCCACCCCCCCATGATTTACCCCACTGGGTAAGTATTTCAATTCTGGTGGTGAGCGTGTCGAAACCTTAGGTTGACAGTTCATATCGCCGTC
>JACEVL010000282.1:110000-160000 GCA_020284085.1 Aporrectodea caliginosa | reverse complement strand
TTGCAATGCTCAATGACGTCTTGCGTCTGTCAGGGTTTTTGACCTTACCTTACGCTGACTAACACTAGCGATTTTGTATCGATTGAAAAAACGGAAGAAAAGGATTTAAAATTTTAGACGTCTAAATAGATCATAAATTTAATCGTAATTTTAATCAGTGTTTACAGAGATCTTCTGGCTGTCGGAGACCTTGATGTCGACCTTAGGTCTGCCTTACCTTCGAACTGCTGTGCCCTCTCTGATCCTCTCGAAACCGGACTCGGACCTCCCTCGGACTACTCTTTTGGACAACCCCTCTGACTAGACGCAGCGCTCGTGAATAAGCTGGTGCCCTGCGCTTGGCTTTCGAGTGGCGCTTTAGAAGTTTGGAGATTACGATTATGATAACCTTGTAAACAAGGACCTATAATAACATACTAATAATAACGTCTAAAAAATGTAAGGGATGTCAACGTTGTGTGACTAGTTGAAGCGCTGCCCTCTGGCGAACAGGAAGGTATCGTGTATTGCTCATCTAACAAAATGTATTGCAGTTTATTATACTTGTGAAGGAATACCGACGAATATTTGTTTGAGAGTAAAAGGTTATCCGTGGAATTAAAACATTATAAATTATATGTAATAGAAGAAGAAGAATGACCAGAGAGGTTCCTTTTTTTACAATTTCAATTTTTGTGTTTCTCACTCTTTCAACTTTATTCAGTTTCACATATTTTCTCGACTGTATTTTAGCGTACCGGTAGGACAGATTCTTGGGCAGCCTTCACCCAATACTTTTTGTTCCATGGCAGATCAATGGAAGGCTTCCTTAATTAAATGGGGTGTGACGTGGCAGGGCTATGTCCCTGCAGCATCAAAACGCCCTCCCCGTTTGGGAACCGCTGGGGTTGGATCAGCTGCCTAAACGAGTGCTTCAGTTGCTCACCGAGAGGTGGTGGATCTCCAAATTATATAACAAGACCTATTATAGATCTACTTGCTATTTACTATTCGGATTAAAAAAATTAATGCGTGAAACACAGTGCAATGCCTTAAATAGGCTAGACCTACTCAGAAATGTCAACTGTACACTCTTCCTCAAACCATAGTTGTTAAAAACGATCAAATCAAAATAAAAAACGGAAAAAAACGTCGTTTTATTCAAAAAAATAAAAAACGAAAAAAAACGGTAAAAAAACGATAAAGAAAATAATTTGACTTGCTACCTCTTTTACTGCATTTTAAAACTAAAAGCCTTGTTTACACAATTTAATTTTAATTAGCAAATAACATGCATGTACCTTTATTAGTGAACACCAACATTAATCTACAACAATTATTTTCTTTTTTCATAAGTTTGGTTTAATAAGAAATTGAGAAATTAAAAAATATTGAAATGCTTTCAAATTTAAATTGTATAGGCTACATAAGTCCACATAGGTCCATGCTGACATAAACAATGAAAAACTAAACTTTGTAAGTACAGAGTATGCTTAATTAAAAATTGTACTTACAATTTTTTTATTCTGACATATAAGAACTTAATATGGAGTAATATCAGTCAGTTTATCAGTAAATCAGACATTACTGTGTACAAAGACAGCATTTTGGATAACTTAGAAATTAAAATAACTTTCATCAATTTTATTTCCTCTACTATGCTGTTTATTTCTCAACTGATGACACTAAATAGTGACTTAAACTAGATGGATTCTTGAAAAGTGGGAGACAACGTAAGGGATATAAGACAATCTTGAATTAAATTAAACAAATAATAAGACAGTAAATAAATAAATAAAGTTACATACAAAAAATAAAAAACGGAAAAAAACGAGACGAAAAATAAAAAACGAAAAAAACGACGTTTTTTGGACAAGAATAAAAAACGAAAAAAACGTTTTTTACAACTATGCCTCAAACTGTTAAACTGTATACGGTACACTCGAACTGGTAGGCTGCGTAAAGTGTCAGGTATGCTATGTACTATAGAATGAAAGTGTGTGTAATTGACTTTAGATAATCTCTCAAAACTTCATACCACACACTGGCACTGCACACTCCAGACAAGTTAAACTTAAGCACACTCGACAATGTCAGCTGCACACTTTGTATAAGAAAACACTATTTAAGGCCTGACGCAATGCATAATGTCGATAATTGTAGAAAACAACACCTTTAGGCGACGGGTCTCCACTTTAGAAAGTGGATCTCAGGAATGGGCAATTATTGAAATTACGTAATTGAAATTACGTGACTTGTTATTACGTAATTGAAATTACGTAATTGAAATTACGTAACTTGTAATTTGTAATTCAATTACATTTTCCCATGTATTTTGTAATTCGAAATCCACTTACATGTCCCAAAGTATTTAGTAATTCAATAACTTTTTCCCGAGTAACGTGCCCATCCCTGGCGGACCTTATAGCCTAGTTCAGATCTCGGAGCTCAGATCAGTGGAACCGGATATCCTCCGGGACCTGTGGGAATTTAACGAAGGATTCACAACGTCAGATGGAAGATGCTCCTGTTGCTGTGGCTGGCGTTTAGTTATGAGATCAATTTCCTTCAGACAGGGGTGGACTGGGGAGTTCAAGCGGCCCGGGAAAAAAACAAAAAGCGGCCCTAACTTCATGACTTTTATTTTCTTTGTGCATTTTTTCATGCATACCCGAGGGCCAGTGACCTCCAAAGTCATGGGTCACTTTACAAATTACATTATGCAATAACAAAAAACGATAAATCGCATATATAATTTATAATTATATATAAAATATTAAGAATGCGTCAACTCAAGTTATAAATCAATTTATTCGGACTCACTGTGATGGTATTATTGCTGTTTATAGTATTAGCAACTTCTTTAAGCCGGGTGCCATTTCGGCTACATGATCTATAATTGTGTCATTATTCAGTTCACTTAAAACATCGGTTTCTGTTGACATAAGCATAAAAGCTTCAAGGTGTGTAGATGACAATGAGCTTCGCAAGCGATTCTTAATGTATTTCAATTTAGAGAAAGATCTCTCACAAGCTACTTGGGTAGACGACAGAGTCAATAAAAGTTTATATGCACTAAAGAGATGCTTGTATGCTTGCCCATAGAAACTGTATTTATGTAGTACAGAAAAGCAGCAAACAGGACATTTTTTGCAAAATTTGTCGGGTTGTTTACTTGCAGAAGGTGTTTGTTGAGAGCTGGTGTCTTCAGTTTGAATTGGAGTGGCTTTAAATAAATCGACTAGATTTCGGCATTTAGCTCCATCTTTACCAAGAATCTTTAGTTTCTTATCTCTTACTTTCTCCGCACCACCTTTACATTTACGTTTCGGATTTATATCACTCATAACCGTAACATATCTTATTTAATTAATATTACTTATTACTAACTAACAAATTTAAAAGAAATTTTATCAAAACAAACTCAGTGGAAGACGCCGGAAGTAGAATGGAAGATGTAAATTCTTATCTAACATGGCGGCCGCTGGCTGTACGGAGCACTGTAGGTAAGTAAGTATGCATTGCTCTTTTTCAGTTAATTTACAAACCGGTTAACCGAAACTAAAAACCGGTTAACCGATGCCGCAATTTTTTGTAAAAAACCTGTATCATCTGTACTAAATTGATTAAATTATTATATCACCGGTCCTGGCGGCCCACCGGGAATCTTCCCGGTGTCCCGGCGGCCCAGTCCACCCCTGCCTTCAGAGGCAAAGTCCTTGTTTCGATCTGGTTCATCGTGTCCTTGAGGTTCCGAATCATCTTATCGTAGCCCTGCTTGTGCTCCTCCTCCTCTCGTTCCAGTCGGAGGAGTTCCGCTCTGAGGTGGAAGTCCTCGCGAGCCAACTTCCGGCGAAACTCGACGGTCGCTTCCGTCTGTATGTAACCGGAAGTGGACGACCGATTGCGACTGGATCCATTCGCCGGAACTCGACGACGTAGCATGGCGACCTCTGGCGAGAGAGTCGGGGAAATCTCTGGATTGTTTTAGAAGAAATCGACAGAATGATTAGAAACAGACATGGTCTTAGAAAGAAGGAAGAGCGGAAACAATGCGTAACAGACAGCAACAGACAGGCAGACAGGCAGAGAGACAGACAGACAGGCAGAGAGACAGACAGACAGACAGGCAGACAAACAGACAAACACAGACAGGTAGGCAGACAAACAGACACAGACATAGAAGCCGAGACCTACTCCTCCTCTTCCTACTCTGTCTTAGTTCGTTTGTCTAGTTAGATGGTTTCGTCGTGCATAGTTTGAGTCTCAGACTTGTGTCTCAGACTTCTGAGACTTGTTAACCTTCGGAGGCCGAAGTGGGGTAGATTTCTACCCCAGCGGTGTTTGGATGTTGATTGCGGAGTAACTGTAGGTAGTCATAACTTGACGTTCCACATGTTTACAAGTTAACACCCCCGACATATTCCCACACCAAAAGTCTCTCCATTGTTACCTTGGTCATAATATATATAGGAGCATTTCACAAGTCACGTGAAATCTGCGCGCCAACGTTTCTGTAAGTCAAAACATCGGCTCATTCGGCTGTTGCTGGAAGCAATATTGTAAACAACTGAGTAAAAACATTTATATTTTGACGATTACTAATGCAGTATTCATTTTTTAAATGTCTAAATCAACTGTGAAATATGTTTTGAAAGCTGTTTTGACTTACGTAAACATTGTCACGTGATCCAGAGTAAATGCTCCTATCCTTCGAATCTGTCAGCCCTTACATACTCTGTATGTTCTTCGGTCAACATGTATTCGGCAAGAGCAACATGGTGTAGGACATGTGATATGTTTGCAGCCCATAATTATGAGATTGTCGTCATATGTGGGCTTCAACAGGTTCTACATATGATATGGTCCCATATGTTAACACAAAGGAGCCCATGGCACAATGGGAATGTCGTCATGTATGGGCTGATCAGTCCTTCATCAGTCCTACGTTGCTGTGAGGATTCTTTTAAACGACCAGTTATAAAACACCAGAATCTTCGTTGAGCGACCTGTATTTATCGAAAAACTTAGCTATCCTAATATTCTGAGACTTGTTAAATTCCAACAATTTTACGAAACCAACTTATAACTTCAAGGACTTAAGGATTCCGCTTTAATACCGTGGGGCACGGTACCCGATTGGTCAGAGCGCTTGGTTCGAGCCTCCTCTGAAACGGTTACTGTTTAGGGACCTTGAACAAGTCCTTCACTCACAATTGCTCAGCGTCATCGATTGATGCATCTTCACCAGATAGTGAGGTTGTTTAATAACTTATTAATTAGGGCCTAGTAACTTCTATTGCGCCGGTATCTAATGCACAAGGCATCAACCGATGGCACACCAGAACCAAGCTACAATCAACACCAGAACCAAGCTACAATCAGGTCAACATTCAGCTCGTTAGACAAAGAGGCAGAGAAACCTATGGTGGATAAGCAGTTTGAATGAGGTAGATATAAGCTTTAAGTTGAGAACGAAGTGACAAGCGACTGAGCAGAACAGACTGACAGAGAGAGAGAGAGAGAGAGAGAGAGAGAGAGAGAGAGAGAGAGAGAGAGAGAGAGAGAGAGACAGACAGACAGACAGACAGACAGACAGACAGACAGACAGACAGACAGAGAGAGAGAGAGACAGACAGACAGAGAGAGAGAGAGAGAGAGACAGAGACAGAGACAGAGACAGAGACAGAGACAGACAGAGACAGAGAGAGACAGAGAGAGAGAGAGAGAGAGAGAGAGAGAGAGAGAGAGAGAGAGAGAGAGAGAGAGAGAGAGAGAGAGAGAGAGAGAGAGAGAGAGAGAGAGAGAGAGAGAGAGAGAGAGAGAGAGAGAGAGAGAGAGAGAGAGAGAGAGAGAGAGAGAGAGAGAGAGAGAGAGAGAGAGAGAGAGAGAGAGAGAGAGTTCCAAAAGGTAGGTCCAGCAACTGAAAAAGCTCGTTCACCAAGAACAGTTCTTGATTTCGGTATGACCAGACAAAGATAATCAGATGACTTCGCTGAACAATGATAAGCCTGAGTAATGAGGACTGATTTTAAGTATTGCGCCTAATAATAATTAAAATTCCTCGCATACAGTGCATTTTCCCAGCCAGCACACACGTTGGCCCAATGTTGGAAAGCGTTGGGCCAGCATGCCTGCCAGCATTTCCATATGGGCTTTGTACGGGCCCCAGATATTTTGGGTGTGCTAGCCAGATTACAGGCCCTACATATTCCACTGGCCACATGTTGTCCTATTACACACAGATATGGAAAACTGCGACACTTTGCTATATTAGACGGTTTGGACATGTGGAGAGAATGCCAGTTGACCGAATCCCAAACAATGCACTATACGTGTAACATTCAAAGGAAAAAGAAACAAAGGCAGATCAAGACTACGCTGGATAGATAAGATAAATGAGAGCATAACATACTTGGACAGACGCTAAGCGGAACAATGGACTTGACAAATGACCTGGGACACTGGAGATCGTATATATTCGTACTCATCGTCGCCAAATGGCTGGCGTCAGGAACTGATGATGATGATGATGATAATAATAATAATAATAATAATGTATAGTCATGTAAAGATGTAAACTCTATCTTCTTATTGAAAGTTGTTGGCTTACGTAGGCATACTCACCGTGTAATCGAAGTTTCCATATGTAGTCTTTGCACGATTGTAACATTGTAACGCCAGCACACTATTACCTGAAACTGTAACTGAAGCGTAGGTATTGCTAAACAGAACTCAAAAAACAGATGGCAGAAACCGTATTGTCTTCACACGTCTTAAGACAGTAATTAGGCCTACAGCTTTCACCTGTGCAACAAGAGAGCACTAAGTGTTGAACACCTGTATACGTCGCGTTTTAACAAGTACATGTAGATGCACACTTCTGCTCTTCTTATCAAGTAGGCCTACAGCTAATAAATCATTGTTTAAACGACTGGACTCTCCAAGAGAATTTAAAGCGATAGGCCACCATAGATAAGCCTAGAATGTCATAGGCTTGTTGCCAGTCTAGCCTAGAAATGCCTCCCGCCGTTTCAGCAATTCACGAGTTTTGCAGCTCAATTTGTTCTCCTTATTATATATCTGCATGCATATTATTATGCAGCTGGTCATTTACATATATACATGTAGCACCTTCAATAGTACGCCTACTGAAGCAACGATTGCTGCGTTTTGACAGCTAGTTATGAAATAAACGAAAATACAATACAGTACAATACAATACATCCTGAAAATTATGGACAATGGTGTGAATTAAGTTAGGCTGTAAAGGTTTCTACCGTCTTGAGCTGAGTAATTGTAATTGTATGTGTAACTGAGACCAGGTATCTTTAAACCGCGTAATAAAAGATGCAAAGTTTCTTTAGGCCTATATATATAGGCCTAAGACAGTCGGGTTTCAGGGCAATGATAAGTTCTTAAATAGCTACAAAGAACGCTATGTAAACGTTCACATAATTATGTTGGCAAACACATGTGGGCCGATACGTTCTTCGTTAAATCTTTAAACCGTGAACAGACGTCGTAAAAATGACATCTTCGCATGAAATGGATACTTGATCAGGAGGTATAATCAGACGACTTGACCTTTGAACTCTTGCAACGAAATCAAGTCCATCGCCACTCAAGATCGATGGATTCTGGCTAACCAGTGCAAATGAGGCCATGGTGCAATTTGTGCAAGGGGTGGAGGTGTAACGGAAAACTTTGACCACTGACTGGTAATGATTTAGTATTGTATTGTATTGTATTGCATTTGATCATTTATAAAGAGCTTCTCATGGCATAAGGCTTTTCAGAAGCGCTCCAAGTGCGAGGTACTCGGAGAGAAAAGGAAGGTTCTAAGGTGAGAGAAAGAGGTAGAGATGCTACCAGAGAGGATTGTATTTGTAGAGCGTAGAGAAGAAGGAAGTCCATTCCATATGCAGCTAAGCACAGTCATTTTTTTGTGTGTAAAAATTTCTGTGGCATCATTTCAGAAATTAAATACTTTTATTATACTTTGAACTCATTTAACACACCTGTTGTTAATTAAACACATAGTACAGAACAACTGCTAATTACTTAGTCAGCTGGTTTAATAGAATGTCATTAAATTATATAGCTCACGACTTGCAAGATGACTTTACAGCATTTCATAAAAATTCGAAAAAAGAAGGCCCCTTTTAATATTCAACTACAGTAAAAAATATATCATTTATGAATAATACATTAAGTGCCACTATCAAATGGCAAAATATCAGTCAACAATGCTGAGCAAACTGTGTGTGAAGGACTTGCTCAAAGTTCCTAAACAGTAACCGTCATTGGTGAGGCTCGAACCGCACGCTCTGTGATAAAAGGCGAATGTTCAAACCGATCAGCTACCGCGTCGCACAATGCGCTACCGTTTTACTAATATCCCTGAATAGATGAGACATTTGCGATTGAAGCTCCTCAAGTTTCGACATGACTCCTGCCAGAGCCGTTTCCTTAGTAGACAAAGAGTTTTCAAGTTCTACAGCAAATTGAAAAAAACACAGAAATTATCAGACATGGGCACGATTAGTTAAATTGCTGATCGATAAGAATACCAAAATTTGATCATGTCACCAGGTATATGTTGGAAGTTCTGCATTGGCTTCCTGTCCGACAGCGCATCGAATATAGAGTTGTCTCTCTGGTTTGGCGATGCCATCTTGGCCTTGCACCAGCCTACCTAATAGACCTCTGTAAGCCGGTGTCGGGGGTTCAGGGTAGTCGCTCCCTCCGCTCTGCTGAGAGGGGGTAGTGGCGGTCCCGTTTTCCCGCACAGCAACCATGCAGAACCGAGCGTTCTCTGTGGTAGGCCCTAGGGTTTGGAATAGCCTCCCTCGGGAGCTACGCTTGTTCCCTAGAACATGTACTGATACTTTTTATGGCCACTTGAAAACTTACCTTTTGGCCGGACTGGAGTTGGGAGCGCTTCTGAGTAGTTACCTTGAAGGGGCGCTATATAAATTTTTGAATGAATGAATGAATGAATTAGAATTAGCTACTGAAATTTGCTAATTAATTAGAATTAGAATCAGCAAAATCTTGTAGCTAATCGATTAGAATTAGCTGTTTGTCTAATCAATCAGCTAATCGATTAGAATCTAATCGATTAGTTACCCATCTCTGGAAATTAGTCACATGAGGAAATATTTTTCTAAAAGCAGAAGAACCGAAGCAGATGCAGAATTGTCACAGAAGCTAAGGCAAAGTCCACTACCAAAGACGTAGAAAAGAAACATAAACCTGACGCATCCCATAAGGAACATAGGGGATGTGTTCCTTTCCTTCACTTGGCCCTTGAACAGGCATTGGATGAATGCCAAAGCCCTGAACATGGGAGACAGGGCATCACAGGACTCGCCATTTACTTACTTACTTACACACACACCTACACACAAACACACACACACACACACACCATTGCTTCAGCTGATGATTATGATGACAATAATATTCTAACTTTAGTTTTCTTCATACTAACGAATAATGTTGGAGACGAGTTCCTGCAAGTACGTCAATCTTCTCCGAAGCGTCGCTGTTTTCGCTTTGGCAACAACTGTTTGGTTGTAGCGGTTGTTCAGCTGCTGTACAACCATTCTGTACTTTCCACGAACTTCTTTCAACTTCTGTAGTAATAAAGTATGCAATAAAGTGAGTGAGTGAGTAAGTTAGTAATCATGTACTCTATCTGATTGACAAGTGCACAAAGAAGTAAAAAAATTGAAAGCAGCTCTGTCATGCTATGTATATAATTATAGTACGCGCTATTGTTGGTCCCACTATCTGGAACTGGCTACCTCAGTCCCGTAGGGACGACCTTTTCTCTATTTCTTTTGATCATTTCCGCCAGCGCCTGAAAACGTCTCTCTTTATCAGTGAAGACACTGGCCCGGGTCGTGAGCGCTTCTGTTTTTGATTAGCACCATAAAAATACTCGATTACAATTATGATTACGAATGATAAATATATACATGATTGTAGTGAAATACTTCACCTTTCTTGTTCTTGAATTCAAACGAACGAGCTCCCTTGACTGTGCCTTTGCTAGAGCGATCTTGATTTTGTTGTCCGATTGTTTTCTTCTCAACGTCTCCAGCTGAGAAGTCGCATTTCCTAATCGCTCTCTCAGTGCTTCCATTTTCCTTTGGCTATTCCTTTGACTTTCAAACTAAATGTGAAAAAACCTCTATATCAGTAAAAGTTTCAAACATCAATTTGAGATCAATCCTTAACATTGAATATTTGAAAATAACAAAACTAAAAGTGGTAGATATAGTAGTAGTAGTACGAGTAGAGTAGTAAGTAAGAAGTAGTAATAATTATTATCATCATTATCAATGACCATGGGCTCAGTGTCCGTAGGTGTCCGATGCCTTCTTCACAGTGTCTCTCCATTTGAATCTGTTCTGAACCGCGTGACCAGGGCCGGCCTTAGGCACAGGCAAAGCAGGCAGTTGCCTGGGGCGCCACAATCTAGGGGGCGCCATTTTAACAAAAAGTGTGTTTTAACAGTTTTGTTTTTCACATTTTTAGTCATTTTTTCAATTAAACTGATTATTTTCATTTGAATTCAAAACTTTCGAATAGAGAACAAATTTAAAAACGATGATTGATTTCACTGCACCTTTTCAAGTAATTCAATTTCAATGCCGCACAAATTTAGTTTAACCATTAAAATTCAATAATCACGCGTGTCTGTAGGCTATACGCCTACTGTAGTTTGTGTCTATAATAGTCCTGACTGTCGATAAATCTGTTGCTGACCAAGTGACAGCTGTCGACTGAAATTGCAAACAATTAAAGGAATATTGTTGTACAATTATTTAATCTATGTAGGCTACTGTAGCCTTGCTTGGTGACTGCTGAGCAGATATCGCAGTTCCATTCATTAAGTTAATTACCTGTAAAAATCTGTAGGCCTACATTTACATTTTCTAGCAGTTATCTTAATTATATCTAAATCAATTTATATATTTGATATTATAAATTAAAATTTTAATTAAAAAAATTATGTCAAACCTATGAAGCGTCAGAAATTATCGGGTGCTCAAAATTGTAAGAAAAAAACAAGAAGCAAAAGTTAATATCAAAAAGCAAAAAGGATGGCTTTCCAAATATTTCAACAAAACTGAAACTACTTTACTTAGCTGTTTGTGTTAGTGCCCAGTCATCAGCTTGTAATACTCTTGTAATAATTTTTTATTATACTAATTATTGCAGGTATTTGCTTAAATTGCTTTCAGCTTTATCGTGTTTTGAGAAATTTGAAACCTGATGCTGAAAAACTACAAGCAGAAAAATATTTCTGATTACTTCAACAAATGATTTTTTAAATAAATATTTGTTTTTTCGGTTTTTCGATTTTTTCTGTAATTCTAAGTGTTTTTGCTTGTTACCATTCCAAATGCAAAAAATTCAAAATTATCCAGGTAGGCCCTATGTGTAGCCTACTAATAAAAAATAAATACATGTAAATAACGGTTGAGCGTAATGTTTTGGCTGGTTCATCATTAGGTTGTGACGTGGGGTGGACCGTGGAGTGGAGATCAGAGGGCGCCACATGTATGTTTTGCCTGGGGCGCCATTTGGGCTAAGGCCGGCCCTGCGCGTGACACAGTTTCTGCAGACCTGTTCGACACCACTATGATTACGATTGATAAATATATGGTCGTCGGGCTCTCCGGTCTGCTTCGCGAAATGACTTGATGATACCTTCGTTTCGAACCACCACCTGTGCTCGTCGGGACTTCTCGATTGCGGCGCCACGGATCTGGAACGCTCTTCCGCCGTCTGTGCGTGCTGCACGCGGTTACATGGTTTTCTCTAAACTCTTAAAGACGCATTTTTTTCAGCTGTTTCATGGCCACGTGTTGAGCGCTTCTTAAGTGGCGCTTTATAAATGTTTTGTTACATTACATTACATTACACTCTTCGATGTCATCTGTCCATTCTCGATGCGGTCTGCCTCTTTTGTTCGTACCTTCCATAATTCCATTATTCTAAACACCAGGGCCTTGTACTTTCTGTCCTCTCTCATTCTACAGATATGTCTTAACAATCCAAGTTTTCGCTGAATAACTTTCTGCCTGAGGTTCTCAGTCATTTATAATAATATATATATATACTTTATTTCGCACAAAGCAGAACAGAGAAACTAAGCAAACTAAGCAGACTAGAACAGAAATACAAAAATACAAGAACTCCTTCCCAAACAGACTGGGAGACAACTCAAACTATTGCTCCTCTCGAAGCATAAACGTAGTGAACCCGCGATCTTACATAATACATGTTGTCTTTTACAGACAAACCATAACCAGAAACTAAATTAATATGCTCATGGAATATTAATTATAATTAAAAAATAATGGTCTAGTTTTTAGTGGCCACTTTGTATCCAGCAAATTGTTCGGCAAAGCAGAATACTTGTAACGCAAAGCATAATGTTAAGTCGTCGTCTTTCTCACCATGCGTAGGGTGGTGTCTAGGTTCGTTACAGCAACTCGCAGTTCACTCAGCATCCGAGAAGTTCGGTCTTGTGTGGCTTCTGCGGAATTCATGTCTCGAAGTATGGCCCGAGTTACCTTCAAAATGGTTTTTGCTTCATTTCTAGAACATACATAGAAGCAAGCAGGGCTGTTAATATCGCGATATATAATATCGCAATACTTGGTATCGCCGATACTTTTTTCAGTACCGCAGCAAGTATCGCGATAGTTTTATTTTGGTGGTATCGCATCATTCGCATGTGTATCGCTGATACTTTTATTAGCCCATCAGCGATACTCGATCCCAATACTTTTTCACTATAATTTAAATGTTATCTAATCGGCTTATTTTAGACGAAAAAGCTAATTGTTTTATCTATATAATAGCTATCAAAATTAAAAAATATGAATAGAAATATGTCTATTAATGATTTCTCTATTTTCCATGACTTTCCATGACCTAACGATTTTCAAATTCTATGACTTTCCAGGACTTTTTTGGAATAAACCTGTTTTCCAGGCCTTAAATTTTTTCAAGTCTAATTCCATGAATCTCCAGGTTTTCTAGGAGATATGGCAACCCTGTACTTAGTACTTACTTACTTACTTGCTTAAGAACTACTTGCCTAACACTGTCGGCATTTTGCTGGAGGTTTCTTGACTGTGCTATGCCGTCCGCTGTCAGTTTCAGTATTGTGTCGACGTTCTTTAGGCCGTGAAGCATCTTGTTAATCTGCCGTACAAGACGATTCATCTTGTCTGGCGTCACAAGAACCTCCAGTCGCAGAGTTTCTGCTACTACCTGGAAATAACATGAAGAGTAGTACTATGCATGTATGGGGCCGTCCATAAAGTACGTCACGCTCCAGGGGGGGGGGGTTTAAGAAAGTGTGACAGTTTGTGACAGGGGGAGGGGGTCAGGCCATGTGTGACGTCACACATTTATTTTTTTTAAATTTTATTTTTAACTAGCATTTTTTACCCGGCGTTCGCCCGGGTTTTCCCCAGGCGTAATTTTTAAAGGCTGCAAATAAAGGCTACTTATTTACTATATTTGCTGATGGGCTTCAAATATTTAAAAAGTGTCCATATATTTGAATGGAAACGATATTTAGAGGTGAACATATAGTTGCTTTGCCCGTGTACTGCACGGGTTATCTCTACCTTAAATAGGCGTAGGCCCTATTATTTGTTCCCCGTACTACACGGGTTATTTCTAAATTATAATAGGCGTATTATTTGCTAAATAATAGACGAAGTTCTGCCGTTAGACCGCGTGACGTAAGATTGCATAGTTAGCCGGCGTGACGTAATTTAATATTGCATATTTAGTGACGTGTACAAATGGCCATGCTATGACCGGTATTATAAGATAGTCTCGTCGAAACAGTTGGAAATTTAAAATGTCCATATATCGGCGTTTAAATAAAATTGCGAGCTGAAAATCGTCGCGTTGATCATGACGTGGCGTAATAATGTTATGTAAAATTTTGTAAATCGCTAAAGCGTTCCGTTTCGGAGCCTTTAGACAACAGACAAACAAACATAAGGAAGGACACGTACACAGACTAAGACTTATATTATAAGATTTATTTTTTATTTTTTTAGTAGAATTTCATAGCTTTAAAAATAATTTTCAAAAATTTTCTGAAACATTTTAATTAGTTTTATGTCAAAATAGCATGAAATGCATATCTGCTGAATGTGTTTTTCACGATTCCTCTCGCTAGGAGCGCTAGTAATAATGCTGTTGCGAAGCCTTGTTTATGTATTAGCCTTGCTTTCGGAAGTATTATTATTTCTATGTTCGAAAGTGTGACGTACTTTAGGGGGGGTCCGAGTTTTGTCCAAGTTTTGTGACAGGGGGAGGGGGTAAAAATGGTCAAAAATAGCGTACTTTATGGACGGCCCCTATGCATGTATGTGTATGTATGTATGTATGTATGTATGAGGCACTTGTTATAGCGCCCCTTCAAGATTTCTACTCAGAGGCACTCCCGACTACAGCGCGGACACTGAATCGGAGTTTCACTCCGAAGCGCATGAGCAATTGCGAGTGAAGGAGACTTGCCCAGGGTCCCTACGCGGCTTACTATAGTAAGGTATAGATATAATACTATTCCGTACATGTGGTACCTTATTATGCATAAGGTAGTCGATTCGCTAAAGAGCACGCTCTTTGTTCCAGAACTTTTGAGCAGGTATCTCTAAGAGACAATGCATAATTCATCGCCTTGTACATTTCTGCACCCTGGCAAAGTTTTACTGGTTCTGATTCATGCTTTGATGGTCAATATTACTTTATATGGAAATAGAAATGAGAAATGGGCGACCCTTTTGTTCCTTTTGGGTTTACTCATTGATACCGATGAACTACTGCAACAAACAGAGTAATACGAACTTTTGTTTTTGATGATTAATAAAGTTTATGAAAATTGCACTGAAATTGAAATCGCTACAGGATCTCAGCTCCATTTGCTGCTTAAGACTACGTTTTCCCGCTTTGCCTGGGTCAGCGGAGACGGGTAACTAATCGATTAGATTCTAATTGATTAGCTAATCTATTAGACAAACAGTTAATTCTAATTCTAATCGATGAGCTACAAGATTTTGCTAATTCTATTTCTAATCGATTAGCAATTTAACTAATTGATTAGCTAATCATTTAGCTGTTTGTCTGAGTTTGGCTAATTCTAATTAGCTACAAGATTTTGCTAATTATATTTCTAATCAATCAGCAAATTTCAGCAGCTAATTCTAATTCTAATCGATTAGCAATGTAACTAATCGTGTCCATCTCTGATCGGAAGAGCCTATGAGTAAGGATCTTGATCTTTTGGCTTCCCTTGCATAAGTTACTTCGTGGTGATTGTATAAGATACTATGTGCATGCACTGTTGTGTTAATATGTCACAGGATTGTTAACGTTTGGCGTGCTGTTGTCAACCTTGTGAGGAGCCTTAAGCTCCCAGTAGAATTAAATATTGACACTCTATCACACGACTGCATTGTATTAAATGGTGACCATCAATATACTAACTGATTAATGGCTGATGTAAATAGGGCAACCCTGATAGCGGAACCATTATGTTCCTTTGGGTTTACCCATTGACACCCTGTATACGATTGCATAAACTATGTGCCTGTATTATTATCATGGTAGTCAATAAATATATATATATTGATTGATTGATTGAAGCGGTGTTGTATAAATTCTGATTCATTGATTGATTATAATGCTCTAAACAATTGAATGACTGATCATGATTGTTTAATCAGACACACTTGTCGTACGTCACTTGGTGATGCCTTTTCCTCCGAGATGAAGAACGCAAAGGCATTGAGAAGTTCCTGGAGATCGTTCCTCTGTTGTTCTGAGGAATTCTTGGCATCTTCCACTGTCGACAAGGCATAATTTGCACTGGTATCTGCCTCCATACACGAAACTTCCAAGTCACTCACCTAACACATTAAAGTACACCAGAGACCCAATAGGCCTACAACACGCTTCATCAAAGAAACAATTTTCGTATAACATTGCCAGCTATATTGATCTCAAATTAGTTCAGTCATAGCCAATAACCATAATTATTATAAGTCAACCTTTTCTCCAGGCAGTTCTGGATTTGGTTTCAAATAGTGCTTTACCACTTTCTAGTGTAATAACACAGAATTATATAAGTTTTGTAATTGAATTATTACAGTGTGGATTCGTTAATGCAAAGTTGTCGGGAGACATTGTAATTGTAAATGTAATTGTAATTACTATGAAATCTGACATTTATAAAGCGCCTCATCAAGGGTAGAAATTTGGTTTGAGATTTCTGCTCCATCTGCACCCCAAGCCAACTCAGCTATAATAAGCACACTGGCTGTCGATGGGAAGATGAGACAGCGAGGGAGAGGACCTGCAGTCATATGCCATGGCTAAGAAAATGAAGTTGCTAACACTGCAAACGCATGGCTGCCTCACGGCTAGCTCCAGGGACTGCTCTTGTTCTTCTTCTTCTTTGACTGTTCTTAACCTCAAAACCTTTTCATCTTGCTCTAAATACTGATCAGTAAAGACGATTCTATTCTAATGAAATAATCGCCATCTACATATAAACATTCGTTTGGTTCTAGGACGATTGGTCATAGGACGATTGGTCATAGGACGATTGGTCATACGGACGATTGGTCATACGGACGATTGGTCATAGGACGATTGGTCATAGGGCCTACCGGTCATAGGTCCTATCGGCGATGGGACTATCGAAGGCTAAAACAAAGAAGTTTTTAAAACATGAAAACTATTTACTGGATCATTTTACTGTGAAATACGTAATACAAAATACGTTTATTTCTTCTGGATCAATCTCCATTCTTTGAAGTGCGTTGGACTTTGATGTGCGTTTATCTAGTGAATGTTAAGTTCTTTGAAGTGAGTTGAAGCCTGCATGTAATTATCTTAATAAGTTTCTTGATTGGCACTGATTGTATTTGTCTGAAACCGATCGATGTCCCTAATTGATGATTTCATACTTGAGTTACATACGGGTAAAACGTGTATTATTTCGACCAAACGTTAAGTTCTTTGAAGTGAGTTGATCGCTGTAAGTATTACCATAATAAGTGTCTTGATTGGCACTGATTGTATTTGTCTAAAAACGATGTATGCTCCGGTGCGTTAAGCTTAAAACTAAGAATGTCCATAACTAACGACTACAACGAATTATGTCGGTTTATTAGCGTCCTATGACCATCGTCCTATGACCAATCGTCCTATGACCAATCGTCCGGATACCATTCGTTTAATATTGAATCTCTAGGTTGACACACCGCAACCCTTTACAGAAAGTAGTATTGCCAGTTAATATTAAGAAAAATGGAAATAATTAATATTGGGCAGCGGATTTTAACGATTAATTAATCGATTAATCGTTAACAATTTTAATCGATTAATTATTTTATGACGTCAACCTAACTATTTCCGGAATAAACAATATTGCGAACAGTAATAATGTAAAATATTTGAGTGGAAAATTAAGCTATCATTTTGCATTCAAGGTAAATGATGAGGGAAAATTCGAAGATGGCGAAATTATTGAAGATTTTGTAGATAGAAAGTAGTTGCTACTGATTACATTTCTCAGTTTGACAATTTGAACTTTAGCATTTCGAATGATTGAAGGATTTTTGCAGTGTATACAGTCTACACAGTTTTTCACACTTTATGTAATATGGACCAAATTAATAGAATTTAATCGATTAATCTCGATTAAATTTTGAAGATTAATCGATTAAAATTATATTAATCAGTACCAGCCCTAAATTAATAGTTTGAAATACCTGTTCCAGATGTCACGATGATACTTCTTATCACTCACCTCAGCAGCTGCGTCCTCGTCACTTTTCATCTTATTCCTAAGCAGCGCATCAGCTTTCTGTGTCCGATCATAAGCATCAGCAGCCAAGGTGACCAGTCCATCCTGACAGCTGACCATTCGCCCACATTTTCCACATCCACCGCCACCACACAAGACGTCACAGGGGTAACCATGTCCACCACAAACCTACCAAGAACAATTGAAATTGAATGACCCAATGCAACTTTTGCAAGTAGCAACAGCCGAACTAGCATTAAAGTAATTTGCTACAGATCTACACGCATGTTCCATGGTCCACTGGTCCAGCGTAGTCAGAGAAACTGCCGCCAGCTTGCGAATAATATGAAAACAAAAAAGGTTGCGGCTATTGCGGAGTAAGTTTTCTTAAAAAGGACTTTTGCCGAACTAGCGTGCGTATGTTGTGTGTGGTATTGCCTAATTGAAATAAATCTGGCCTTTTTGAGGTGGCAAAACACATTTCCCCAATTCCAACTTCCTCTACACTCCAATGCTATTCCAACCCTTTTCCTCATGTATGGTTAATTCATGAAACTATCATCCAGCCACTGGAAGCCTCAGTTATTGGGGGGACGCTTAAAGACAGCTGACCTAAAGTTGGTCACACCTATTAATATCATCCAAATTTGTGCGAAAACAGGAATAATTTAACATTTAACAATAGACACACTAATGTTTCATCAGTACATGCATAGCTTTTATGAATTACCTCAAAGGTGATATACAAAGTGGCTAGATGCAATAATATATACATGAAACTCTCTAGCATTGTATTCATATTTCATTCATTCATTCATTCAGTTATTCATTCATTCATTCGTTCATTCATTCAGTCATTCGTTCATTCATCCATTCATCCATTCATTCATTTAGTCATTTAGTCATTCATTCAGTTGTTTATTCATTCATGTAGTAATTAATTAATTAATTCATTTATTTATTCATTGGGGTTGAACACTTACTATATGGTTAATGTACGTAAGATTGAGGTTTAAGGTGCTGAACGTATCATTAACGCGTCTCAAAGACACTTCATTTTCTGAGAACTGGAGATCGTACTGCGTCTGAAATTCGTTGATGACGTCATCGACCTGATTACAAACCACCTGCGTGTCAAGTATTGTGTCAATGGCCGTTTCCACCTTGTTCAGAGCCTGTGCTGAACGAAATGAACTATCTCTGACGCTTTGATGAGCTCCTACGACAAAGGAACATTTGCAATGTCCTTATAGACTGAAAGCTAACCAAGATCAGATAGGCATGTTTTCTTAGTTAAATTTAATTGATTTATGTTCTTTGCTATAATTTTGGCAAATAAATCTACAAGTACAGAGGTGGGGTGAGCAGACAGACAGACAGACAGACAGACAGACAGACAGACAGACAGACAGACAGACAGACAGACAGACAGACAGACAGACAGACAGACAGACAGACAGACAGACAGACAGACAGACAGACAGACAGACAGACAGACAGACAGACAGACAGACAGACAGACAGACAGACAGACAGACAGACAGACAGACAGACAGACAGACAGACAGACAGACAGACAGACAGACAGACAGACAGACAGACAGACAGACAGACAGACAGACAGACAGACAGACAGACAGACAGACAGACAGACAGACAGACAGACAGACAGACAGACAGGCAGGCAGGCAGGCAGGCAGGCAGGCAGGCAGGCAGGCAGGCAGGCAGACAGACAGATAAAAACATAAATACACACAGAACACCTCGGACAAACAAGCAGATATTGATACTGTCAAATAAACTAAAAGACAGACAGACAGACACAGACAGACACAGACAGACACAGACAGACACACACACAAGCACGCACGCACGCACACTCACATACGGAACTACACACGAATGGTCCTAAGCAAGTGCTATATAAATGATACAGTAAAAAAGAGGGGCTACACAAACGCAAGGAAATTAGTTTAGCAGACACTAGTTTGCTCTGTTTGTACTTAAAGCTGTTAATGAGTACTTGGTAAAAGATCACATGAAGTACCATCAAGTATTCAGGTCTGATATAAGGCACAAGTACAGACTGTACAGTACAATATGAAGCAACATCTGAATATGTTATAACATAAGAATAGTGTAGTAGTTAGCATGGTGGACAGTCAATCGAAAGGTTGGGGTTCAAATCCCTGCCAGGGCAGAAATTTGGTTTCTGCTCCATTTGTAACCCCCAGCCAACTCAGCTTTAATGCATACACTGACCGTACAATTGTCAGTGGGAAGGTGAGACGACGAGGGAGAAGTCAGGCCACCCTCCCTCAAATGACCAGGCTAAGAAAATGAAGTTGCTAACAATTCATACCCATGGCTGCCTCAGGGCTAGCTTAAGGGACTGCTCTTCTTCATTTCTTCTAACAGAAATGTATGGTATACATTTTGGTGCAATATACCAAAATACAATATAACACAAGGTTTCAATTTAAAAAGGTGCATAGCGCTACCAAGAGCCTCCAATAAATGCCAGCCAAGATACTAGACTGTTTGTAAGCAGTACCAGCTGCATCAAATTCGCTAACTCGTGTGGCATTGTCTCTCAGGCTTATTGTCTGCCGCTTCAGTTGTGAGTTGCGTTGACTGATAGCTCCAATTTCGTGACCAGCTTGATTGAGGCGCCTCAGAACGCCTCTCAGCTGGCTGTCTGTAGCACTGACCATGAAAGCACTCTGGGTCAGGTTATCCCTGAAAAACACAACAGTAGAAGATGGTAGATGGTCAATCAGTCGATCAAACAATAAATAAATCAATCAATCAATCAATCTATCAATTTTCGTTTATTCCCTCCATCAAGCTGACATAGACGTGTTACAAAAGGTTTTAATTAATTTCAATTAATTATATTAATAACAATAACAATAACAGTAATTCCCTCCATCAAGCTGACATAGACGTGTTACAAAAGGTTTTAATTAATTTCAATTAATTATATTAATAACAATAACAATAACAGTAATTCCCTCCATCAAGCTGACATAGACGTGTTACAAAAGGTTTTAATTAATTTCAATTAATTATATTAATAACAATCACAATAACAATAATAATAATAAAATAAAATAAAATAATAATAATAATAATAATAATAATAATAGCAATAGTAGTAATAATAATAAAATAAAATAAAATAATAATAATAATAATAGTAGTAATAATAATGGTGGCGACAGACGCGAGACATCATTTCTTTTCCAGTGTCTGTCTGTTTGCGTCCAACGCTATAACTTGGTCGCATTCAACGGCACTTTTCCTGCAAATCCTGAAGACGAGGCCTGACCCTCCAGACAAATTTCCTGCTCCTTATAGCAATTTTTCATAAATCCTGAGGGATCCTTGATACCTTGGGTAAAAAAATAATAATAATAATAATAACAATAATAATACTACTACTAATAATAATAATAGTAATGACAATTTATATAGTGTCGTATCATTTTATAAATCACCGCAAGCTTTTCACAAATCCATTTTGGAGTCTGAATTTGAAGCCAAGAAATTAATACAAATACCTGAGTGAAAAGATAGTGGCTCTCGTTTCATCCCAATTAAGTGGGCCTACTGGTTTCGACGAGATGAACTCTTTCGTTTCAGACAACTTCTCCTCAATTCTGCTTAGATCTTGATCCAAAGCCAAAGGAATATGATCTTGTCTATATTCGTTGAATCCTGATTGCACGATATTTTCCAGATCATCTACAAAATGACAGAAAACGTTACAATTGTTATGATTTACAAGGAAAGTGAAGCCATTTGAACTACCTAGTCAAATTTGTTATTACCAAACACCATCAAAACCGAAAGAATTTATGAAATTAAAATTAATAGGGCAACATTATGAATTTATTAAATTAAAATGAATAGGGCAACATAGAAGAGGAAGGTTGAATGCAGACAGGAATGAAGAGAGGTTGGAGAGAGTGAAATGGAAGAGGATGAAGGAAGAGAAGGATGAATTAGAGATAGTGGAGGAATGGAGATGGAGGAATGGAGATGGAGAAATGGAGATGGAGAAATGGAGATGGAGAAATGGAGATGGAAAAATGGCGATGGAGAAAATGAGACGTAGAAATGGAGAAAGAATAAAATGATACATAGATATGAAGATGGAGAAAAGGAGATAGAGAAATGGAGATGGAAAAATGGAGATGGATAAATGGAGAAGAATGGAGATGGAAAAAAGGAGATGGAGAAATGGAAAATGGAGATGAAGAAATGAAGAAGGAGAAATGGAGATGGAGAAATAAAGTTAGAGGTAAACTCGATAGAGTTAGGAGTTAAAGGCTGCTATACAAGTTCTCTGACACATACATACATACATACATACATACATACATACATACATACATACATACATACATGTGCTCTGACGACTTTGGGTTAAAAATTTAACTGTAGAAAGAAAACTTACAGGAGAGATTCTGTAACGTCAAAGTCCACTGGTCCAGACATTCTCCACAGGGCAGGCAGTTGGGAAGGACACCACTTGTCTTTGGTGCACACCGATCGCACTTCTGCCCTGTCACACCAGCGCGACAGTTGCACTGTCCCGTCCCGTGATTGCACAGTAGGTCAACCGAACCAATCACGTTGCAATCACATGCTAATAAACAATCAAACGTAGTGCAGTGGCAATCACGAAAGACCAGTTACAAGTTACAACAATAGATTTCTTAAGACAAGAGATTTGCTCATTTGTTATGTAGTGTAATGTAATGTAGTGTAAGGTTGACACCTTTCTGTGATATGTTTATATTTATATTTATATTACTTCAATTTATATTATTTATATTTACATTTATATTATTTATATTTATATTATTTACATTTATATTTATATTATTTAAATTTATATTATTTATATTTATATTATTTATATTTATATTATTTATATTTATATTTATATTATTTATATTTATATTTATATTATTTATATTTATATCTATATTATTCATATTTATATTTATATTTGTATTATGTATATTTATATTTACATCTATATTATTTATATTTATATCTATATTATTCATATTTATATTATTTATATTTATATTATTTATATTATTTATATTTTTATATTTACATTATTTATATTTATATTTTTATTTATATTATTTATATTTATATTTTTTATATTTATATTTATATTTATTTATTTATATTTATATATATTTATATTTATATTATTTATATTTATATTATTTATATTTATATTATTTATATTTATATTTATATTTATATTTATATTTATTATTTATATTATTCATATTTACATTTATATTATTATTTGTATTATTTATATTTATATTTACAGTTATTTATATTTATATTTATATTATTTATATTTATATTTGTTTATTTATATTATATTATATTTGTATTTATATTATTTATATTTATATTATTTATATTTATATTATTTATATTTATATTATTTATATTTATATTATTTATATTTATATTATTTATATTTATTTATATATTTATATTTATATTATTTATATTTATATTATTTATATTTATATTATTTATATTTATATTATTTATATTTATATTATTTATATTTATATTATTTATATTTATATTATTTATATTTATATTATTTATATTTATATTATTTATATTTATATTATTTATATTTATATTATTTATATTTATATTATTTATTATTTATATTATATTATATATTTATATTTATATTTATTTATATTTATATTATTTATATTTATATTATTTATATTTATATTATTTATATTTATATTATTTATATTTATATTTATATTATTTATATTTATTTATATTTATATTATATTTATTTATTTTATATTATTTATATTTATATTATTTATATTATGTATATTTATATTTACATTTATATTTATTTATATTTATATTATTATTATTTATATTTATATTATTTATATTTATATTATTTATATTTATATTATTTATATTTATATTATTTATATTTATATTATTTATATTTATATTATTTATTATTTATTATTATTTATATTATTTATATTTTATATTTACATTATTTATATTTATATTATTTATATTTATATTTATATTATTTATATTTATATTATTTATATTTATATTATTTATATTTATATTATTTATATTTATATTATTTATATTTATATTTGTATTATGTATATTTATATTTACATTTATATTATTTATATTTATATTCATATTATTTATATTTATATTATTTATATTTATATTATTTATATTTATATTATTTATATTTATATTATTTATATTTATATTTATATTATTTACTAGCAATTTTTACCCGGCGTTCGCCCGGGTTTTCCCCAGGCGTAATTTTTAACGGCTGCAAATAAAGGCTACTTACTTACTATATTTGCTGATGGGCTTCAAATATTTAAAAAAATGTCCATATATCTGAATGGAAACGATATTTAGAGGTGAACATAGTTGCTTTGCCCGTGTACTGCACGGGTTATCTCTACCTTATAATTATAGGCAATATTATTATTTTGTTCCCCGTTCTTTACGATTTATCTCTACCTGAAATAGGCGTATTATTTTGTTCCCCGTACTACACGGGTTATTTCTAAATTATAATAGGCGTATTATTTGCCGTTGGCCAGCGTGACGTAAGATTGCATATTTAGCCGCGTGACGTAATTTAAGATTGCATATTAATTTTAGTGACGTGGACAAATGGGCATGCTTATAATGTCCATAAATCGGAATTGAAAGCAAATTATGAGCTGAAAGTAATTGGGATGAGATAGAAATTCGAATAGCTAAAGTAAGTTTCGAGTTGCTTTGACCTAGAAAATCGGCAATGGCCGTGGTTGCAAAAATGTGAGCTTAGTGTAATTAGGTCACCAAATCTGTAAATGGTTGCGCTGACCTAGAAATTCGCCCGTGGCGACTTCTGATTGGTTGCTAGATGCTCCGTGTGACGTAAGATTGCTTATTAAGCATGCGTGACGTGAACAAATGGCCTTACTATGGGCGGTATTGAAATAAGCTCGCTGAAAAGTTAAATTTAAAATGGCCATATATCGGCGTTTAAATAAAATTGCGAACTGAAAATAGTCGCGTTGACCTAGACGTTGCGTAATAATGCTTTGTAAATTTTTTCAACTCGCTAAACCGTTCCGTTTCGGAGCCTTTAGCCGGACAGCGATGCATTGCAAACATACATACATACATACGGAAGGACAAACTTTAAGAATTATAGTATAAGATATTTATATTTATATTATTTATATTTATATTTATATTATTTATATTTATATCTATATTATGCATATTTATATTTATATTTGTATTATGTATATTTATATTTACATCTATATTATTTATTTATATTTATATTATTTATATTTATATTATTTATATTTATATTTATATTTATATTATTTATATTATTCATATTTACATTTATATTATTATTTGTATTATTTATATTTATATTTATATTTATATTTTATTATTTATATTTATATTTATATTATTTATATTATTTATATTTATATTTGTATTATTTATATTTATATTAGTTATATTTATATTTATATTATTTATATTTATATTAGTTATATTTATATTATTTATATTTATATTAATATTATTTATATTTATATTTATATTATTTATATTTATGTAATTTATATTTATATTTATATTATTGATATTATTCATATTTATATTTGTATGATGTATATTTATATTTACATTTACATTATTTATATTTATATCTATATTGTTTATATTTATATTTATATTATTTACATTTATATTATTTATTATATTTATATTTTTATTTACATTATTTATATTTATATTATTTATATTTATATTTATATTATTTATATTTATATTATTTATATTTATATTATTTATATTTATATTATTTATATTTATATTTGTATTATGTATATTTATATTTACATTTATTTTATTTATATTTATATTATTTATATTTATATTATTTATATTATTCATATTTACATTTATATTATTATTTGTATTATTTATATTTTTATATTTATAGTTATGTTATTTATATTTATATTTATATTATTTATATTATTTATATTTATATTTGTATTATTTATATTTATATTAGTTATATTTATATTTATATTATTTATATTTATATTAGTTATATTTATATTATTTATATTTATATTAATATTATTTATATTTATATTTATATTATTTATATTTATGTAATTTATATTTATATTTATATTATTGATATTATTCATATTTATATTTATATTATGTATATTTATATTTACATTTACATTATTTATATTTATATCTATATTGTTGATATTTATATTTATATTATTTACATTTATATTATTTATATTTATTTATATTTTTATTTACATTATTTATATTTATATTATTTATATTTATATTTATATTATTTATATTTATATTATTTATATTTATATTATTTATATTTATATTATTTATATTTATATTTGTATTATGTACATTTATATTTACATTTATTTTATTTATATTTATATTATTTATATTTATATTATTTATATTTATATTATTTATATTTGTATTATTTATATTTATATTATTTATATTTATATTTATATTATATTATATTTATATATATATTTATATTTATATTATTTATATTTATATTTATATTATTCATATTTATATTTATATTATTTATATTTATATTATTTATATTATTTATATATTAATATATATATATTATTTATATTTATATTATTTATATTTATATTATTTATATTTATATTATTTACATTATATTATTTATATTTATACTATTTATATTTATATTTATATTATTTATATTTATATTATTTATATTTATATTATTTATATTTATATTTATATTTATATTATCTATATTTATATTATTTATATTTATATTTATTTTTATATTTATATTTTTATATATATTATTATTATTTATATTTATATTATTTATATTTATATTTATATTATTTATATTTACATTTATATTATTTATATTTACATTATTATTTATATTATTATTTATATTATTATTTATTTTATAATTATTATTATTATTTATATTATTATTTATTATTGAATATTATTATTATTATTTGTATTATTATTTGTATTATTATTATTATTTGCATTATTTGTATATTGTTTATATTATTTATATTATTACTATTTTTATATTATTTTTATTATTATGATTTATATTATTATTATTTATATTATTATTATTATTATTACTATTATTTATATTATTTATAGTACTATTATTATTATTTTATATTATTATTATTATCATAATTATTATTATCATAATTATTATAATTATTATTATTACTATTATTATTATTATTATTATTATTATTATTATTATTATTATTATTTATATTATTATTATTATTATTATTATTATTAAACAGCAAATTCTATAGTGCCGGTTTCTAAAGCACATGGCATTTATGTAAGTACGTAATCATCTATTAAGACACTTCATACAGCATCCGTTAACTACCTGTAGCTTGCTTTGCAACATGCTGTGTGCTGATTCAAGCCTCCAATAACAGTTATGTGTAGTGACCACAAACAATTCCTAGCACAGAATTGCTTAGTGCCATAGACAAATATATCGTAATCGTAATCTTAAACTCCAAACTTCTAAAGCGCCACTCAAACGGCAAGCGCAGGGCACCAGCTTATTTACAAGGGCTGATCGATGCATGTCATTGGTTATAGCAACGCTTGGGGCGCCTCTAAATCTCTGAGTGGCGCTATATAAATGTTCAATTGCAATTACATTTATAGGGCTATTAAACGAAAAGAATATGTGTACTATCTTTAGAGAGGTGCTGCCACCTATGTAAGCAGAATACGTACGAGTGCAGAGACTGCCTGAAGCTGGACTTCCCCAGAAGTAATCTGGACACTGGCTGCAATCTCTTCCACTTCGACCAGAGATGCAAGTACACTGACCATCAAACTGAAATTACACCAACCAAGCCTAACATTACATCATCGTCATCAAATATTCCATTAATAGAAATTCAGATTGACAAAACCGCAAACTGAAACACATAATGATATGGTAGAGTCACGTAGCATAACCCCAAATTCATACATCACCTTCACTTAAAGTCTAGGGTTCCTGATTCAGATAAGCAAAGTAGATTCCATGCATGAATAATTATGTCATTAATATTCCTGCTTCGCAAAATTTAGTTCATTACACTGCTGGATCACAAAATGTTCCCATAATGGTTATTACTTAATTACATTGTTATTATTTATTTACACTCTTAGAGCAACAATTACGCTGTTTCACTGTAATCTTCATAATGTTAAGTGTAAGATGTGACCACATTTAAATAATTCTTTTACTATTATGCATGAACGTATATCACTGTGTAACTGAGAATTTCTAATGTTGCTAAGAAGTATCCCTTCATAGCAAAAAAAATTGCTCCTAGCATTAATTAAACACTGCAAGTTCATGCTGTAGGATTAACGACTTGCCTTGAATTGTTACAATATAACTAATTAAGGAACCCTAATTAGTGGAACCTAGGTCCCTTCAGGTCCTCCTTTTGTCCCAAACAGGGTTGGCAAGTTGTTGCCACCGCCGGTTATAACCGGTTATTGCCATGGCTATAACCGTCCCGGCAACAACCTCTTGGCAATAATGGCAACAACCTCTTGGCAAAATGGCAAAAACCTTTTGGCAAAAATAGAAACCATTAATTATTGTGATAATAAAATATGGAATCTTCACAGTTAGCTTCATTTTTTATTTCTTCTGGCTTGCTACTTTACAGAGTTGATTGGTTTTAAATATATCATGCTTTAAATTAATCAAGTTTTTCCAAATAAAAATCACCTGATTTAAATAACCATATAATTTCTTCCTAATAAAAGACATTTACAAGTTTTTCATATTAAGTACAGTCAATATCGAATTGTGTAATTATGAATTAGAAATTTTGCCAAACCATTGGCTTCTACACACTATTAATAAATTATATACCACCAGGTAAGTATATAGAAAAGGCAATGACCCTGTTGACCTGAATATTAATACTGCAGTGCAAATGGCAGTTTATTTTGGAGTAGTTGAACTGTAGGTCAGAATTTTTTATCTTAATCTCACATAGTTGATTTTAACTACATTTATACTCAGGGGTAATATAGATTTACTACAGTAGTTTTAATTTGCCACAAGAACTATGCAGTCTGAGCAGTGAAATATGATCTTCATTTGCCTTTTCCTTACTTTGGAGAAAATGGGCAACAACTGGCAATAACCGGCCGGCAACAACTGGCTATAACCGGCAATAACCGGTTATTGCCACTGTCCCGGCAACAATAGGTTGTTGCCGGCATTAACCCAACCCTGGTCCCAAACAAAGAACTTTTTCTGTTTAAAAAATGTAATTACAGGATTTGTAATGTTCTTTTGCTAGACCCATATATGCATTGATTGATTGATGAATTTACATTTTTACACAAAAATGAAGACATTTTACACAATTTTGCTCATAACTCATTTCAATAACTCTTTTCAATAACTAACTTTTCAATAACTCTTTTAAATAACTCTTTTCAATAACCCATTTCAATAACTCTTTTCAATAACTCATTTCAATAACAAATAACTCTTTTCAACTCTTTCAATAACTCTTTTCAATAACTCTTTTCAATAACTCTTTTCAATAACTCTTTTCAATAACCCTTTTCAATAACTCTTTTCAATAACTCTTTTCAATAACTCTTTTCAATAACTCTTTAACTCAATAACTCTTTTCAATAACCCTTTTCAATAACAATAACTCTTTTTCAATAACTCTTTTCAATAACCCTTTTCAATAACTCTTTTCAATAACCCTTTTCAATAACTCATTTCAATAACCCTTTTCAATAACTCTTTCAATAACCCTTTTCAATAACTCTTTTCAATAACCCTTTTCAATAACTCTTTTCAATAACCCTTTTCAATAACTCTTTTCAATAACCCTTTTCAATAACTCTTTTCAATAACCCTTTTCAATAACCCTTTTCAATAACTTTCAATAACCCTTTTCAATAACTCTTTCAATAACCCTTTTCAATAACTCATTTTCAATAACCCTTTTTTCAATAACTCTTTTCAATAACTCCTTTTTCAATAACTCTTTCAATAACCCTTTTTCAATAACTCTTTCAATAACTCTTTTCAATAACTCTTTTCAATAACCCTTTTCAATAACTCTTTTCAATAACCTTTTTCAATAACTCTTTTCAATAACTCTTTTCAATAACTCTTTTCAATAACTCTTTTCAATAACTCTTTTCAATAACTCTTTTCAATAACTCTTTCAATAACCCTTTTCAATAACTCTTTTCAATAACCCTTTTCAATAACTCTTTCAATAACCCTTTTCAATAACTCTTTTCAATAACTCTTTTCAATAACTCTTTTCAATAACCCTTTTCAATAACTCTTTTCAATAACTCTTTCAATAACTCTTTCAATAACCCTTTTCAATATATCTTTTCAATAACTCTTTCAATAACTCTTTCAATAACTCTTTCAATAACTCTTTTCAATAACTCTTTTCAATAACTCTTTCAATAACTCTTTTCAATAACTCTTTTCAATAACTCTTTTCAATAACTCTTTTCAATAACTCTTTTCAATAACTCTTTCAATAACTCTTTTCAATAACTCTTTTCAATAACTCTTTTTCAATAACTCTTTTCAATAACTCTTTTCAATAACTCTTTTCAATAACTCTTTTCAATAACTCTTTTCAATAACTCTTTTCAATAACTCTTTTCAATAACTCTTTTCAATAACTCTTTTCAATAACTCTTTTCAATAACTCTTTTCAATAACTCTTTCAATAAATCTTTTTCAATAACTCTTTTCAATAACTCTTTTCAATAACTCTTTTCAATAACTCATTTCAATAACTCCATTTCAATAACTCTTTTCAATAACTCTTTTCAATAACTCTTTCAATAACTTTTCAATAACTCTTTTCAATAACTCTTTCAATAACTCCTTTCAATAACTCTTTTTTTTCAATAACTCTTTTCAATAACTCTTTCAATAACTCATTTCAATAACTCTTTCAATAACTCTTTTCAATAACTCTTTTCAATAACTCTTTTCAATAACTCTTTTTCAATAACTCTTTTCAATAACTCATTTCAATAACTCCTTTCAATAACTCTTTTCAATAACTCTTTTCAATAACTCTTTTCAATAACTCTTTTCAATAACTCTTTTCAATAACTCCTTTCAATAACTCTTTTCAATAACTCTTTTAAATAACTCTTTCAATAACTCTTTTCAATAACTCTTTTCAATAACTCTTTTCAATAACTCTTTTCAATAACTCTTTTCAATAACTCTTTTCAATAACCCTTTCAATAACTCTTTTCAATAACTCTTTTCAATAACTCTTTTCAATAACTCTTTTCAATAACTCTTTTCAATAACTCCTTTTCAATAACTCTTTTCAATAACTCTTTTCAATAACTTTTTTTCAATAACTCTTTTCAATAACTCTTTTCAATAACTCTTTTCAATAACTCTTTTCAATAACTCTTTTCAATAACTCTTTTCAATAACTCTTTTCAACAACTCTTTTCAATAACTCTTTTCAACAACTCTTTTCAATAACTCTTTCAATCAATAACGCTTTTCAATAACTCTTTTCAATAACTCTTTTCAATAACTCTTTTCAATAACTCTTTTCATTAACTCTTTTTTCAATAACTCTTTTCAATAAATCTTTTCAATAACTCTTTTCAATAATTATTTTCAATAACTCTTTTCAATAACTCCTTTCAATAACTATTTTCAATAACTCTTTTCAATAACTATTTTCAATATCTCTTTTCAATAACTCTTTTCAATAACTCTTTTCAATAACTCTTTCAATAACTCTTTCAATAACTCTTTTCAATAACTCTTTTCAATAACTCTTTTCAATAACTCTTTTCAATAACTCTTTTCAATAACTCTTTTCAATAACTCATTTCAATAACTCTTTTCAATAACTTTTTCGATAACTCTTTTCAATAACTTTTTCAATAACTCTTTTCAATAACTTTTTCAATAACTCCTTTCAATAACTCTTTTCAATAACTCTTTTCAAGAACTCAATAACTCTTTTTGATAACTCTTTAAAATAACTATTTTCAATAACTCTTTTCAATAACTATTTTCATTATCTGCTTTCAATAACTCCTTTCAATAACTCTTTTCAATAACTTTTTCAATGACTCTTTTCAATAATTCATTTTAATAACTGCTTTCAATAACTTTTTCAATAAATCTTTTCAATAACTCTTTTCAGTAACTCTTTTCAATAACTCCTTTCAATAACTATTTTCAATAACTCTTTTCAATAACTATTTTCAATATCTGCTTTCAATCACTCCTTTCAATAACTCTTTTCAATAACTCTTTCAATAACTCTTTTCAATAACTCCTTTCAATAACTTTTCAATAACTCTTTTCAATAACTCTTTTCAATAACTCCTTTCAATAACTCTTTTCGATAACTCTTTTAAATAACTATTTTCAATAACTCTTTTCAATAACTCTTTTCAATGACTCTTTTCAATAACTCATTTCAATAACTGCTTTCAATGACTTTTTCAATAACTCTTTTCAATAACTCTTTTCAGTAAATCTTTTCAATAACTCTTTTCAATAACTTTTCTATAACTCTTTTCAATAACTCTTTTCAATAACTCTTTTCAATAAATCTTTTAAATAACTCTTTTCAATAACTCGTTTCAATAACTCTTTTCAATAACTCTTTTCAATAACTCTGTTCAATAACTGTTTTCAATAACTCTTTTCAGTAACTCTTTTCAGTAACTCTTTTCAATAACTCTTTTCAATAATTATTTTCAATAACTCATGTCAATAACTCTTTTCAATAACTCTTTTCAATAACTCCTTTCAATAACTCTTTTCAATAACTCTTTTCAATAACTCTTTTCAATAACTCTTTTCAATAACTCTTTTCAATACCACTTTTCAATAACTCATTTCAATAACTCTTTTGAATAACTCATTTCAATAACTCATTTCAATTACTTATTTCCATAGCTCATTTCAATAACTCATTTCAATGACTCTTTTCAATAACTCTTTTCAATAACCCTTTCAGTAACTCATTTCAATAACTCTTTTCAATAACTCTTTTCAATAACTCTTTTGTTTAACTCTTTTCAATAACTCATTTCAATAACTCCTTTCAATAACTTTTTCAATAACTTTTTCAATAACTCTTTTCAATAAGTTCTTTCCCATTTGCCCGCATTGCAATGATGCAGCGCCAATTTCTTTCTGTAGTTGGGACCAACAACATGGAACAAGCTCCCTCTTGCAAAACGCACCCCACGCCAACGTTTCCTGCTCTCAGTTCCATATACTGCTTACGACAACTTTCTTCCACTTGGCATGCGTCAGGAGCGCTTCTGAGTAGGAATCCTTGAAGAGGCGCCATATAATTTCTGATTGATTGATTGATTGATTGATTGATTGATTGATTGATTACCTCATTACATTGTGCAAATAGAGAGCCAGTGGGATCGCAATCACACGGCTCGCATCCCCGACCGCTGGCCAGTTTCCAGTAGAGTGGCCTGCACTTGTCGCACTTTCGTCCGATGACGTGAGGGAGGCACTGACACTGACCAGTCGCTCTGTCGCAGTCAATGCTTGACCGGTTACTGCCCAGAATGCTACACAAGCATTCTGCCAGCAAAAGGAACGTATAAAAATCATAATAATAATAATAATAATAATAATAATAATAATAATAATAATAATAATAATAATAATAATAATAATACTAATACTAATACTAATACTAATAATAATAATAATCGTCATTGTCATTGTCATCGTCATCATCATCATCATCATCATCATCATCATCATTTCTTGACACCAGCCATTTGGCGGCGATGGGTACGAATAGATGATCTCCATTGTCCTCAGTCTATTGCAACTCCTAGTGTCAGTTCAAGTGATGTCATGCCCTCATTTATATGGTCTATCCAGCATAAGAAGAAGTAGCAGAAGAAGAATATGATTTTTCCATTTTCCATGAATTTCCATGACTTAGCAAA
This sequence comes from Aporrectodea caliginosa, assembly GCA_020284085.1. Classification (NCBI taxonomy): domain Eukaryota; kingdom Metazoa; phylum Annelida; class Clitellata; order Crassiclitellata; family Lumbricidae; genus Aporrectodea; species Aporrectodea caliginosa. The sequence goes on along the minus strand of JACEVL010000282.1, from coordinate 125,955 downwards.
AAATCAAATTCCATGACTTTCCACGACTCTTCTTTGAAAACACCAGTTTTTCCAAGTTTTCCAGGCCTGGAATTTTTCAAAGACAAATTCCATGACTTTCCAGGGTTTCCAGGACCCGTGGCAATCCTGCATATAACGTAACATATTACAAACTCGTGATGCCATCATACTCACTTTTGCAGTTACGTCGTTTAACTGCGTCACCATAGTAACCAGTTTGGCAGCGTTCGCAGTGGATTCCTTCTGTGTTGTACAGACACCTGGTGCATTCACCTGTGACGGAATCGCAGCTCTCACCAACATCCGGATCAATGTTATCGTTGCATTCACATCGACGACAAACACCTCCGACAACAAGTGGTTGCCCGAAATGGTTTCTCTCGCATTGGTCACAGTTACTTCCTAGGTAATATTCAAGGAACTTCTATCACAGTCTCAAACCTAACAGGTGGTGCCAGTCCAAAGCCAGGATAAAGGAGGAGGGCGACGTCAATACTGGAACTACTACTACTTTCGACTTCATCTACTACTACATCCCACTACATCTTTCAGCAGCATAAATTATTGAATTTCGAAAGAATCCAAAGTACAACACTGAAGTCCAACCACAAACAGCTTACCACCATCTTCACACGTTTTACTTCGTAAACAGATGTTCCTTACCCAAACAAAGATGCTGCTGCAAGTGACAAATTGTTAAAAACTACAAAGAACCTGTGTAAACAAATTATTATTACTATGAGAATGGCATAAACAAATCTCTACCAATTTCAGGCAATTCTTCAGAGTCTCATGAAATGAAGTTGTCCTCGATTATGGGCCGTTCTATTTTCCCTCTGACCTGCATTCTCTCCCGTGAGATCTCTCTGGCTCTTTTGATAAACAACTTGAGACTTTCATTTTTGACCGGGCCTGGGTCGGAAGCGCCTCTGAGTAGTTATCTTTAAGGGGCGCTACATAAATTTCATAGATAGCTAAATGCTAAAATGTTAAGGAAGTTCTTACCTGTATAGCCAGGATGACAGTCACAGATGACTTCCCTAGTGTAGGGGTTCATCTGACATGAATCAGCATGCTGAACTTCACTGCCATCTCCTCCTGGGCAAAGACAAGGCTGGCAACCTTCCACGGTTCCTGGATCTCCATAATATCCAACAGCACACCTGTACAAGCAAATCTCTTCATATATCTAGCAAATTAATACAGGGTTGCCAGAAGGTTAATAAAACAAAAATCCATGACTTTTCATGACTTTTAAGACTTATTTTAGATGAAAAAGGACCTACTTTCTGTTATTTTATTTACATAATATTTATCAAAATTTAAAAATATGAATAGAAATATGTCTATGAATGATTTTTCCATTTTCCATGACTTTCCATGGCCTGCTACTTTCAAATTCCATGACTTTCTAGGACTTTCTTGGGAAAACACCTGTTTTTCCAGGTTTAATTATATTTTTATTGTGCAATGATCACATAATTTAAAAATAAAATTTGCACAGTTTTGCATAAATAGCTACTAAACTTGAATTTTCACTGAATATTTTATAAACAGTGCATTGATGAGTATTCCTGTAAAAATGCTCTGAGAATTCCAACAAAAAGTACAAACTTTCCAGCTGTGTTAAGCTGGAAACGTCAAAGCTGATCAAGCCACAAACCTTTCACAGTGGTTTCCCTCAGTGTTGAATCTACAACCGATGCAACGCCCTGTTATATCGTCGCACTCATCAGCATGCTCGTTGCACTGGCATGCCTCGCATTTGGGAAACATATACGTTCCCTTCTGACAACGGTCACACCTTTGTCCAACAATGGTGACAGCACAGATGCACTTGCACTGTCCAGTTGCAATGTCACAGAACATGTCACGTGATCCCAGCAAATCACAATCACATGCTGTTCAAGAACAGAAATTGTACAGATTATTAGCAGTTTCACAGTATTATGGAATAAACGAAAAAGCATGGTGAAGCAAGTAAACTTGATAATGATGCTTGTAAAAGCAGGACATACCTGGTTGGGGCACACCTGGCCGCAGGGGTCCTGGGATCCAAACCCCTACGAGAGACCAAAACCACGAATCTTAGGATATGATGAGATCCTTTAGGCGTGCTCCAACTCTATATTTGACTTCTGACGTTGTCCTGTATTTGAATCCTGTCCTGTTTCATTTTTTATGGGATTTGAGGAAGGGATAGTCAATTGGTAACTGGATAGTTGCCAGTTACCATACTGGCAACCATACAAGTGGCATTTTGAAGTAAGTAAGTATATCCTTTATTCAACCAACTGCTAACCGCACTTAAGTGTACATGAAATAGTGAATGAATCATTCTCATTATAAAAAAATCATCCTAAATGTTTAGACATATAAGCAAATATTAATGACTCATCAGACACTAGTGTGTAATTACTGTATTCAATGAAATACCACTCTCCCTGGATACGATAGTTACCATAAGTGCAACTGTGCAAGTTGCAGTGTGATACCTGCAAAGGAAGGTCACTTAATCACACTTCATGCTGAGTAATTAATGTATTCTAGGAAATACAACATACCCTGGATATGCAGACATCTGCTGGTTACAAACCTATACCGTTAAGAGCAGCGCTACAAGTGGCACTTTGACACATAAAAGGGGACAATACTGTTAATGAGACGTTTATATGGCATAATAAATGTGTTCTACAACCATCACTACAACCATGACCTTCGACCCAGACCACATGACTTTGTCCTACCGCTTAAAGATGACAGGAATTACATCCCAAGGATTCTATTTAAGAGCTTGATGTTGCCCCGTTGACCAAGTCGCCCTTTGCTGGAACAGATATTTAAAAACTATTAATTATTCACATTCTTCTTTTTATCTGGCAATACGACTTTCTGTAATGGGTTGCGGTGTGTCAACCTAGTGATTCAATATTAAACGAATATATATATCACTGAATATGGAGTTGAACGTGAATTGAATCTATTGGACAGAGCCACTCAGGAGACTCGATGGATTGTCATGTGGAAACAATTCCTGCCGACCGAGTCCTACAGTTTTGAAACATTCTTGCAACTTGTCCTATAATTGTACTTGTTCTATTGTACTTTCTATTGTACTTGTTGCAGGATATGCCACATCTGGTTACACTAATTGCTCATCCACCACAGGCTGCCTCTCTGTCTTAAGGACTGATCTTCTGGATATTGATCCAATTAAGGCTTGGTTTTGGTGTGCCATCGGTTGATGCCCTGTGTATTAGACACCGGTGTAGGGATTTCAGAATACCCCTCACCCACCTTAGCCCCCCCCCCCGGATAACTTGAAATTGCTTTCAGATTACCGGGTGGAATAATACGAGCTGTAATATGCCAAAACTAATCTTTGTCGGCGGCAACGGCCTATGTTGTCATAAGCTGCCGTTAAACTGAGGATCCAATTACCGGGTGGGGGAACTTGAAATGGGGGTAGCTTGAAGTCTTTTTACCAGCACATCAGAAGTTACTAATTCTAATTATTATTATTATTATTATTATTATTATTGTGGTGGTGGTGGTGGTGGTGGTGGTGGTGGGTGGTGGTAGTAGTAGTAGTAGTAGTAGTAGTAGTAGTAGTAGTAGTAGTAGTAGTAGTAGTAACTTGGCACTCACTCACCTTCACATCCATTTGGTCCAAAGCTATGGCTACCGGGTGCACATTGGTCACATCTCTGTCCAATCACGTTTGCCTTACAGTGACACTGGCCACCGATTGGCTCACAAACAGCACTCGTCGATCCAATTGGATGGCACTTGCAATCTAAAAGAATGATTTCACTTAACAATAAATTAACCAAGAATGAAGAACTAAAATCTTCGCTTGACTATGGCACACATTTTTTGGACCTAACACACCAGTAAGGCCAACCATGAACAGCAATATTCACATCATTGGATCTCTTGGCATCAAGAGCTCCAAGCCACCATCCAACATAGCTCCAAGCAGCCATGTGTGTGTGTGTACTTGTGCATATGTGTATTTGGGTGTATGTGTGTGTATAAGTGTGTGTGCTTTTGTAACTAAGAGATGTAACGAAGTGTGGGTTGGTAGCGCTCCTGATTAGATTGTCTTTAAGGGGTGCTATATAAAAATCGCCTAAGGAATGAATGAATGGGTGTGTGTGTGTATTAAAATTAAATACATATTAACGTATAAACGCCATTACAATTACACTAAGTAGGTAAGTAGCCTTTTAATAATGTACGACAATGCTCACATTTTACATATGTAGTACAACTATCAATTGACAAGCTTAGCACTTAACTGACCAACAGCTCCATTGTAGATCAGCGCAGACACACTTCGTATGTGCCGCAGACAATGCTCTGGCACCAAAGAACGTGCTACAGACAACTGGAACTCGACACATCTTCGTCGTAAGAAGTCTTCAACTGCAGCTTGACCTCGAACGGAAGCCAAGGAGGCAGAAATACTTGCCACATCCGGTATAAGAACAATCTGTGGAATCAATCAAAGTCAGCTTGACAATTGAAACATTCAAACATAACGGGAGTCTCACAACAGTGCTGGAATATATACTCCCTGCAATGTAAGTGTAATGTAAGTTCAGATAAGCAGGGGCGTCCATCCCCCCTTACGCCTATGAAGCATTCCCCTCATGTCATTAGATTACCCCCACGACGACCGCCCCAGACGATTGGAAGAGAAAATTATCAAAATTTGAATCAACCTGTTTTGGCTTGCGAGCCACTATAATTGTTGGTAAGATTGTTGCGGTGCTTCTCGACAATCTTCCTTCGGACGCCCATTTGCCCCCTCATAAACTTTCTGGATCCGTCATTGCCTCTAGTTAACAAGCAACCGTATCCAGTGTCTTATAGTAAACACCAATAAGATGTCTGTACTACTGAGGACCACATTTACTGTTTTTTGAGTTTTCTCGTCGTAATGCCTGAGTGGTCGTCTTACTCGATGAACCGGAAAGTTTACATCAACATCGTCGTAGACCGTTGCAAATCGTTGTGCTTGTGTAACTAGACTGCCATGAATGTTCATTTACTCTGAGCAGTTTCAGGTTCTGACTGCACTGACGTATCAGCTGAGCCGCAACTGCCATGTCAGCAGAGGTTGATTGCAAGATTCTTGAAAGGGACCAGTAAACTAAAACATTTTCTGTAAGGTAGGCCTATGCAAGTAAAATTTCTTTCCCCCCTGAAAAGCCAATGAAGATCTCTGCTTCATTCCCCCCATAGGATGGACGCCCCTGCAGATAAGTAAAGTAAAGGTATGGTAAGGTAATAAACAAGACTAGTTTCAGTATAGATTATAAACTTCTAGAGACACATGGTTTATGGTGTGGCCAACCTTCGGAGCAAAGAAGGCTGAAGACAAGAAAATCAAGGGAGCCCACACAGCGGGGCAAGATGGGCCATCAAGTGAGCTCACACAGTGGGGCAAGATGGGCCCTTGTTCTTCATGGAATTGAACATCTTGGCCCACATCAGTCCATGATAACATGTTCCACTTTTCGTCTATTCTCCATCCAGCACATATTTCTGTGGGCACCTATGTCTGCATTAGTTGGAAATAATTTATAAACAAAACTCCGTGTTAAATTACCTCATCCCATGAAAACAGTTTGCAAATGAATTGCTCGGCTGGAATTTTTAATTTTAATGTGCAGTGTCTAGTGCTGGCAAAATTACAGTCGACAATATTCTGCAGACTACAGACTAAAGTTGCACAATAATCATAGTCTTATTCTGTGGTAGCTGTACTGCGGTAATTACTAGAGACCTTTGCAGACTACCGCCAATTTAACTACCTCTGAAATTATACACTGTAAAAGAGCTCGCTCTGCAATTTCTGTTTACATTATGAGTTTCAAACTTGGAATTTAAAGCAACAAGTAGAAGCATAACCAAGTTCTTACTGAATCGATTAGAATGCTTGCATTCTGAATGCCTCGCTTGTAGTAACCTAGTTTCATGCGTAGAGTATAAGGAACTCCACTTTCAAGGCACAACGTTGTCGCGGACATAAAATGCCTTGTGCCTGAAAGACCAAAAGTTTTATTGTCTCACCGACATGATAATTATCATTTTTATCATGATGTATATAATAAAGGCATTAATTAGACTTATCTATAGGTGACCTGGCTGTATGCATGCAATGGTGAATATTGTGAATAGTGCATGAGCCATGAGTTGTAGAATTACGGAATGATTTGGATGATAGTGCTGTCTCAGTGGACACTATCACAGCTTTTAAGAGGAAGCTAGGCAAATTGGGCTATTAAGCGTTCCAGGTTAATATGCAGTGGTTCTAACACAGACTACACGTCTTCTAAACCACTTAAACCCTTGCAATGAAGGCATATTTATTCAAACTACTGCACGGAATACTTCACAAGAGAAGGTACTTTTAATAATTACCTGGTAAAATGCTGACGGGCTTATAGTCCTGTTTTGGTCGACTGTTGGCACAGCCTCCATGAGGATCTACTGGGAATGGCCTCACAAGCAACACCCTAATGTCATCCCATCTCGTAGGCAACTTCAGAAAAAAACAAAAAACATTCTAATTTTTTCAACAACAGTCTTTTCAACTCTCTTGGCAATTGTTGTATGGTCTTTGTTAACTTCGTTTTATGACATTCTAAGGTTCTACTTTTTCTAGTTAATTTCATTTATATGCATCTAATTAATTTGAACGGTATTATGCCATTTTTATGAGTGTGATGATCCGAAATAGGAAAATCTCAAAAACAAAAAAACAAAAACAACAAACTTTTCATTTTGAAAAAATTTAGTTTTTTCCACCCCTGCATGAGTCTGACAAAAGCGCTGAATTTAATGCTAACGTAAACCTCTGAAATTTATTAGCGCCACACAAAGCCACGTCTGGTAGATTGCAGCTTAATACCGGGGTTGTATCAAATCAAGCCCTCTACAGCCAGGTCCATTTGTCCGTCCCGATGATAGAGGCCTATACAGCATGGTGCTACGGACGAAATGCTTGATGATGGCGGTCGTGCCGTGGCCATGGGCCAGAAATCCCAGAATCCTTGGTAAACCTTCATTCACGATTTTATTCTCTGCCATTTTGAAGCCAGATAATTTTGTCAAAAAGACACAGTGAAGCAAACAGAAAGAGACAGAAAGCAGGATTTGACGAAGCGTATCCTATTAACTGAATAAAATGGTAATTACAGAGTTTTTGTTTATGGAAACCTTGCATAACTATAATATAATATTCATGTGACGTGCTTACATTATGACGTCATTTTGTTACCCTAGATACGCTCAGCCGTTTGCCAACAGAGGCTTGCATTATACACTGTGTCCGGAAAAAAAGGGACCCTTTTGGTAATATGAAAATAAACTAGTAAATGTTCATCGATTTTTAAAATTCCAAGACCATTTTAATCCTGATATAATTTGCTAAATACTGGTTAAAGTATGAAAGTTTTTGTTATTTAATAATGACGTCATAATGACGTCATTTTCATCAAAATTCAAGCGTCAAGGACGGCACAAAAAATCATCTAAAAGTTTCAATATTATTTTAAACTGTCATTTATCAATTATAAAGTTTAGTTTAATTTAATTTTTATATCTGAATAATATTAGACTACAAGGCGTGCTCAAAGTGTCCGCCTTCGGCCTCAACACAAGCTTCAAGACGAGCGCGCCATTGGCCAATTGCAGCATTTTCTAACCGTGTTGTTTTTACAATTTGGTATTTCAAGACGTCATTATGACGTAATTTTTTTAACTAGGCCGTTCATAAATTACAGTTTTGTTGATAATTATGTCAGGATTAAAATGGTCTTGGAATTTTAAAAATCGATGAACATTTACTAGTCTTTTTTCGTATATCACCATAAGGGGTCCCTTTTTTCCGGACACAGTGTAGTTGCATAACTATATTCATGTGACGTGCTTACATTATGACGTCATTTTGTTACCATAGATACGCTCAGCCAATTGCCAACAGAGGAAGTCATCTCACGTCAAGAAAAGGCCGACGCTTCAGAAAACGAAGAGCATTGCTGCGTGCAAAAGCAGGTGTCTTGTAGATAGGGCCATACAGAACAAAATAATTATTTCGATTCTATCATGTCTGCTTTTACAGTGCTTCGTAATTCTTGCGCCGGTGGATAAGCTGGTCTCCGACGCGGCATCTGGCGCAGAGAAATTTCGGAGATTAATATTACAATACACACTAGTTAACAGCTGAGACGATTCGTTACGAGTGAATCCAGCGAGTGCAAAGAGCGAAAAATTTGACCGCAAGTACCTACTGACACTTAGATATGGGCTGAGAAGGCGCCAGAATTTGGGTGTGGGATGAAACAAAGTGTACAACAAACAGTTTCTTTATATGTATCCATATGTATACATGTATAACATGTATTTGCGTGCAGCGTGCGTACAAATATCGAAACTCGTCACTTTTAGGGCTGTCGTTTCTCGCTATGACAGTATGTTACGTTGAATCTGCATTGATATGGCGCCTGCATTGAGCAAGACGCGATATACATTTTCAGATATCGTACATACATGCACTTTTTTTACCAATAATTTAATCCTATATAGGTCTAAAATAGACCTATGTGTGTGTGTGCAAGCCCCTTTCCAGTCGAGCCTGCGCATTTAACACGTAAAACGTAACACCTCAAGCTATCTGCCGCTCATTATCTTTTGTTTCAAATCTGTTCATTCTGTCTTAGGGTAGGGAAATCGACTAGCTTAAAAGTAAAATATTGTAGCCGAATGGGGTACGCACCTTCCCTTTCGGCCGGACAATGCGGTGCATATTTTACCTGTATAACTACTGGGACAAATGTCCCAGTAGTTTTAGGATTTGCCCTAGTAGTTTTAGGATTTGCCCCAGTAGTTTTAGGATTTTGCCCCGGTAGTTTTAGGATTTGTCCCAGTAGTTTTGATAATTTGTCCCAGGTAATACTCTACTTTCAATGTTAGTTTCCAATATTGAAAGTAGAGAAGCAGACTTTGTCCCAGTAGTTTTAGGATTTGCCTCAGTAGTTTTAGGATTTGTCCCAGTAGTTTTGATAATTTGTCCCAGGTAATACTCTACTTTCAATGTTAGTTTCCAATATTGAAGGTAGAGTAGCAGACTTTGTCCCAGTAGTGCAAATCCGTTAAAATATGGACTGGAACAGAGAACTTGAAGAATAATTAGCTATTGAGCAAGCAATCAAGAAATGTTCTATAACATTACATCATTACATCATTGTATTAACATTTCATTTACACAATAATATTATCATGTGCCATCATGCACATCTAAATAAAACCAGCAAATTATCGTTTTTTAATGCAGTTACACTCTAACTGTGTAAATAAGTAAGTACTTATTTATAAGTATTTAGTATCAGTAAGTAAATTTTCACTGGTTCGATGGCCGGGACTAATGAGTTTTTTCTTGAAGTGGTGCTTTATACATGTCATATTACAAATGTAATTATAATAAGTAAATAAGAATGTAACTAGGAACATAATGGTTAATTAGAATGAGCAACTGACCGTTGTATCATATCTCACAACGACCGAGTAATTGAGCGTAAGTGGAATGTCATCAATTTGAAAATCAATTATATCTCCTTCAAAAGCTCTCATAAATCCTGGACCTGTCCAAGTAGCAGTAGCTCCATCTTCTGGTTTCGTTAGCACAACAACTGCTCTCTGTTGAAAAAAGACATAAAAAATCCACTAAATCAAAGTTATATCCAATAATCAATTTCTCCCAAGGTATATAAAATTATGACCGCATGGTACCAAGAAAACATCTTTAGATTATGAAATACTCCAGGAATTGCAAATACGTTTTGGCATCATTTACAGCCAATTTATTTGAATATTTCTTGAATGCATCATGGTCACATTTTACTGCTTAGTTTCAAATGTTTGCAAGATTTAGATTAAATACCTTGAAAATAAGAAATACAAAGTTAACTTTCAGAAAATGAACGCATAAAGGTAGGCTTTTAAATTGTTGCTGCGAAAACAAGCAGTGAGATAATACTTTACAGCATCTTGCTTGCCACACCGTGGTTTGTGTTATTGTGCTTGCCATTACAGAACTTAGTCATTCCATATAAATGCTTAAAACTGAAGGAAATACATAAATTCCTAACCCCTCTCGCTTTTGCCAGTTCTGCTTCGTAAAGAAGGTGATCCAGGTTGGGAAAGTAGAATCCGGCAACGGGTTCGGTACAGGAAATTCCGACGATGTTTGGGCGACAGAAGCACTGACCATCTGCTTGACCACAGTGACCATCTACTGCTCCACCCAAGTCACAGTCACATGGGATGCATCCATCTGGATGGAACTGGCCAAATCCCCAATAGCCATCCTAAATCAGAGACACAAAAAGTATCTGGTAAGAGTAGTCATTTGTGCCTCTGAGTAAATATCTTGAACGGGCGCTATATCAAGTTTCATTGATTGATCGATTGATTGATTGATTGAGTCATAATCTAATCTAATCTTTGAACCAGCTTCCTCAAACGGACATAGAATGGCAAGGAATCAGCTTCTTCACAGGGATAGAGAACCAGGTTCTTCACAAGGGTGTAGAGAACCAGCTTCTTCATAAGGGCAGAGAAGGGCAGGGAACCAGCTTCTTCACAATGACAGGGAACCAACTTCTTTACAAGGAGAGGGAACCAGCTTCTTCACAAGGGCAGAGAACCAACTTCTTCACAAGGGCAGGGAACCAGCTTCTTTACAAGGTCAGGGAACCAGCTTCTTCACAATGGCAGAGAAGGGCAGGGAACCAGCTTCTTCACAATGACAGAGAACCGGCTTCTATACAAGGTAAGAGAACCAGATTCTTCACAAGGGCAGAGAAGGGCAGGGAACCAGCTTCTTCACAATGACAGAGAACCGGCTTCTATACAAGGTAAGAGAACCAGATTCTTCACAAGGGCAGAGAAGGGCAGGGAACCAGCTTCTTCACAATGACAGAGAACCGGCTTCTATACAAGGTAAGAGAACCAGATTCTTCACAAGGGCAGAGAAGGGCAGGGAACCAGCTTCTTCACAGAGACAGAAAACCAGCTTCTATACAAGGTCAGACAACCAGCTTCTTCACAAAGGCAGAGAAGGGCAGAGAACCAACGTTTTCACAAGGGCAGGGAACCAGCTTCTTTACATGGTTAGAGAGCCAGCTTCCTCACTAAGGCTGTGTCAAGTCATAAGAGTCTGGTCAGAAAAAATTCCAGTTTCCATGTTTACCATTGAACATCGTTTCTAGGGCTACATAAATGACCGATCACGTTAAATAAGAACCTAGCTAAATTTCTAAATTGAACATAACATTCGTTAACTCAAAATATTCTTTTAACATCACTTACTGTCAACGTTTCCACATTAATTTGTCATTCAGATCTTCCTTACGATTTTCTCAAACACTTGAAAAGTAATTAAGTTGACATGACAACGTTATACGACATCAATAAATAGCAAAGGTAACCCAATTCTCTCGAGTTTATTAGATGGGGTTTGCCCCAAGTAACACCACAGCTGTCGGAGCTGACAGTATCTTGATTGTTCCCACTTGAAATGGACCACTTGAGGTGGAACAAAAGCTGACAAGAAACAGGATATTTTCACAGCTGTCTTGTTAATGAATGAGCCAAGCACCGTCAGAAGGGCTCCAGCACTATGTCTGGCATATCACTTATATAGCGCCTTCCATAACATCACTAAGTAAGTAAGTAAGAATATCCTTTAATAGACCAATTGCTAACCGCACTAACCGCACCGGGTTTTGCCGAATGCTAACAGTAGCATTAGGAAACGTTTATAGCCAGAATGCTGTACTCATACTAATTAAATGGCCATAGATACTGTTTAAGTGATTGCCTACTTAATGGTAGATGTTAAGTTCACCAGAGTGCTGTTCAGTGCCGGCGCCAGGATTTCAGGTTTGGGGGGGGCTAAAGCTCCAACACCTTCCCTTTTGTCCCCTCTTCCTAGTGATTTGCAGTGATTTCCCACTTTTTGGGGGCTGAGCCGCAGTTAGGGGGGCTTAGCCCCCCCCCTAACCCCCTGGCGCCGCCTCTGGTGCTGTTTGGAAGCTAGTTACATAAAGAATATACTTGTTTACTTACTTAATTTGGTGTACAAACAACATAGTCTACCAAACAGAACCATCTACTCAAGAGAGTCAGAACATTCACTAAAGCAAAAGGTTACTCTAATGGGAGACTACAGAACAATACTGTGTACCCGACGATTAGCAATTATCATATATATATCACCTTTTACAGAACAAATAACTCAAAGGTGCTTTCCTAGGGGCACGGTGGCCAGCTCGATGGAGTGGATGGTCTGTAATGAGGAGAGTACGGGTTTGAGTCATCACACAGGTGGTTGCAGTGTAGGGACCCTGAGCAAGTCCTTCACTCACAATTGCTTAGCACCATCAATGCTTTGTTGTTTGGTCGTGTGTACACTTCTGAACTTTGGAAGGAGGGTAATGCCAAGTGCAGTTTCATTGTATTGCATAGATCTTCTTAGTGCTAACACTAATATGTATTGTATTGTATTTGAAAATTTGTTAAGCGCTTCTTACAGTATAAGCTATTCAGAGTGAAAGCCCCGAGGGAATAAAATAGTCTTTACGCAGCGGGCAGATTGTCATCAATAAACGAATATAATAATAAGATGAGGGAGAGACCACAGCCAAAATATTAGAGAGTATAAAGGGGAAGGTAATTCCAAGAGGAAGGACCCACAATGTCATAGCATAATGGTTATTAACGTTGGACTATCAAGCCGGAAGCCAGGCGTTCAATCGTGCTAGTATAATATTAATAATACTTTCGTTTATGGAAACAATCCGGTTGACAAACCGCAACCGGTTACAGTGTAGACTACAGTTATGCAATTGAAACAATTCACAAGGACACAAATGACAGAAGACATAAATCTTAACTACTAACAGAACAGACAGCCTGCAATACACGGCGCTAATAGCAGCCTACAAAGCATGTCCGCCCTACGGCACTCGAACTCGGTACCTCTCGCTCTCCATGCCAGTGTGTTATCCAATGCGCTATCGGGCAGGATAGTAGGTAATCGTAATCCGTGCTAATTTTCCACTGCGGCCTTCTAGTCAACTAAACTATAAAATGTGTCCTGAACATCAACTTTTAAATGAATTCTGCCACATCCGGTACTCTGATAGTGCCAGTCCCAAACCTGGAGAATGGTCCACCTTTCAATGGCCTTGGCATCCAGAAGATGTTGTTAAACATTGGAGGGTATACTTGCCAGTGGGAGGATTGGATGACATTTTAAAAGGACTTATCACTTGCCTTCACACAACATTGGCTTTTATCTAACCCTCTAATGATGAGCATTTACTAAAAGTGACTGAGAAACCAATGCAGCTCATCGCTAAAGGATTAAATCACTCAATATGCATACAAAGTTTGTAAATCTGAATCATGCAAATGCCAAAGTGAAATAGTGGAAATGCCAATGTGAAATAGTGGAAATGCCATTTGAATTGAAATAGTGGAAATGCCAAAGTGAAATAGTGTATTCTGACAACGGATTTAAAAAGAGTGGGCTGGTAAAGTTGGGTCTTTTGTGGTACACATTCCTAATAGGGCTAAGACTAACAAGTTCCATACATATGGCTTCATCTACGAGTTAGCTTAAAGGGACCATGGAGTAGCCTTCTATTTCTTCAGCTTTAATGCAAGGACAAGAAAATAAAGGATATGTACGGTAATAATAACAAGTGACAACTATAATTCATATTGAGAACTTTAATCCTATCTCCATCTTCAATGCCATTAATAAACACACGGACTGCATTCACGGCCGCCGCTTCCAAACAGATAATAATCAAAGCGAGTAACTTGGAAGCCCACGGCAAAAGCATCCGTCTTGCACTACCGAAGACCACCTGTAACCACGGCTTCTCGACATGAAAGAGCTGGTCTATTGACTCAGAAGCCGCATGTTCTTGTGCGGAATTATCTTCAAGTGTATTCAATTGCAGCCGCAAACATTGACATCAGCCGCGGCTGAATGCAATTATTCTGTGATCAACTGGGTCAATGTCGGACTGCTTGCCGACTCCTCGAGACACGAAAATTACTGTTGGCCTGTTTGCACGGTCATGCATCCCGTAACGACCGCTTCCCAGGTCATCGAATTCTAAATGACAGAATTGTATTTAGGTCTGTATGCTTAGGTGCAGTAAAGTTGCCACAGTTCATGGGCACACCGCTGCATGTAGATGGTCTAGTACTCTAGTGGATAGTGTGCTGCATTTAAACCTAGGCTATAGGTCAGAGGTTCAAATCCCTGTCGGAACAGAACGATGCTGAACAGTATCTATTCCACTATGACTCCTAGCTATGTAATGGGGGACTCTGTGAGCAGTTCCTTTAAGCGGCGATAGGCGTCGCCAGTATGTGATGTGGTCAAACTTTAGACAACTTTAGCGTAAATAAACCATAGACATCATATATTAAATGTAAGATGTCTATGAAATAAACCTACCGCACAACAGAGCACACATTTTACCTAGAGTAGCCAAACTATATCCCATCCTGGCGCCACCTATAGCAGCCATTTTTAGCCCCATTTTAGCAGTTCAGAGTCTCCCTCTCTCTCTCTCTCTCTCTCTCTCTCTCTCTCTCTCTCTCTCTCTCTCTCTCTCTCTCTCTCTCTCTCTCTCTCTCTCTCTCTCTCTCTCTCTCTCTCTCTCTCTCTCTCTCTCTCTCTCTCTCTCTCTCTCTCTCTGTTTTCTGCAAAAGCTTGAAGACCAGTTTGTTCAAATGTGGTTTTATTGTGTTATGTTGGCAGCGACTCTGATGAATCTATCTTGAAGTACCGCTATATAAATTTGCATTTACCATTACCGTTACCGGTACCAGTCGTATGCTGTCTGTGGAAGGGTCAGTGAGCAAAGGACAGGATTGGTCACACACTCTCACAGGCCAAAGCTAGAAAAGCACAGTACCGGTATAGTCACTTATTTAGGTTGGTTTTGGGACAGCTCTTCTTTTTTCCTTCAGATGTACATAGTAATAATACACGTTGCATGCTGCAGTAGCAGCTATAAAAGATAAGCTTCAACTTATGAAAACAGCACAGCAAATGTGAATTACTTACCTGGCACCTGTCACAGTGTTTTCCTGTCACATATCGTTTACAACGACACTGTCCACTGAGCAAGTCACAATCGGTGCTGCCACCCATAGTGCCCAGGACATTGCAGTGGCAAGCTAAATATAAACAGACAACAAAATGCTTCACAGCATAAAACCGTAATCATTATTTCATCCCTAAACAATCTACACATTTAATGACTGCTTTGTATAAAAATATGATTTGTTAGATTCAACAATACTGAAATTGTCACATTACAGCACAGATTGATCAATTATAATTTATATACTAAACAGTACTAAAATTGTCACATTAAACTACAGAATTATGAATTATAATATATGTACTAAACATTACTAAATTGTCACATTAATTGGCACAGGATTATTAGTTATAATATAAGTACTAAACAGTACTAAAATTGTCACAGTAAACCACAATTTTATCAATTATAATATCTGAACTTGCTATGAATTACTGAACACCTACGCTCGCAACCATCTTCCTTTCCTGCACCTAGGTTCCAGTAACCATGCTCGCAGAATTCACACCTTGTTCCTGTGACGTGGTGCCTGCAGGTACATTGTCCAGCCACCGAGCCCAGCTCATTGTCTGTGTAAGCGTCACATTGTCCACCAAAAAGAGATCCAACTGGATCACAATCACATGCTAAAACGGAACACCTAACTAAATTAAACCACTTATTATTATTATTATTATTATTATTATTATTATTATTATTATTATTATTATTATTATTATTATTATTATTTATTATTATTATCATTATTT
>JACEVL010000282.1:80000-105000 GCA_020284085.1 Aporrectodea caliginosa | reverse complement strand
AATAATATCTACCATCAGACAACCAAAGCACAACCAATGAGTCTCAATTCTTCAGCCGATTTGCTAGGAGGTGCAAGTCATCAAAATCTTGAAACAAATTTATGTTGTTGTGGGGCTTAAAATTTCCCACCAGGGCAGAAATTTGTTTCAAGATTTAGGCTTCAATTTGTCACATAAACAACTCAGCTACAATGAGTACACCGACTGTACACTGTCAGTAGGAAGATCGTGTGGCAGGGGAGAGGGCTGTTAACTGCCTTCATAAGGCTAAGAAACAAAGTTGCTACCACCAGCGTTTAAAATGGGTGGGAACGAGTGGGAACGGCGTTCCCACTGCTCTCAAAATTTTTTGCTTGCGTACCCACTGCTCACAGTGTAATGGTAACACATGCATTCCAATAAAACTTCTTTGGAGATCCCATTGCTCACCCAAACCACTTTAACCACTGGCAGCCACTTCATATCCGTGGCTTCTTCTCAGTGCTAACTTAATTGTCAGCTCTTCTTCATCATCCATTTAATAATTTTTTAGACAGACCTTCCTATGTATAATGAATTTCAATAAACAAATGATTTAACAGTTTAACACACAAGGTATGAGAAATAGCTTGACCCCAATGTAATCTCCCACGGGGAGATCACAAAGTTCTCCTGAGAAATGTAATTGGCTAAGTGCATCACCAGAAATAGAAAGATAAGCATTACAGCATGCAGAAAAATTATGCAAAAACTCATGTAAAAATGACATCAGACAGTGAAAAGGAGGTCATCACGAACGGTTATATACTTCCTTCATATTATTAATTTTCCATATTATCCATAAGACCAGCAAAGTATACTATGCTTAAAATAATCCAAGAACACGATGGAAACCAGATGTACTTGTCCATCAGCAGTCTTTCACCTTCCATTACTTCATGCCTGGGTAAATTTTACACAGAGCTCATTGAATATTCATCACAACCTTCATAAATATTCATCATGACCTCAACTACAGTCATTCACATTCTCATTTATATCTTCATGCTTTTTCAATTTTTTCAATCCTATCAATAAGCCTTTCAATTCTTCATCAGCTCTGATATGAATAAATTTAAGCTTGCTAGTCATAATAAATTTTTGCATAAATGCACGGGTTACTCTACTATGGTAATGCATTTTTACTGACTGTTCTTAAGATCTACAGCTATGAACAAAGTTTTATATTTGTCAGGTGGTTCTAAATTGGAATTAATACCATTCAGTATATAGAGAGGCCATAAATTAATGTATATATTACCCTTAAATGTCATTTAAGCTATCTAAGCAACTTAATGGCAGTAACAATAACTACTACACAGATGCCAATATATTAGATCCATTTATGGTGCTATTAGGGCCATTAGCGTCGCCACGGGGGGCAAGGGGGGCAGCTGCCCCCCAACCCTGGTCAGGCTGGGTCCTGGGATTCGTGCAAATCCGGTGAGTTTTTTTAGGGGGGTACCCTATGTTGTGTG
Organism: Aporrectodea caliginosa; assembly: GCA_020284085.1. Classification (NCBI taxonomy): domain Eukaryota; kingdom Metazoa; phylum Annelida; class Clitellata; order Crassiclitellata; family Lumbricidae; genus Aporrectodea; species Aporrectodea caliginosa. The sequence goes on along the minus strand of JACEVL010000282.1, from coordinate 103,504 downwards.
TGGTTTGACATTTTACATTTTAAGTCCTCTTCTCCTCTTCCAAAGTTTGTTTTCTTTTCAAAGACTAATCACTAATCAACAGGTGACGGATTGTGGTTTACACAAAGTATACAGAAGAATAGGGAAAAGTTCTATGTAGTTTATCTCTCCTATTCGCAGTGGTGAGTCATGATAGGGTGACATATTTACACCAGTCACACAGCCGCATTCCAACAGTTTAGCCCCCGCCATATACGCCACCTAGTTTGCGTGCAATCGTAAACAAATACATTTGTAAACTGTCACTTTCATTGGCCACTCTCTTCTGTCACCTCACTGTCAGCTTTGCCCTTACAATATATGCAATGGTTGGCTAAGTTGACTGTCCAAGATTAGATATGGATATCAATAGTCTGCCTGCCTCTTTGAGCTACACCTGCAGGGATGCAAACAGATGATGCATTCTCGCTCAACGAGTGCACTCACGAGCATCAGTGTGCTAGTGTGTGCGTGTGTGTATATGTATGTGGCGTGTGTGGGTATAATACTTGTTGTAAAATAGATGCAAAATATAGCAAACTGATTCACACTATCTTGGTTTTAAGACAAGGGAATAAAAATATTTATGAATTAATACTCCCACGCCCGCCAATTCTTGAGAGCAGTGGGAACGCCGTTCCCACGCATTCCCGCCAACTTTGACCTCTGAATACAGTCGTTTAAAGCAATCGGTGTTCTGTTTCTATTGTCGATTGTTTACCAGTAAAACTGCATCATCACTGCTTGGCTTCCCGATTCGGTAGTTGAATCTTTCATGCTTGGTTTGTATAGGCCTACCATTTGTAAACTATGCTATTTGTTTCTGGTCAGCAATCTGTTTACCTTAAGGCTTAATTGTGGCGTTCTTGGATATTGAACGTATTTTCTAGTTTTTATATTAATTTCAATAAATGTCGGGTTTGCTAATATTATCTGTAGTCAAGCTCAAATACGGTTCAAGCTACATCTTAAACCTCGGGCTAGCACGATCCTTGCACGGGGACTTTAAATGGTGTGGCGTCCATTCGAACGGGCGAGCAGTGATGAAGGATTGAAAAATGAGCAGGGTCGAGGCCGTATATATACGGTCACTATAGAAAAACGCAATCATTAAACATTTAGCTACGAGTCACAGTTGGCTCCTATCAGCGCTGAAATAATAGAACAATCTTGTTCCGATGATAGCTTAAAATGCTACCATTACAGTGTGGAAATTCAAAAAAATTTAAGTGGGGAGGGGCACATCTTCCTCCCCAAACCCTCCCCTGCTCGGCGCTCCGCGCCTCTGCGATCGTCCTTCGGACGCTCATTTCTCTGTCCTCCTATGCCTTGCCCCCCCAACCTTGAAGCTCTGGCGACGCCACTGATTAGGGCTCAGATTAGCACAATGAAAGTGCTGTGAAATTGATAGCCTATATTCATTTCCTAAGTTCTGACATGTCTGATATTGGACTGTAAAAGGTTTGATGATCGATAACTTGGGATAAATTACAAACCAATTATAACACAATAAAACAGGAATCATTTCTCACTTGAATTAACTGCTAGAATCTGCTTTGCTTGGACTTGTATAGCTACCACAGAAATCTGACAAAAACCTGGTAGAAATCTGATAGAAACTTGGCAGAATTCTGACAGAAATCTGGCAGAAATCTCACAAATATCCAACAGAAATCTGGCAGAAATCTCACAAATATCTGTGAGAAATCTGGCAAAATCCAACAGAAATCTGGCAGAAATCTGATGTTCATTTGACGAGGCACATCTATGATGGTGTGCAAAGACCAGGTATTTCTAAGGCTGCAGTGTTTGTAAGTTATGTTTCAATTAACTGGCCCCCACCTTCACAAATTCTAAAGCTGTCACTGGGGTGATAAGACCTGTGTGATGTTACTAAAATAATAAGCAAATATTGGTAGATCAACACCTGTGCCAGTGTGTGAGTCTCTCTCTCTCTCTCTCTCTCTCTCTCTCTCTCTCTCTCTCTCTCTCTCTCTCTCTCTCTCTCTCTCTCTCTCTCTGCCTCTGTCTGTCTGTCTCTCTTCTGCACCTCTGTCCTTCTGACCTACACTATCTCCCTTCTATCAATAAGGTTGAGTATTGTTAATGGTCTCTCCAGTAAAATAAGTCAATGGGTCATTACTATGAAAGTGGGACTCATTAGTGTAAAGACACACTTGACCCCGGCAGACCAGACCTCTTAATCACAGCTTAATCTGTGGAAACTTCATTGACACATCAGCTATAGAGTAAAACCAGGAAATAGTACTCAACTTACCACTCAGTTTTTCAATAATATAACTAATATTGAATTCAAAATTATTTTTCAGTTACATATCATATGTTAACCTTAGATATTATTGTGTTAACATTAATCATAATCATGATTAACTTCTAAAGCACAAGGTGTAATCAGTGACATAGCTTCAATTTTTGGCCTCCTCACAGAATATTTACATGGGTTCTTTTCATACTTTGAGTGGGCCTCCTCTTTTTCAGATTGGGCCAGGGTCCTGATAGTTGTGGCCATAGTTATGTCTCTGAGTATAATAATATCTAGCCTCAACTTCTAAGGTAACATGTATCAGCTGATGGCTCTCCAAAACCAAAACATAAAGTATGGACCATAATTATAATACACAATTCTCTTAAGGGTAACTTGGAGTTAGTCCTATAGTATACTTTGAACTTTACCAATGTGCAGAGGTTTTAACCACCAAGGTAGCTAATCAGACTGTAGCCGAATATTACTTGTTTCTTCATAGGGATAATTCTCCTCATCTTAATTAACTGATTAATTAATTAATTAATTAATTAATTAATTATGTGGGAGCAGCTAACGCAGATGACCTTTCAACTTTCCAGGAGGTTAATACAGATCATCCAGTTTACTCTGACTACCTTTCGGTTCTGTATCAGATTTCCGGAATCTCATTAGTAACTTATGGACTCTGAGTCAGGACTTGGAACGACTCCAAGCAAAGCTATACCAGAGAGCCTCGAGAGCTGTTTATACAGGTGTGATAAACTCAGGCAATTAAGACTAATTGATTAATTTTTTTACATGCACTTTTTTGTCCTATGAAGTCACGGACAATTCAAAATCCATTGCTATCTCTGGAAGTTAGCTTAGGGCATAGCTATATATCTCTTTTTCTAAACAAACATCAAGCATGACTGTGGTTAGAACCTACAGCTGTAGGCCTATACAGTGTCATTAAAATCATGCCAACTATACATACATGTGACCTTCAACCAGACAGTTAATGCTACACAAAGGTGGCCATGACGCTATGTCGTACAGTTTATGTTTCCTGACCACAATAATATAGCCTCTGCTCTCCCCTGTCAATATTTTAAGAGCTCACACCTCCGTATGCAAACCACATGGCGTATATTCATTCTTATTTTATACTCATTCTATGCAAAATAATTATATAATTATAATCCAATACTCCCAGCTGACAGCCTGATGTGCAAAACATTTATTGTTAGGATGCTATAAACTGTTCAAACTGTGTACATCAAAGTGTGATTAGCAATTGGCTAATAAAGAACATAATACTTACTTACTTACTTACTTACTTACTTACTTGCTTGCTTGCTTGCTTGCTTACTTACTTACTTACCTACTTACTTACTTACTTACCTACTTACTTACTTACCTACTTACTTACTACTCTAAAGGTAAATAAAGAGGTTGGCCTAAAGATTGAATGGTTTAAGCGTTTGGGTAAGCTCTCAGAAATGATGAATTATCTCACCATGCACAAGGAATCAGAAAAACAAATGAATCTTACCAAGAATGAAGACAGTTATTGAAAAGCATGCCTGATGCAATGCCTTAACATCCATAATGGAGGTTGACCAATTTCACTTCACAGCTTTTAAGCCTTCAGTTGATCACATGTTGCTAGTCTGACACAATGTCATGTTAACTGACAAAGATGCTGCCTTTTGCAATAACTTAAAGTATATCGAAGAGTTGATCATTCGCAGAGTTTTACTCCAAATCACAAAACTCAGTGTATTAAAACTTCCACTAGTCATGCTCCATGCTCATCAACTTCTGCTAGCCGAAATTGATTAATTTAAACAATGCTTGTCTGCAGGTAGCCTAAGCATCAGTTTGCAAGCACCTGCAAGATTCAACATCGTAAGATTATCCGCACCAGTATCATTCTGCGACGACTTTTAACTGTCAACACCGTATGCAGCAACATTGCTCATTAAATTTTAACGATCTTCAGTAAATATCCGTTCAGTGTTACTGTCTCTAAAACGCCGAATTGAACAGAGATGCCAGATCTGCTTACTTACTTACACGCTGGCAGCGCACCGCTGTGTGACAATATGTTTATTTGTCATCGCTGTGTGACAGCAGCAGCCGACATACGAACTAGGCGCTCACCTCCGTCGTCTGTTGGTCATTATATTACTATGCACAGTCACGACCAGCCCAAATCTGCTCTGACAGCTACCGCCCTCTATTCGGTCAACAACTGCTAGTCCTAGAACTGCAGCTCTTAACTGATCTGTAAATGTAGCAATAGAAAGACACTAAAGTATGCACGCATGGGCGTCCGCAGGAATTTTTTAGGGGTGGAAAAAATTTTTAAGGGGGCAAAGTTTTGACTTATTGGCACGGGGGACTGTTGAACAGAGGTGCCGAAAGTAGATTATTACGTCACCCTCAGTGCTCGCTCCTGCGTTTAGGGGGTCTGGCGCGAATCCCAACAGCCGCCAGCGCTTTTGGAAGCATTTGACATTATATGGAGCCTATCTTAGAAATCTATATCTGAACCTTTATTTCAAACATAAAACTGTTTAAACGTTCAATGTTTTTATATATTTCTAATTCTTCAGGTTATCGTGACTAGTTTGGATAAAAAATTGTGGAAACAATCATAGCCATCAATTAGGCCTATTAAAAACTAAGATGATAAGTAAACAAATTTATATATGCGAAAATCCAGTGGGAAATTGCCTCTTGCCCCTCCAGACACCTCCGTCAAGTAGGCCTACCTGTAAATATAATTTATGATCGCTGATGATATAATTTTATGGATATTAATTACTATTTTAATTATTGGCTAAAGTGCATCACCAGAAATAGAAAGATAAGCATAACAGCATGCAGAAAAATTATGCAAAAACTCATGTAAAAAAAGACACCAGGCGGTGAAAAGGAGGTCATCACGAATGGCTATACTTCATTCATATTATTACTTTTCCGTATTAGCCCTAAGTTTGACACAAGTAGTAACACCATACAGCATTTAAAATAGGCTAATCCACGAACGCGATGGAAACCAGATGTAGACTACGTACCTTCCGGGGGCCCGATAGCGCATTGGATAACATCTGGCGTAGAGAGCGAGAGGTATACCCAGTTCGAGCCCCGTAGGAGAGACATGCTTTGTAGGCTGCTATTAGCGCCGTTGTATTGCAGGCTGTCTGTTTGTTAGTAGTTAAGATTGTTTCAATTGCATAAATGTAAATGTACAGCGCAGTGCGTTTGTCAGGCGCTTAATTAAAGAAAAGATATTATATTATTATTATTATTATTGTTACTTCGTGCCTGGATAAATTTTATACAGAGCTCATTGCCGTCAACGAAGCAAGGTTCGGCGTGCCATAAAACTCTGTGCGTTTGTTTTTGTAGCGTCATCAGGAATCGTGTACACAAGCGCGTGTATCATGGGCGATCACCAACATCTGGAAGGAGACGGTCAGTAACTGTTCATTCGTTTATTCATTTATTTCTAATAATTATTATTCGTTTGGACCATCTATTTTTCTTTATAATTCTTGATAAGATTTCTCAGTTGTGTTTCTTTAGTTTCGGTGTAATAATGTGGCTTTGAGCTCTCTTCACTTGGCATTTTTCGCTGATACGATATGTCATGTTATAGGCAAAATAATGAAATTTGTGGAAAATGTTAGTTTGCATGTAAGGCAGTGAAGTTCAGGGATGACTGCAGAAGACTTGCGACCTTTAGGATCCCCGGTTCCCCCAGATCAGCTACTGGGATGGATTCTTTGAGGCGTGGTGCCTCTGCCGCGGAAAATTCCGCCACACAACTGAGACCTGTACCGGTATTCATACATTCATTCATTGCGGAAATTTATATAGCGCTTCTTCGAGGTAACTACTAACTACAGAGGTTGATTAATAAATAGATCATATTTTGACTACTAAGTCGAGTCAGCCATCCGCCAACAATTTTACTAGCCATTACTGCAATTATTAATACAGATTTTCAGTATTAAATGAAAAACGTGTGTAATTCCAGTTTTGTATTTTCAGTTAGTTATGGTGATAGTGGCGATGAAACAGACGTTGAAGACAACATGGGTGATGAGGAGGTCGTCTCTCCTAGTCTGGTTGTTAGGAGGAACCCTGACCCTGAACTGCCAGGAACTGTTGAAGTCCTAACAACCAAGCATGGGTGCAAGGTTTACTTGGTCGGAACTGCACATTTTAGCGAGAGCAGTCAAGAAGATGTTGCAAAGGTTGGTGATATTGCAACAGATTGAGAAAATTCAACAGTCACTTATATTAATAATAATAATAAGAAGAAGAAGACGATTTGTATAGCGCCGTAGCTCAGCCGAGGCCGAAGGAAAGGGCACTGTACATGAGTTCAAAGTTAATGGCAGTCATATGATTGTTTAAAAAGATAAGTCTTGAGCTGGGCTTTAAATGTCTCCAGAGATGGTGCGTTCTTCACATGGTTGGGAAGACTGTTCCATGCAGTTGGTCCTGAAACAGAGAAGGAACAGTCACCAAACCTCGTAGAAGATCGTGGTACTTGTAACAGATTTTTGAGGATGATCGTAGCCAGTTGTCTGCTACCTTGTATAAGTGGCTATATGCTGGCCCTGTTATCTACATTGGTTAGAGCGTAGGCTGCGTCCCATACTCCTCTGTGTAAGAGAGCGTGCTGATGATGGTTCACTTCCCGATGCTGGCTCATTTCAGGTATTTAAATCTCAGGCTAATACGGTCTGTACATGGGGACCTTACATGGCGTGGCATCTATTCAAATGGGTATTCTGAGTTTCTGCATATTTTGAGTTGTTTGGCTGTGACAGTTGTGTTTGAAATGCTTGGTTACAGTTTCTGAATATGCTGTACAACTGTACCTTTAAGACAAATAACTACATGGAGAAAGAATGTTTATATAAAATCATACGTTAAGACAAATAAAGTTAAATGTTTATATCAAATCATACTCTCCACATGTTAGTTTTTAATGTTCAACTGGCTGCATAGGACCACCAGCTGATGCTGTTAGAGAAGAATGTGGCGAGGCTTCTGGCTCATTCTTTTGTTAGACAGTGCCGGGTCTATTTGATTGTGGGGCCCACCATTTGGAATGGGCTTGAACTAGAGTTGCACTTGTTACCTCGAAACAACATGCCCACATTTTATAAGTTGCATAAATCTGTGTTCTTTAGGCATGGCTGGGCTGGGAGTGCCTCTGAGTAGGTTTCTTGAAGGGTGCTATATAAATTCTGAGAATGAATGAATATAGAAAGTGTAATAAAATAAAATAAATATGTCTGAATGTGTAGATAGTTGGTTGTATTTGACTTTTAGACGATTGAGCAGACACAGCCAGACTTTGTGGTTGTCGAACTTTGTCCAAATCGCATAAACATTCTCTCGTTAGACGAAGAAACTCTTCTTCGAGAAGCTAAAAACATCGACATTCAGAAAATCCGTCAGGCGATACGTCAGGTCAGTGAAGTGGCGAGTTGTGTGGCTGAGCTTGACAACTAATTTGATTGAGTGTTTGATTTTTTGATTGATTGATTGATTGATTGATTGATTGATTGATTGATTGATTGATTGATTGATTGATTGATTGATTGATTGATTGATTGATTGATTGATTGATTGATTGATTGATTGATTGATTGAACTAGCTGACCCTTCCTGTGTGAATGATTTTGGGAGCATTGCCCTTAGATTTGGATTGCTGGAGGCCATTTTGAGAGCCTTTGTTGACAAAGGTTTAATTAGATATAATATATATGGGATGATGCTAATTGACATGCATAACCATGTTAGGCTGCTGTAAGCTAAACTAGACCTAGCTATCCCAAGGCACTTAAATACAAGTTTTAATCATGGGTAGTTTAGCTATACGGAAAACACCTTTGGTTGGAAGAGAAACATATGGGGAAAAATGTATCTTATGACAGTTAGTTTAAACCATGTAGGTAGGGGATGTATCCCTGGATTTCCCGGCAACATAGCCCCTGGCTAAATTTATGTTATATGTATATGTGAAATATTTTTATGTAGAGTGGTGTCTTGCAAGGTCTACTCCACGTTTTACTGCTGAGTCTGTCGGCCCGGATTACCGAGCAGCTTGGAATGGCGCCCGGAGGAGAGTTTCGAACAGCTTTCCGCGAGGTTTTTCATTTGGTTTCTTCTCATAAAGTCAGTTAAATGTGTGGTAACAAGGCATTACCACTCCATTCTCTTGCAGCGCCTCTCTACTTCCTTTGGCTTGGTGGACCAGCCTCTAGAATGGCTTAGATCTTTTTTAACTGACCGCTCAAATTGTGTAGTCCTTGGTTCGTCCAGGTCTCTTTGGGTCCCTGCCCCTTTGGGTGTGCCCCAGGGTTCTGTCCTGGGCCCGCTGCTTTATCTTCTTTATACTGCTGATGTCTGCTCCTTGTTGACGTCTCAGGGGCTTCTACACCAACTATTTGCCGATGATGTGCAAGCCTACATCCACACCCATTCAGCCGATGCGGTGGCTACTGTGAGTCAGATGTGTCTGACTATGGATGTCCTCTCTTCTTGGATGGCCTCCAATCGGCTACTCTTAAATCCCTCTAAAACACAGCTCATTTGGCTGGGTAGCCGTAGACAACTTCAGGGTATCGACTTTCCTCAACTTACCCTGCTCTTTCCTCACATAACCTTTTCCCTCACAGTTCGTGATCTGGGACTTTCTCTTGACTCTGAACTTACTTTATCTCAACATGTGAACTCAATTGCACGGAGTTGTTATTATCAGCTTCGTCAGCTTCGAGTGGTCTCTCGCTCTCTCTCTCATGATGCAGTTGTGGTCCTTGTTCATGCCTTTGTTACTAGTCGAATTGACCACTGTTCCTCTCTACTTGCTGGCCTTCCCCTTGGTGTTTTGGGGCGACTAGATCGAGTTCTACGCTCGGCTGCTCGGCTTATTGGACGGCTTCCTAAGTACTCTCCTGTCTCTGCATACATGCGTGATGTGTTGCATTGGCTGCCTGTGTCTCAGCGTATCTCATATCGCATTGCTGCTCTTGTTTCTCGTTGTGTTCTTGGCTGCGCTCCATCTTACTTGCGTGATCTTTGCCGCCCAGTGTCTGATGTTCCAGCGCGTCGGGTGCTTCGCTCTGCGACGAGGGGTGAGTTCCTTGTTCCACGGACTCGCTTGGCTATTAGGCAGCGCCGTGCTTTCTCGGTTGTTGGCCCTTCCATTTGGAATGACCTACCACTTAAGCTCCGTTTTTACTTGTAAGCCATCTGACAGGGTTCTACAAGTCCCTCAAGTCTTTTTTCTTTAGTCGTGGCTGGGCCGGGAGCGCTCCTGAGTAGTTTCTTGAAGGGGCGCTATATAAATGCTCTGAATGAATGAATGAATGAATGAATTTAAATGAAGCGTTTTTAGATCCTAAATATAATGGACAGTCTGACTGAATAATAAAGGTAATATCAATTGCAAATTTATATGGAGCCACTTTGAGAGAGACTTATCAGAAGTGCTCCTGACCTAACACAATGAAACCATGAGTGAACATAATGGTCTTCAAGCCTTTGTGGAAAAGAGGCAAAGAGAGGCTGAGAAGCTTGTGTTAAAATCAAATCAGATCATTTATTTCTATAGCGATGGGAAGAGAAACGAACAATGAAACAATAAGGCAATGGTTTGACATGTACTGGCTACACGGAGGGCCCAGAATGGATCATGGATCGTGCTAAATAGAGACACCTAAACATGTAAAAAATACAGATAGGAAAAGAAAGACATCAGGTTGATTCTTGGGCACAAAATCAAACTATATTATGTTGCAGGTTGTTGGGCAGTGGTGAAGAAGATAGCCTGAAAAAGTTATTTGTGTTGCATAATGTAGAACAGTAAATATGCAAGCTATAATGCCTAAAGAATGTTTAGTCTGAGTACTGTGAACTGGGAGAAAGGTTAGGGCAACCAAGACAAGGTCAGTATTAATAATTATGTATTCGGATAGCTCAAATAGCCTCGCCTCTCTTGATCGTTCGTTGTTGACAACCGTATTAATTTACTTTTTTGTTGTTGCTAGGCTCAGAAGATCCCGGGCTGTCGTGTGCGTCTTGGCGACAGACCGATCGGCATAACCCTACGGAGGGCATTGAGTGCTCTGTCGTGGTACCAGAAGCTTACCCTCACCTTTAGTGTCTTCACCTGCAGGGATACTATCAGGTAAGCAGATCATCTGATGGAACTAATTCACTCAATTGCAGGTGAAAAGACTTGAGACTTTTCTTTTTTTGAGGGGTTATTCGCACTGGGAGCGCCTCTGATTAGGTTTTACTGTGAGAGGCGCTTTATAAGTCCGTTAAATAGAATAGAGTAGAATAGAAGGCATCATCCTGTAATGTATAACTTGTATGATGCAGTTTCACTAGGCATCAGCCGCTGGGGAGCCAAAACCAAACTGTAATGAGATGACTAGCCAGAAGATCAGTCTGTATGACAGAAAGGCTGTGTATGGTGGAAGAGAGGCATGCTGTTGCAAAGGTTGTTCCATTGTTGGATCACTGTTGTCACATGTGCACTTCAGCAGAAAGATTCTTGTTATGTAATGTGTAATGTCAAGTGACAACTTTTATAGCACTGTTGGCTGCGGTGATTGTGTACTAAAAGTGACTGGGAAACCAATGCAGCTCGTTGTTAAAGTGTTAATACTATTCTTTAATTAAACATTTTTTAAACAGTGATGCAGATCCCAAAGGTGTTGTTGTCAGGAAGTGTATTGTCAATATAATTGTTCTTGTTATGGTTCTGTTTCTGCTTTAGCAAAGAAGATGTTGAACGATGTAAACAAAAGGACTTGTTGGAGGAGATGTTGGTCGAGATGACTGGGGAATTCCCCGAACTAAGTCGCGTCTTTGTCACAGAGCGCGACATGTACCTTGCTCACATGTTAAGAACAACTGCCGTTCCAATCAAAGATCCACATTCCTCACAAGGTTCTTCAGTTCTCTGAAAATTCTTTGATTGATGTATTCTTCCAGTTTAAGATTTCTTTTACACAAGATCAGTTAGCAAAGAGCTCTACTCTGCCCTGAAAGCAATTAGATTGCAGCAATTCTACCAGGTTGCAATGTACACAGAGCAAATTTACCAGACTCAGACTCCAAAAAATCTAACCATTACACTTAACCCTTTAATGATGAGCGTGTACTAAAATGCAAGGGAAATCCTATGCAGCTCGTCGTTAAAGGGTTAAGATTCTCGTTCCAAATTATTTTGGCGCCAAAATGACTAACTAAATGAGTCAAATGCTCTGATTGCGTACCAGCTCAGACATCTTGAACTGCTGGCCTATCAGGTTACTGGAACGGTTGTACAAAAGCGTTAACTTCGTCTGTAATGGTCTTCCTCTTACGCTTCAACTTCTGATAGGAAGAGGAGCAACTGGCAAGGCCATTATACAGATATCTTTACCACAAATTCAGATTCTTTGACTTGGCACACTTAGCAAGTGCTTCATGAGAAATAAGTTTGTTTTCCATGTCCCTGCCTCTCGGTGATTCAGAATGTACATCAAGTTTCAGAAAAAAATGAACTCGGAACAATACATATGCCCACATTCTATAAGTTGCTGAAATCTCCTTTTTTAGGTTTGGCTGGGCTGGGAGTGCCTGTGGGTTGGTCTCCTGAAGGGGTGCAATAAATTCTCAGAATTAAGTAAGTAAGTAAGTATATTCTTTATTAAAACCATTTGCATATCCGCACTCCGGTGTACATACATCTTAACAACAATCAACAGTTACTGTCAATACGAGTACAACAATCTAACAATAAATGTCTTTCGCTGTAAATTATCTGCAAGAGTTGCACAATGGCCGTGAATTAAGGAATTAATTAGTGTACTTGTTAAAAAAAATATCTGCCTCGTAATGATGTAATTTTGTCGTTTGCTTAGGTTCCGTTCCGTCCGTGACTGTTGGCATTGTGGGAATGGGACACGTTCCGGGGATTGTCGCCAACTGGGAGAACGAGGATATTGATGTTCGTGAACTCTTGTCGTAAGTAGCATTCTTCTCATTCTCTTTGTTTCATGCATAAAATAGATAGCCGTGTCAGAGCACCCTTATAAGTTACTTAAAGTTCTCTATACAAATGCTTTGATACATACATGACTAATGATCTTCAGTGGCTCCCTCTCTCGGCTAGAATCAAGTACAAGATCCTGCTCCTAGTTACTAAGTCCCAGCAGGGTTTGGCTCCAAGGTACCTTTGTGACTTAATGTGTAAGCCACTCTCTGCACGTTCTTCTCGCCCTCTTCGTTCTGCTGACCGGCTTGATCTTTTCGTACCTTGGTCGCGAACCTCATTAACCCAGCATCGGGCTTTCGCTGTAGTGGGTCCCTCAATATGGAATGATCTTCCCCCTGCAATTCGTAGCAGGATTCTGGAGGGGATCTCACTGGCATCTCTTCGCTGCTTAAAGACCTTTCTCTTTTCTCGGCCTGTCACGCTGAGAGAGCTTCTGAATAGCTCTGCTGTGAGAAGCGCTTTACAAATGTTCAGATTAGATTAGACATACATACAAGTGGTCAGCCCTTCCTCTTTGAACACTCTTGGTTGAAGAAATGTGGTAGACCTTGAAAATGCGGTTTAAATTTGATGGGTTTTGACCAATTGGGTAATTGACCAAATTTAGCTTCAGTCCGATCTTTTTTGTTAAATACAGTTGTATAATGTTTTAAATTTCGAGAGGTTACAAATTGACTTTGTGGTTGTTGTAGGATTCCCAAGGCGTCAACTAGCGGTATCGTTGTGAAATGGGTGTTCAGAGCAACGCTGACAAGTGCACTGGTCTGGGGATGCTACAAAGCGTTTAAGCTGACAATTTCACTCGTCCATTATTTAAGATAATTAATTATTTGCCAGCCTATTACGTAATTCAGTCGGAGATTTGAGTTCCGGTATTTCAGCACGATTTTGTTTTCCTATCTGCGACTATCAAATATATTCCACGCTTTATACTGTATCACTTAACTGAAATTATCGAGGTTGCATTGTATTTGTTCAGTTTGTTTATCTGCATGTTGGAGAAAAAGTGAATAAGGTTAGGTAATTACTTATTTATTATTGCTTCTATTATAAAATAATCTTGTTTTGAAGAGCTGAGACACTCTGCGTATGTATGGAACTTTCCTGGCTGTAAGAAGCCTAGGCCGTTAAGCAGCTTTAGCGTATGTGCTGATGGGAACTTATAATCTCTCCAAATTCTATATTGCTTGTATATGTTTGGACCAGTTCCTGTGCATGGCATGCTTGGATAAGGTGTTAATTAAACTATTGAGGTGCTTTGTAAATTTAATTGCAGACTATGTTACTGTTATGTGACACATTTTTTTAAAATTGTGTTGGCTTATTTCTTTCACTTAAATTTGCCAGAGCTTTACATCTTAATATGGCCAAGAACTGTGGCCTTCCCACAAGACTTTGTTATCCATCTACTCGCTCTCAAATTCTAGCTGGTAACCCCTCCTCCTCTGTTTTGCTCAAAACCTATTTCTTTTCTCATGGCGTTGCGCACTGGGAGCGCCTCTGAATGGTTCACTCTACTAGAGGCACTTTATAAATGTTTGAATGCAATACAATACAAAAAGACTTGTTCTCCTAAATCAGCTGCCCTCATAATTATTAATTATATGAGAATTTTGAATCGTTACCTCATTGCTCATGAAATTATCCACCAGCTGAGCCTGCAGCAATTGTTTGCTGGTAAAATGTTGGTCCAATTGTTTTGTCTTTGAGCAGTAGCACTTTGAAATAGGTCATTGGAAGTAAATTTGTCCTGCTGGTTTTGTGAATTGTGTATTTTTTAAAATAATAAAACGGTGAAATTTTTTTAAACTTGTGTTAGCATATTTTTTCGCTTAATATATTTCAACTTAATATGTTTCTTGTTGGTAGCTTGTATCATTTTGTCCATAAATCACAATTATTCGTTTACCGTTTGAGCTTTGTTTGAAAATTAAAAAGTCTAGTTTCTTTAAAGTTTAATGGGTGGACATTCCTTACCATGTTACAGCGTGTGTGCGTGTGTCTTTGTGTGTGTGTCTCTGTATGTCTGTGTCTGTATGTCAGTGTGTGTGTGTGTGTGTGTGTGTGTGTGTGTGTGTGTGTGTGTGTGTGTGTGTGTGTGTGTGTGTGTGCACTTGCATGTGTGTGTAGGTGTACTAGTATGTAGGTGTGTAAGAATTTATTTACAAGGGTGTTGGCACATGAGGTTCAGAGGGCCATGCCCACTCAAAACTGTGGAGCCAGAGCTACTTTGACTTGCACTTTTGACCCTGAACGTTTCAGTTAAATTGCGTTTGGCTAAATGTTGACCTGCCAGGGAAAGAAGGTCAGTGAATTGGTGGAAAGTCTGGAAACAGTGATTGAGAGCTGAAAATGGTTGCAAATATGTTTTTGAAAAGTTAATTATGGCTTAAGCCTTAAGGAGTGCTCGATAGTTTAGTGGTTGGTGGGCTGTTGATCAAGAGGTTAGAGGTTCAAAGCTTCAAATCCCCACCAGGGCAGAAATTTGGTTTGCGGTTTCTGCTCCACCTGCGCCCCCCAACTAATTCAGCTATAATGAGTACACTGACCATACACTGTCAGTGGGAAGATGAGACAGTGAGGGAGAGGACTGGTCACCCACCCTCATATGCCGAGGCTAAGAAAATGAAGTTGCTAACACTTACTACTCAAGGCTATTTTAAGGGACTGCTCTTCTTCAACATGACCTCTGTGTATACATACACATGTTGACTAGATTTCCCTTCAACTCTAGAAGCCTTGTCGAAGTTTTAGTTATGGATGTGCAATGCCTTGTTTCCCAGACATGAGTTCACTTGGGAATGATATGATAAAACATCTCTGATCTGGATGGAATCGAACCCTGACATTTATCAGGCTACATCCATGGACTGTTACTTCACCACTAAAACGAAGAGCAGTTGTGATAGATCGAAGAATCCTTGTTGTGGCATGGAGGATCATCACCATATAACTTCACAGCTCTTGCAAATCCAAGTCTGAGCGATTACAACTGGGACGGTTTTTAAGGGGGAAGTTTATTTGTGTCGGCTGGATGGTACTTCGTTCTGGAGTGACAAGAGCACGGGTTGATTGAGCGCGGTCCTTTACATCGGATTGTGCGGGTTCGTCCGTTGCCTGCACGGGGGGAGTGGTCATTGTGTACAGATACCTCGAGAAACTTCTTAATGCTGGCAGTTCGTGATTAATGACCAGGGCGCGATTTGCCGTTGGCGGCTGATGTGTAGAAGACTATAAATACGTGTGGAAATTGCATTGTCAGTGACAGATCCAGTTATATACACTCAGTAGCCTAGCGTAGCCACGAAACAATTTTGAGGGCTTCCATTGACATGGGAGTATTTAGGAGGTTGTTTTACGGGTTCAAACCCCCAAATAAGTTTCCGAAATTTTTCATATGCTATTATAATTATGCGAAATACCAGTGGCGGCGCCAGGATTTCCGGTTTGGGGGGGCTGTAGCCCTAAGCCCTTCCTTTTCTCCCCTCCCTCTTTTCCCCTTCCTGTACCTCCATCCAGAGGCGCAACCACGGTCCAGAAGTTGGGGGAACCTAATAGAATGTCTGAGGGGGATTGCGAGCGCCGAAGGCGCGAAGCTGCGATTGCCGAAGGCAAGAAGCCCCTAACGACTAGGGGGTATGGGGGAGCGTCGTAAGCTCCCCCATCGGGGTCTGGGGCTCCGCCCCAGAAACTGACGCAATTTTGAGCATTTCATGCCAAATGCAGTACATTTTGGGCTCTAATTTACCTCTAATTTTTCACCGATGATTTCGATATAAAAGTACCTAAACCATCTAGATATGTGAAAAAATATGACTTTATTATATGAATAAACTGAGATTTTAGGTTTTAGAAGAATACCACTCGCAGTCTCAGAAGTAAAAATTTAAATGTCCTCCTAGGCTTCTACCGCGAGCCTTAGTAGAATTTTAAAGCGTGATAAGTAGGCTACAGGTTTAGAGTGAAATTATACAGCAACACTGAATTCTTATAGACTCAGTTGAGTTTAGCGGCTTTCATTCTATCGGCCAGGTCCAGCGATTTGTTAGGGGACGGACCTAGGCTACTAGAACGTTCGAGTGGGGGAAATTGCGAGTGCGGAAGGTGCACGTACAGCCGCGATTGCGGAAAGCAAGAAGCCCCTAACGACAATAGGGATACGGGGAGCGTCGTAAGCTCCGCCAACGGGGTCTGGGGCGGAGCCCCAGACGACGACGCAATTTTGAGCATTTAATACCAAATGGAGTGCATTTTGGGCTCTTGTTTACCTCAAACTTTTCAAAAGTTGGGGGCACCGTCCAAGCCTGCCCGAAAGTTGGGGGACGCGTCCTACGGGTCCCATAGGGTGGTTGCGCCTATGCCTCCATCCCTTCCCTCTTCTATACCCGACACAAAACCTGCAGACAATGGAATCAATATACTGTACAGAAGTCTGAGCTCTATCACAAGAAAATCTTTAAGATGTTCCCAAATTACTTCTTTCATAGACCCTTACAGCTGTTACTGGGCATTGATTTGAAACAGGTTCTTGCAAGTTTTACTATTCTCCACTTAGAATGATTGAAAACTATACAATAAACACGTTAAATCCTAATGTTTATTTCCTTGTAAAGCACAAATGTAATGTACATAAGCGACATAAAATCCCTAGCAAGTTATTAGGCCTACAGCATTTTGCTACAGGAAAACTTTCAAACATGAATTTATTTGAACTGCAACTATGCCTCCTGTACAAACAACATGATGACAAACTTACATTCCCAATCACACTTTTTGTGTCTGAAATACTTCATGTTGGAATAAAGCCATCATGCAATACTACACCAAACCCATTAAAACATCAACATCATGAAGTTGAAAACACTTTACTTAAGAATTATTATCCATGGCAACACTTGGAAATTCTAGAAAAATAAAAATATAAAAAAAGTTTTTGAAAGAAACTTAAGGAAAACTTCGTAAATCTATAGCAGAAACCCCAAGAAAATAATTAATTAAATATTGATCGCATTAATCTGTTTCCCGCAATCCCGCTATTTGGCCCTTTTGCTTTTAGAACGGAAGTGAGTCAGTCACGCACTCAAGCAACCATAATAATTATAAGAAAGAGGTCGTTGCACGCAACTGAAACCATAAAGTCAGTAAGAATGTAATCGGTAAAGATTAAAATAGGCCCTGTGAGTCTGTGACCCTGTCCATCATAATCAAGTAATATAATTGCCTCACTGCCCGAGATAGTTGATTTCTTTGCCGTTGGTCACTGTTCAGTTGGCTTATTATGAAGTAAGCATTGGCAGAGATTTCCCACTTTTTGTTTGGGGGCTGAGCCGCAGTTAGGGGGGGGGCTAAGCCCCCTAGCCCCCCCCTGGCGCCGCCACTGCGAAATACCCCAAAAAACTTAATTTTGGCGACCATCTCCAATGGAAACCCCTCCTCCGAATTCTTAAAACCCCTGCGAATTTTTTAGTCCAATGGACATGGTGGCAAAAGGTAAATTTTGTTATTTTGCATATAAAAGCCTATAAAAAATTTGCGACAATTTATTTGAGGGGGGGGCTGAACCCGTGACTCCGTAAATACGCCCATTGCTACACTGGTTAGAGCGTTCGTCTAATGTAGCCTACCTCGATCTGTCCGTGCGGTCCTCGGTTCTCCTCCCAAATCCCAATGGCAATGGCCACCATTATTTCAGATATTTGAACCTCGTACTATAGCATGGTCCATACTCCGGACTTCAAATGGCACCAATTCAAGCGAGCAGCGATAAGGAAGGATCTCACCTCGGGTGCTCTCCTTGAAAATTAGCACGGATCGAGGCCGTGAGGGCGTTGTAAAACCGTACGTGTAGCCTGCATTTACATTTATAGACAGTCTCTCCACTTGGGGTGTGGAGTTGCCTTTGAGTGCAACAAATTGCACCAGGTATGTCAAAGACGATCGATGATATGAACTGTTTCAGTACACGATCCATATTACAAGATATGGGACTCATACAAAGCCCACATAAGCCCCATGTAATGCCTATGGACTGCTGGTAGGATGTGTACCTCTCCCTATCCGTGCCCTTTTATATACCTGGCCAAAGGGTAAAATACTGTTCTCATATTGTACGTTAAATAAGTCTATCATAAGTATACTAATTGGGCCACGCTTTAATTATTATATGGATTACATTAATTACCCGTAATCAACTCCAATTAAACATCTGCAACTCGTCCAATCGTAATTTTCCTGGTCTTCTTGCAACCGGACATAGATAATCAGTTGGTATCACTGGACAACTCCTGACACGTCGCAGAGAGAGACACATACAGACAGACACAGAAATGGGAGGGTAGGCACACACACACACACACACACACACACACACACACACACACACACACACACACACACACACACACACACACACACACAAACACACACACACAACAGAGAGAGAGTATACAGAGAAACACAGAGGCACAGAAAGAGACAGACAGACAGAGAGCGGGCAGGAAGGAAGGGAGGGAGAGAACGAGAGACACAGAGAGGCAAAGAGAGAGAGAGAGAGAGAACTAAATATATATATATATATATATATATATATATATATATATATATATATATATATATATATATATATATATATATATATATATATATATGCACACACACACACATACATATACATATACCGATATTTACCGCAGGCTCATCAAACAGACAGTTCATGGCGCGTCAATTTATATAAACACAGGCTGGCGTGATTTCTCCTCTGACAGCCAGTTAAGTGTGCAAATATCACGCAGTAATATCGTCGCGTAGACTCCATAAACGACCCATCACATGACGACATCCTGTGCATAATATTACCGAACAAGAGCCGCACTTATTGCCGTACGTCACAATCGATGTCCCACAAACACTCTCTCTTCCGGGCGGGAACGCTCGCTTTAGTAGCGGGAAGACTCGGAAACAAGCTTCATCGAGAGAAGAGTATATATACCGCGTAGAGCGGAGCGAGAATGATGTAGCGTGGCGAGTATCGTGTTATTGAAAAACGGAGGATAATAATGCGTAATAACAGTGGATATGATTATAGTGGCGATGTTGTATACGCGCTTTAACAGAGGAATTGCACTCGAAGACAACGCCCATTAAATTCACATGGGTCATTATCGACCGCGGGGAGAGTCATTACGTTGCAATCTATCGGCAACGCCATTAAAACTGTGTGAAGTGTTCTTTTCTTATTGGCTGCGATGTTGATGGAAAATGCGGCGGGCTTTTGGAGGCTTCTATGACACACTCCACTGGAGAGTGTCGCATTCATGTTTGATTGGTTAGATGAGGCAGGCCTGTAGTTGCTTGTTTAGTACAGCGCCTTTTTTATGCGTAGGCCTAATAGTCCTAGGAAGAGTGGATTCAGCTACTGCACAGGTTACATGTATGTATGTATGTATGTATGTATGTATGAATGTATGTATGTATGTATGTATGTATGTATGTATGTATGTATGTATGTATGTATGTATGTATGTATGTATGTATGTATGTATGTATGTATGTATGTATGTATGTATGTATGTATGTATGTATGTATGTATGTATGTATGTATGTATGTATGTATGTATGTATGAGCACTTGTTATAGCGCCACTTCAAGATTTCTACTCAGAGGCGCTCCCGACTACAGCGCGGACACTGAATCGGAGTTTCATGCCGAAGCGCGTGAGCAATTGCGAGTGAAGGACTTACCCAGGGTCCCTAACGTAGTAACGTCAGCTGCTCTTGAGACAATCGAATTCGAACTCAGACAGGAACTTTGCAGAGGCGGCGCCAGACATTTTTTTAAACCAGGGCATAGCCAGGGCAGTCATACAAGTGACCAGTGCAGAGGGCGATTTATGCCCCAAATAAATTCTCGGCAGGGCAAATATTCTGACAGCCTTGTGGCAGGGCAACGACAAGGGCGAAGACTTCTTTACCAGGGCATTAGCCCAGGCTTGCCCTGCTGTAGAGCCTCCACTGGAACTTTGCCTTTGTCCTCTAGCACTGGCCGTCGTGTGCTCCTCTCATGGGCGTATTTAGGGGTGGTTTTACGGGTTCAAACCCCCAAATAAGTTTCCCAAAAATTTGTTATATGCTTTTACACGGGAAATACCCAAAAACCTTAGTTTTTGCGACCATCTCCAATGGAAACCCCCACCCGAAATCTTAAAACCCCTCCGAAATTTCTCACCGCTACACCCATGGCTCCTCTGTTCACGGTGACTTGACAGTAGGGTATGACCGATTCTTGAATCAGAAACCGATTTGCGCCGATTTTTGTCCTACACCAATTAATCCGATTACGAAAAGATGTAATTTTTTACAAAACACAATTCCCTTTTTCTTTAATACAAAAATAGTAACCAGTTTTTTGGCGATCTCCTGCGGTAATATTTAACCTTCAAAATTGAAAGTCCGTGTAAAATAAGAAAATTGTGAGTCGACGCATAATCAAAATGGCGGACAGTCGGGCTTTTGAGTAACAAACAGTGCCTAGAACCAAATGAAAATGAATATTGCCGATTAAACGAATCGGAATCGAAAATAATACATTATTATGTATAATTGTATATCTGGTTGCATCCTTACCCACAGATGTCGCTCCGCTTCTTTTTGATCTTCGTTTTTACGCCTGGTATTAAATATGATGTTTCAATCGCCGCAGGCAATGCTTTACATTGTCATTGGCAATGTATTTATTCGTCGTTTTTCCATTCATAAATATAATTACCAGAATGCGTTTGTTAAGTAAACAAACCACAATATTCCCTGTCCGCCAGAGGGCCGCGCGACTAGTCGTGCAACGTTAAATAAGGAGTTTCCGGTTATGTGAATTGTTGGTCCTTGATTATGCTTAAATATCAGACCATAGAGAAGACAAGACAGAGAACTGAGATGAGAAGAAACGGAGAATGCCAGCGGAAGAGAGGAAACAGGATGCATCTTCAAAGTGGTCGGTGTTGTGGTAAATGATCGTAAGAGAGTTGTTGAAGACGCCGAGAAATAGAAGCCCACGATATAGGTCTATGTCGTCACCTACTCGAGGCACTGTTTTAGCCTATCAAATGTTTTTGACAGAAGGAGACATACAGAGAAAGACAGACAGACAGAGAGAGACAGAGACAGACAGACAGACAGACACACAGACAGACAGATAGAGACAGAGAGACAGAGAGAGAGGCAGACAGATAGACACACAGACACACAGACAGAGAGAGACAGAGAGAGAGACAGAGAGAGAGACAGAGAGAGAGACAGAGAGATATGTAGGCAGACAAAGGACTAAACAGAAGGATTGAGAAGAGAAATGGCGGGATGGTTGAACGGAAGGACGGACGGACAGATAGACAGACACACAGGCAGGCAGACAGACAGACACAGACAGACAGACAGACAGACAGAGAAGGCAGGTAACAGGAGAAGCAGAGGCCAACAGATGCGGACACACAAGCGAACAGATACAAAGGCAGAGAGAAGTAAATGTGACCAAGTGAGTCTGGCATATCTAGCAACACAGATAACTATGCAGTTGCACATTTTATTCGATTCAATAACTATTTTTTTTTCAAAATATGGTTTTCTAAAGACCGTTCTACAATACAACAATGATCACGTTCATGCCGACAGTTGATGGAATGTTACTCCCGATTAACAAACACAAAACAAAAACGAAATCAATAAAAGCCAAAAATCAAGCTATGGCTAACAGGGAAAATATGTATTTAAAGGTGAAAAATGTGAGAGAACTCAACAGCTACATGTACTTGCAGTGTTTCCAGTTTGTAATGTAAGTGTTAAATGCACAAGATTTTATATAGCGACCGTATTGCCTCACCTCTGCTCATGTTCCAAAGAAAACTAAGTCACGGGAATCAGCTTATACACAGGCGCTCAGTCAAAAAAATCGGTGAGGTAGGTATAGGCAGGTTCAGTCTCAGGTCAAACAGACCTGTAACAAGGCAGATGGATATAAAAATACAGTTCAAAACAATGCGTGTATGTAAGTGGTGAGGGATTAATTAAATAATAAAACCTATAAAATGAAGAGACTTTCGATTGAGTAGACTAACTTCAGCGAAGAAATCTTGCGATAGCCCGTTAATGAATTTAACCCGAAAATATTACCCAAAGAAATTGAAATGTTTTCTGATGAACTCTCATATCCTGATTTTCTATATCTCGATTACTTCTATAAATTACACAGTATTATGATTATGAAAATCGGTTTACGGTGTGTCTCGAACTCTAAAAATTCTTTTTTTTAAAACTGCGTCGTGAATAATTTTGAATTGTCGTCAACGGCCTTTGATATCATGAAGACGTTACACTTTGGAGTGGAAAAATTTCGGTTTATCTAAATGTGACCAATTGATGCCTTGTGTTAAGATGACGGCTCTATAGAAATTTCTGGTTAGAGTCATATCTATGGATTTCAGAGTGTTACGGTTTCAATGTCACGGTTAAAGTGGTACAGTGGCAGCGTTGCAGTTATAGTGTTACAGTGTTACGGTAACACTGAAGTTAACTTCTGACAAGAACAGGAATTTGAGATTGGATAAATCAAGCGAAATAGGGAACACAGATCAATGCGAAACTCAGTTAAATCAAAAACAAGTAGGCATGGG
Source organism: Aporrectodea caliginosa (assembly GCA_020284085.1). Lineage (NCBI taxonomy): Eukaryota > Metazoa > Annelida > Clitellata > Crassiclitellata > Lumbricidae > Aporrectodea > Aporrectodea caliginosa. The sequence continues at coordinate 80,496 of JACEVL010000282.1, read as the reverse complement.
CGTATTTAGGGGGTGGTTTTACGGGTTCAACCCCCCAAATAAGTTTCCGAAATTTTTTTATATGCTTTTACCTGCAAAATATGAAAAAAACCTGAACTTTTGCGTCCATTTCCAATGTACCCCCAATCTTAAAAACCCTCCGAAATTTTTTCTGGTTACGCCCATGCAAGTAGTCGACTATATAATAACACTATCACGAAAACTGACCTACTACTGCAGCGATCTGCAGCCTACGACATGACCATAAAAAGTTGTGAAAACGAGCCACTGATTTTAACTGCAATTCAACAACGAGCACATCGCACCGCAGATTGCAACGGATGTCTTCAGGAGACCACTACGCCGTCGTCACCATGGAAACAGCAGCAGCAGCAGCCGAAGATGCGTCTATTCAGGTGATGACGACCTGTTAAGTTATGCAGACGGAGATGGGCGTGACCCGGTCGCAGACGCGCTTGATTCCCTGGCGACCCCTTCGGACATCCTGACAGCACAG
>JACEVL010000282.1:0-72500 GCA_020284085.1 Aporrectodea caliginosa | reverse complement strand
TGTCTTGCTTCTTATAGACTCTCATCTAATTTTATTGTAACGCCCATGGCGTCATCGCCTCACTCTGCTTCGTCGACTTGGTTATTTCTTCCTGTTTCCACGTTTCTTCGTATACCATCTTTCTTTCGTGCTTTATTTCTTGCTTGTCGCCTTCCTTTTCTTCTTCTTGGTCTTGCTTATTTATGCATGGTCTTCATCATCATCATCATCATCATCATCATCATCATCATCATCATCATCATCATCATCATCATCATCATCATCATCATCATCATCATCATCATCATCACCACCACCATCATCATCATTTCTTTTTTTTTCTTCTTCTTTCTCATCCTCTTCTTCTTCTTCTTCCTCTGCTGCTGCTTCTTAATCTTGAACATTTTCTTCGTCACCATTTTCTTCTCCTGCGTATACTTCATCATCTTCTTTTCTTTGCTGTTTTATGTTCATGCTGGTGTTTGTCATCTGTTACGTGTTCTTAATTATCATGTTATTCTTCTTCATATCTATTCCTTCAATTTCGCTCCCTGATTCTAAAGAGCAACGCCTTCCCCGATTCTGGAGAGCAACGCTCTTCGTGATCCTAGCTGAATTTCATGGGTTTGTCTGTATTTTCTTCCAGAATCTGATTCCCTAGAGTCTAAAGTTGGCAGCCCTATTCCTGCAGGAAAGCTTCTGGGCAAAGAGCTAGGCGTTGGATGTTTAAGGAAGAAAAGTTATATGAATCGAAGTTAGAGGAGAAAGAGTAAACGGAGAGTTATGCTACTAGACGTATGACATGTGTAAGTTGGAGATTTATCCGCAAGAGGAGATAATAGGAAGGAGGTTTAGCTGCAAGAAAAGACAATAGGAAGGAGAGTTAACTGCAAGAGGAGATTATAGGATGGAGATTTAGGTGCAAGAGTAGATAACAGAAGGGAGTTTTAACTGCAAGAGGAGATAACAGAAGGGCGACTTAACTGCAAGAGGAGATTATAGGAAGGAGATTTAGCTGCAAGAGAAGGTAACGGAATGGAGTTTTAACTGCAAGAGGAGATTATAGGAAGGAGATTTCTTGAAGCGATACGTTGACGACATAGATACATTTCCAATTTTATAACGGAAAACAGACACAGGGACAAAACTGACTTTACTCTCTTATTTATTTTCTGAATTTATGTAGCGTCTTTGTTCGAACTAATCTCTGGGGATGAGACAGTGGAGCATCAAATCCTCTCTCCATTCCCATCGATCCGTAAAAGTCCGCAATCTATTCTGAATGATGCCTGGTAGCAATATGCTTCGTATATTGAGGAGTCCTTAAAGACTCTGTAAAAATGTTGCAGATAAATACATGTAGATACATACATTATATTCATGGATACGGAGATACATAGATGCATTCATTCATAGATGCACACATACATGCAAAAAAAACAGACAAATATACATACATGCAAACATACCTACATACATACATATATACATAAGACCTACATACATACATACATACATGCATATATACATACATACATACATACATACATACATACATACATACATACATACATACATACATACATACATACATACATACATACATACATACATACATACATACATACATACATACATACATACATACATACATACATACATATATACATGCATACATACATACATACATACATACATACATACATACATACATACATACATACATACATACATACATACATACATACATACATACATACATACATACATACATACATACATACATACACTGACATTTATGCTCATACATGTAGCTGCCAAATATATGTTAAAAAGAAGTCTGACAGTTGTATTCCACCAGCTGGAAAAGGTATGCAGTTGTACCAAAATTAATGTCATAGGCGTAGCTAAATGGAGGCACGAGGAGGCAGTTGCCTCCTCTTGCTTTTTTATATACTTGAACTTCGATTGACTAATGACCCCAATGACCAGGATTTTGTAAATGGTCTGTGAAGTTGCCTCCTCTCGAATTTAAGTCTCGCTACGTTCCTGTCAAATGCATGCATTGTACCAGAGCGAACGCTGCCATGCACTGCCAAGAAGTCGAACTCGTGATGTAAGGCCAACACTCAATCACGATGCCAATACGCTACAGTCTGGTTCAGGCAATTCCTGCGAGGCATCGAAAGGCTCGGAGGCTGCATTCTTCGTCTCTATTTGGGTATATTCCTGGTTTTGTTTGGGTTTCTTCCTGTTTTGTGTTTGAGTATTTTTGATATATTTTCCTGTTTTGTGTTTGAGTATCTTCCTGTTCTGTGTTTGGATATTTTCCTGCTTTTTGTTTAAGTGTTTTCCTGTTTTGTGTTTGAGTATTTTCCGGTTTTGTGTTTTGGTATTTTCCTCTTTTTTCCAAGTGTTTGGATCTTCTGTTTTCTGTTTGAATATCTTCCTGTTTCGTGTTTGAGTATTTTCCTCTTTTATCTTTGGATATTTTCTTCTTTTATCTTTGGGTATTTTCCTCTTTTATCTTTGGGGATTTTCCTGTTCTTTGAGTATTCTCGTCTGTTTGTTTCTTGCGTGACCTTATATCGACATATACTTCTGCGGATGTTCGCATACACGAGGGCTGCAATCAATCCGTCGTTATAAGATGTTTCCTACGTTGATCGACATCCGCATCTTTGCAGCAGCAGCAGCAGCAGCAGCAGCAGCAGCAGCAGCAGCAGAAGCAGAAACAGCAGAAGCAGAAGCAGAAGCAGAAGCCTTGGCAGTCGTATAGTGGCATCCTCCTAATTCCTCCGCATCCTCCTCCTCCTCCTTCGTCTGGACTTTATCTCGCCAACAGTTAAGGTCTTTATTGATCCGTTCATCTTCAATGCAAACTTTCCTCAGGAGAGTCGAATAATCAGACCCCGTATGATGATGACGACCGACCTTCTCTCGTCCTCTGTACCCTCCTCATCCTCCTCTACTTCCTCCTCCTTCTATTCAGTCTCCTTCTCCTCCTTCTCCTCCTCCTCCTCCTCTTCTTGCTCCTTCTATTCAGTCTCCTCCTCCTCTTCCTCTTTCTCCTCCTCCTCCTCTTCTTCCTTCTTCTATTGAGTCTCCTCTTCCTCCTCTCCCTCCTCCTCCTCTTCTTCCTCCTTCTATTCAGTCTCCTCCTCTTCCTCCTCCTCCTCCTCTTCCTTCCATTCAGTCTCCTCCTCCTCTTCTTCCTCCTCCTTTTATCCAGTCTCCTTCTCGTCCCCATACCCTTCCCATCCTCTCCTCCTACTCCTGGTCAGACTCAGCTGCAGAATCTGCCTCTTTCCCATCCTATTCAGCATCTTCCCCCGTCTCCTCATTCTGTTCTTTCTCCTCATCCTTAAACATTCCCTTCATCCTCCTTTATCCCCTTCTTCTTTCTTCCTCATTCCCTTTCTCCTCATTCGCCTATTTATCCTCTTCTCCCTCCTTCATTTTTATCTTCTTCTTTCTGCTCAGTCTATCCCGCCTCCTTTCTCTTCCTCCTCATTTCCATATTTTCCGATCCTTTCTCCCTCCTTTTTCCCATCCGCTCTCTTCTCCACTTCCTCCTCCTCCACTTCCTCCTACTCATTCCCATCAAATATCCTCATCTTCCTCCTTTCTCTTATTCATCCATTTCCTCCATCTCCTCCACTTCCTCTTCCTCATTCCCATCCAATATCCTCCTTTTTATCTTCTTCTTTCTGCTCAGTCTATCCCGCCTCCTTTCTCTTCCTCCTCATTTCCATATTTTCCGATCCTTTCTCCCTCCTTTTTCCCATCCGCTCTCTTCTCCACTTCCTCCTCCTCCACTTCCTCCTACTCATTCCCATCAAATATCCTCATCTTCCTCCTTTCTCTTATTCGTCCATTTCCTCCATCTCCTCCACTTCCTCTTCCTCATTCCCATCCAATATCCACCTTTTCCTCCTTTTCCTCCTTTCTCCTACTCTTCCACCCCTCGATCTCCTCTACTTCTTCCACCTCCTGCTCCTCATTCCCACCTAATATCCTCCGTTTACTCCTTTCTCTCATTCTTCCACCTCATTGAGCTCCTCCACTTCCTCCTCCTCCTCCTCCTCCTCCTCCTCCTCCTCATTCCCACATAACATCCTCCCCTACTTCCTTTCTCCTATTCCTCCACCTCATCGATCTCCTCCACTTCCTCCTCCTCCCTTCCTCCTTCCCATCTTCTCCATCCTCCGTAACCGTTACAGTGGCACTAGACCGCAGTTCATCCCACAGTGACCGTAGCTTATTCTCAAATCCTCGCATATATACGTCAGTGCATTGCGAGCGATTCGCGCCCCATCCATTCGCTCCCTCTCTGTCTTCCCCGCCCCCTCCTCGCCCGCTGTCCCTCCCTCTTCTAGTGCTGCTCCCTCCTTCCCGCTCCACACCTTCCGCCCCTTCGGCGTCCGAATGAAAAGAAACCCAGATGAGCACGGATGCGGGACGAGTTTCTTGCTTCCGGAGTCAAGGATGGATACGGTCCGAGGCAGGGAGGCATGGAGGGAGGTATGGAGGAAGACAGGGAAGGAGGAGACAAGGCTGGAGTCAGACATGGAGGCAGGCAGGGTGGCAGAAAAGGAGGCAGAAAAAGAAAAAGGGAGGGAGGCATGGAGGAAGACAGGGAAGGAGGCAGAGAGGGAGACAGAAAGGGCGACAGGGAAGAAGATGAAATGGAAGGAGGCTGAGATGGAGACAGGAAAGGAGGCAGAAAAGGAGGCAGGGATGAAAAAGTGAGGGCGGCAGAGATGGAGAAAGAGAAGGAGAAAATGAAGAAGGCAGAGAAACGCCGGCGAAGGATAGAGAGAGAAAGAGAGACAGAGAGAGAGACAGAGAGACAGAGAGACAGACAGACAGACAGACAGACAGACAGAACAGACAGACAGACAGACAGAAAAAAGACACAGAGACAGAGACAGAGAGACACAGAGAGACAGAGACAGAGATAGAGAGACAAACAGACAGACAGACAGACAGACAGACAGAGAGAGAGAGAGAGAGAGAGAGAGAGAGAGAGAGAGAGAGAGAGGCAAGGATGCATAGAGGTAGACATGAAGGCGGGGACGGATGGAGAGAAAAGGTTTAGTGCTTAGGATGCGTGTGAACGCTAGAAAGATGCAGAGAGAGAAGAAGAGAGACAAAAGCAAGGACGAGGACATTGTAGACAGACTCCAATCAGACGCAGATTCAGAGATCACAGAGAGGCAACAGGACAGAAGGCATGATATAAAGGCATGCAGACACCTAAGGAGACAAGAAGAGACAAACAGGGATAGATAGACGCATTCAGAGGAAAGCATAGGTACAGAGGCAAACACAGTGAGAGATACGATCATACGACGAAAGGAATTAACATTTTAAAAAAGAAAGAAAGTTAAGTATAGACAGATAAGAAAAAAAGACAAAGAAAAGACGTGAAAAGCTATGAAACAGATTCTGAGAAAAGAAAGAAGAAAGAAAGAAAGAAACTCTATTAATTGTATAGGTATAGAGATAGTAGACAAACACAGAAAGACAGACAACCATATAAAGCATGCATGCATACATACAAACAAACATACACATACATACACATACATACGTACGTACATATATACATACTGTACGCAAACATAAGCACCTAAGTATACCGACATACATAGAATATTTTCATAAAAATTAATGTTCTCCATTTTACGACAGCGCATTGATCTGATTTTATTACAATAGCTCATCATGATGAGCTATGACGGATACAAATCAATTTTCGACGATCAATTCTCGGAAGAAATTTCCTCTCTGGCTGGAATTCGAACTTCCGACCTCTCGATTGACAGTCCAGCACACCAACCACTATCGTGCACCCCAAAGTGGTCAATTGGATGCATAAACAAGCCATTGGCCAACGATCTCACGTCTGGATGAAATCCTGACTGAGCGGCTGATTGATTAAAACCATCATAGCTACAAGAAGATCGATAGTCTTTCTTTCGTAAGTTTGTAACATTTCGCCGATCATTTCAGTTGCATATTCATCGTAAAGCAACAGAACAGCCAGAAGCAGTCCTGAAATACTCAGTTATGTCAATTGCACACTCTTGAAGCTTCCTCGAACTCTCGAACTCTACTTGAACTGGTAATGACAAATTAGAATGCAATCGCCAAGAATTGCATGTTCAAATCAGTGTCCAAAATACTCAGAAATGCTACCTATACTGTAGCTATACACGCTTACTCAGACTGGCAAACTCTACTTGAACTGGTAATGAAAAATTCTGATAGGCCTATTAGAATGAAATCGCCAGAATTTCGTGTACAAAGCAGTACCTGAAATACTCGGAAATGTCATCTGAACAAACATTCTCAAACTGTTAAACCCTGCTTGAACTGCATGGTAAGTAAAGTTTCAGGTACTAGAATGAAATAGCAAAGAATTGGGTGTTCAAATCAGTGCCTAAACTACTCCGAAATGTCACTTGGCACTTGCACTCACTTTCTCAAACTGTCAAACTCTACTTGAACTGGTAAGTAAAGTTTCAGGTACTAGAATGAAATCGCAAAGAATTGGATGTTCAAACTTTAAGGCAGTGTCCAAAATACTAAGAAATGCCACCTTTGCACTCTTCCTCAGACTGGCAAACTGTAGTTGAACTGGTAAGTAAAATTTCAGATATTAGAATGAAACGTGTGTAGTCTACTTGAGTTAATCTCTTAACACTTCACAATACACACTCTGCAGGACAAGTCGTCTGGACACTTTACAATATCAATAATGCACACTTTGCGTCAGAAAATTTTATTATTTTCTGTCCTGGCTATAGACATAAGTCAGTGTCTAAAATACGTGTAACTGAAATGAAAATGGCATATCAAGTCGGTTGAAATCAGTTCCGGCTCATCAAGAAAAAAGTTTGCACAAAAAAGGTTCATGTTGAATTGCCCACATGCTTAACTGAATTTATTGCGACTTGGTTTGGTGCATTATCGGTTCCTCAAATCAATTCATTGGCTTAAGATCAATTATAAAATCGTATATCTTGCATATAATGCCAACAAAATTCTCGACAGTTCCACATTCGCCTGCTACTCATTAACCAGCCGCCTAGATCTACTCGTTTTCACCAAATCTTTCAATCTCAGCACTCCTCCGCTTGCCATCTACCCTGCACTGCAGCATGTAACCCAAGACTATTCAAAGTATCCTATCCTGATTCCTCTTCTGTAGGCCCTATTATCCATAATCAGGGTCACTAACGATTTCCATCACAGCACACTGTTTTATCTCCGTTTGACCCCCCGCCCCGGATTCTGACCTGGCACCGAAGCTGACCAAACAACATGGCTCTTGCGGACTTGAAATCAATCATATAAGACTCACTTATGCACGGTCGTGGAAAAAATAAGAGAACAGAGCCTCATGTGTAAATGATACAGCGCCAGCAATAAGCTTGTTTCCTTGACTCTGCTTTTGTGCGGCGCAGAGAAATATCGAAAATTCACAGTTACGTTGGTTATGCCTTATGCGCAAAACCCGAGCACTATAGAAGTCGCAGTGAAACAATTCGATTGAAGGATGGCATTTGCTGCTTTAAAGCAGGGAAGGAGGAAGGGAAGGAGAAAGGGGAAACACAGAGAGACTCGCATATGCACGGTCGTGGAAAAAATCAGAGAACAAAGCCGCATGTGAAAAATGTGGAATCTGGATTCGAAAGCGTGGAAGACGAAGAACAGAGCCATGAAGCAGCGGAAAGACGGATCTATATGGATGGGTGGATGGAAAGACGGATAGACGGATAGATGGAAAGCTGGATACATGGAAGGAAAGATGGACTGATGAATGGCAAGAGTTGGGTGTAGCCTGCACACAGGCGAAAGAAGAACGAGCAGCACATCAGAGAGGAGAAGTTGAAAGAGAAGAAGGGAGAGGCAAAGGAGAAGTCTCTGCGATGACACGCGATCAATAAGAGATGAAGTTCAATGGCAGAGAGCGCATGCAGATCGAATCCCCGAGCGCATTCGGATCTACGATACGATGCACCCTCGTCGATTATATGGTCTCCGTAATATATCCGTGTCTTATAGTACGATCCAAAGCACCACGCAACTATCAAACACACATAAATCATACTGATGCACATAGACATATACACATACATATATATATATATATACATACATATATGCATTTACACATACATATATACATATACACACACATTTTATACATATACACATACACATACATATAATATACATCTGCCTTTTGATGTATATTCAACATATGTGCATGCGTATACATGTATATGTATATTATATATACGCATCTATATGCATATGTATGTGTATATATATCTTATATGTATATATTTACTTACACATCAAAGGCAGATCCAAGGGGCAATCCACCCCGTCTGTAGGCACGTCATTCGGTTTACTCTCCCCAAACCTAATAGGATTATGGTTGCATAGAAAACTTTAAACAGGAATCGTGATAAAAAAAATAGGGAAACTGAAGAAGTCGCAGAAAACACTTGAATTAAACGACGAAGTTACACATACATATGGTAATCATAATCTCCTAACTTCTAAAGTGCCACTCGAAAGCCAAGCGCAGGGCACCAGCTTATTCGCGAGCGCATAATTATGTGGAGCACCAGTTCAAGATAAACTAATGAGACGATCTCCGACTAATCACTGGACCATTTAGCTACTTCGGTCAGAACTCACGTCCCATGCCCCTCCGTGCGAGAGAATACCGGTTCGTATACCGATAATGGCTTATTTCAGAGATTTAAATCTCTGGCTATAGCACGGTTCGTACACTAAAATTTTAAATGGCGTGGCTCACATTCAAACGGTAAGCGGTGGTGAAGGATCTCACCCGATCAATTCATTGAAAAATAAGCAGGGTCGAGGCCATAATTATACGGTCGATATCGAAAAGCCATTTATATTTACATTTAATCACAGAGCTCTGTATACATTCCAATCGTATAAATAACCTAAGAACGGGCTACGTCCGTTAATTTAACCAATTACCAAAGTTCTATATAAGTAGGCTTATTTAGTCTAAGCCAGTGTACATATTGATACTCGTTCAGCCGCCAGCCGTATCTTTCTATTAATGCCGAGGGAGATTTCTTCGGTCTGTGGAAATCTTTTAGATAAATGAGCTATATAAATGAATTGCGTCCCAATTCGTTCAAGGCACGATCCAAGCGTTCCGATGGAATTGATTAACTCGAGGAAAAGCAAGCGAGTTTTACAAAAACGGCGGATATGGATAATCTTAACGATGAATCACACGAAAACTGTTTGCAAGTATAAAAACATAAGGTAGGCCTAAATCCTTAGTTTAGGTTGGTAAATTATTTTATATCGTCAAATTCACATGGAAGTTGGATTGATGAAAAAAAATTGTTTCCCTGAATGGAAGTGGGATTCATGAAACTATTTCTTGTTTAAACTGAAGTGGGATCTATCTAAATAATTTTTATCGTAAATAGAAGCTGGATTGATTAAACTAAGTTTTTGATGAAACAGGAGCTGCATTGATGAAAATAATTGTTTCCGTGAGAATAGTTCTTTGCTTACATAAACGTTCCATTGATGAAAAATATTTTATTAGTTAAATAGAAGTTGGATAATTTTTTCATGAAATGGAAGCTGGACTGAAGAAAAATATTTCTCGATGAAATGGAAGCGGGATTGATGATAGTTATCATGGTCATAGGTAGACTGCTTACTTACCAACGTCAAGTAGGCTACGGCATTGAAGACATTCAGATAATTTACCAACCTAAACTACGGGATAAACAAAACATTAATGTTCGCCATATAGAAAATTGTGTACAATACATCGACATTCGAGAGGTTTCTTAAAAAGCTGCTCAAGTTACTTTTTCAAGACGCAACTCTTCAAAGACCTTGCACAGCCATGTTCTTAGCGTTTTTGAGGGGTTTGTAACTATCAAAAAGTTCATATATATATATATATATATATATATATATATATATATATATATATATATATATATATATATATACATACATACTGTCATACATACATGTATACATACATACATGCATACATACATACATACATATATACAATTATACATACATGCATACGTAAAACATACAAATGCGCATACATTCATTCATTCATTTCAGATATTTATATAGCGCCCCTTCAAGATATCCACTCAGAGGCGCTCCCGACTACAGCGCGGACACTGAATCGGAGTTTCACGCCGAAGCGCATGAGCAATTGGGTCCCTACGCGGCGGCTTGAGGTAAATTCGAACCCGCAACCCTCCGGCTGCAAGGCACCGAACGTATACCCCTACACCACCGCGCCCCACATACATACATACATACATATATACATACAGTACATATACACGCATGCATACATACATACATACAAATATGCATACATACATACATACACACACATACATACATTCATACATACATACATACATACATACATACATGCATACATAATTACATACATACATACATACATACATACATGCATACATACATAGGCTACATGCACACACACATACATAGTATTACATACATACATACAAACACACATGAACACTTACACACATAATTATACACATGCATTTCTCCGGAAAAGTTCTCTGGTTTTCAACAATCTTTCGGCCGAAGCGCACATGCGACATCAGCAATCCAACACCCGTATATAAAACTAGGCCTATATAATGCTTCAGAACAGTCTTGGCGTCAACAGCCAAAGTGACAACCGAGTACCGATTTCTTTGTGTCCCCTACGCCCCGAGTGATACTCGGAACGATGTGAAACACACCCACGCCCGCGAGAACTATTATTGCTGTATTGGATGAACGAGTACATATTACACAATAAGTCTTCTATGGCACTATGCAACGCCCAAGCACTCGATACCCACTCGATGCCAAGTACTTGCGATGAATGCGAGTGCTTATGGTGCTCTGCTATCAGGTAAGTGTATCCCTTTTCAGGTGCGGCTAATTGTATGGGCCTTAGATGCAAACGAGTGTGTGGGACATATTGATGAATGTACAGCCTTACATGATTATGATGATTGTATATCTGGCTGTGTGTGGAATACGAGGGTCAGGACCGATAAACAGATACTGATTATTTATAACGTACAGATACATTATATATATATATATATATATATATATATATATATATATAATTATGTTAGTAATTCTTACTTAGTCTTTCTTATAGGCCTTTATAGGCATATAGCTCTGTGGCGGAGTCTTGCGCTTAAGCTTGTTTGACGATTACATAGTGTCAGTTTAGAGCGTTTAAAAGGTGTCTACTTAGGCCAGCCATTAGCCTAAAGGTCTCTTAACTGTTATAATTTTTTATTATTGTTTTAAGTGCAAGCTATCCAAGTGATAACCAAAGCGCCAATGCCCCGAATATCTAGCATCTGCTTACTTAATGTCGTTTATTTAACGACGCCGTCATATCGACGATGATAGGCGTCATCTAGCGTCTGAGCGCGTTTGACCATTACATATAGCGTCTTATTATTTATTTAACCACAGTTTAACGTCGTCCCATGACATCAAAGGCCGTTGGTGACAATACAGAAAATATACAATACAATCAGAACCAGAAACTTATAGCATCCGAACGACACCATTAATTAAATGTTAAATTTTTTTTATTGTTTTAAGTGCAAACGATCCAAGTGTTAACCAGAGTGATACAATAGCGTCTGTGCGCGTTTGACCATTACATAGCGTCAGCTTAGAGCGTTTAAAAGGTGTCTATTTACCATGAACCTAAATATTTCTTTGTTATTATTACTACTATTATTATTATTATTATTATTATTACTATTATTATTATTATTATTATTATTATTATTATTATTATTATTATTATTATTATTATTACTATTACTATTATTATTATTATTATTATTATTATTACTATTACTATTATTATTATTATTATTATTATTATTATTATTATTATTATTATTATTATTATTATTATTATTATTATTATTATTATTATTGTTAAAACACGGTAAGGCTTAGTGTTGTTGAGGTGGTCGCTCCTCAGCGCCGGGCAACCTCGACATAGTGCCCTGTTATTATTATTATTACTATTATTATTATTATTACTACTACTACTACTACTACTACTACTACTATACTACTACTGCTGGTGCTGCTGCTGCTGCTGCTGATCCTGCTGATCCTGCTGCTACTACAACTACTACACAGGATCTTGCGATTGGTAGTAGTTTCAGTTTAACGACACTTTGTGATAACAGAGATCATTAGCGTCGCCTTCCTCCTTCGTCCAGGCTTGGGACTGGCACTGCCAGATAACGAACAGTGGCGGAGTCTAACTTGCGCTTAAGCTTGTTTGACGATTACATAGTGTCAGTTTAGAGCGTTTAAAAGGTGTCTACTTAGGCCAGCCATGAGCCTAAAGGTCTCTTAAATGTTATAATTTTTTATTATTTTTTTAAGTGCAAACGATCCCAATGATAACCAAAGCGCCAATGCCCCGAATATCTAGCATCTGCTTACTTAATATCGTTTATTTAACGCCGCCGTCATATCGACGATGATAGGCGTCATCTAGCGTCTGAGTGCGTTTGACCATTACAGTCTTATTATTTATTTAACCACAGTTTAACGTCGTCCCATGACATCAAAGGCCGTTGGTGACAATACAGAAAATATACAATACAATCAGAACCAGAAACTTATAGCATCCGAATGAAACCATTAAATGTTATAATTTTTTATTATTGTTTTAAGTGCAAACGATCCAAGCGATAGCCAGTGTGATAGCATAGCGTCTGAGCGCGTTCGACCATTACATAGCGTCAGTTTAGAGCGTTTAAAAGGTGTCTATTTACCATGAACTTAAATATTTCTTTGTTATTATTACTATTTTTATTATTATTATTATTATTATTATTATTATTATTATTATTATTATTATTTTATTATTATTATTATTATTATTATTATTATTATTATTATTATTTTATTCTTATTGTTATTAGGTGCCGAATGGGCTAAGCCCTAAATTAAACGCGTCTAAACAACTACATTAGCCTATAAGAGACCTGCGAATCACAAATTGTAAGTCGAATCGAGTCTCGAATCGAATCTCGAATCGAATCAGCGGGTGCCATGAAGAGGCGCTATATAACTCCTCTGAATGAATGATTTAACGATAGGCCTATAATTGTAGACCTACACGTAGGCTACTTATCAGCACAGGCGTACCACAGTAGGCCTAACACAGTTCAACATTGCCCTGATAACTTTTCTGCAGTTTAAACTTTAAAATTGATTAAACTGAAAGGTCAATTGAACTAAACGGTAATTAACAGCATTAAAATAACACAAATAATTTAAAAAAATTTAAATCAATTATACAATTCTGTAAGTTCTGGTTCCATGTTCACTAATCATTATTAGCATCATGACGTCATTTTCGAATCGAATGGAATAAGCCTAGGCTTACTGCCATACGATTCGTTTTCGAATCGAATATCGAAGCTGCGCAGGTCCGTATATAAATAATAATAATAATAATAAATAATAATAATATTCTTTATTGAAACAATCCGGTTGACAAACGCAACCGGTTACACTGTACAGTTAGGCTATACAATTAAAACAATTCACAAGAACACAAATGACAGAAGACATAGGCCTAAGTCTTAACTACTAACAGAACAGACAGCCTGCAATACACGGCACTAATAGCAGCCTACAAAGCATGTCCGTCTACGGAAATCGATCTCGGATTCTCGGTACCTCTCGCTCTCTATGCCAGTTTGTTATACAATGCGCTATCGGGCCTATTATGTAGGCTCCGTACTTTAAGACTGCGATTGTTAATGCTCACGTAAGTGGATCGCGACTGAAGTCGAAGTTTGTCAAGCAGTTGCCGATCGCTGATGTCTGAGACCTGCCAAGACGCAGCCAGCGTAAAGGTGGCGGCCGCAACGAGAAATAGAACCGGAGACAGCATTCTACTGGTGTGCACTCTATCAGTCAGAAGGTGCTCGGCCTCAGGATCTGAAACCTACTTCCGGTTCCTATGTCTTTGAGATTTCCTGCGACGGAACGAAACAAAATTCAAAAGGTCACTATTATTCTGAGGTGAAAGTGTCGCCTAATAAATGCTGATAACAAGAATTAAAACAATAATAAAAATGACAGCAACGATGATGATGATGATGATGATGATGATGATGATGATGATGACGACGACGACGATAACGATAACGATAATAATAATAATAATAATAATAATTATAATAATAATAATTATTATTATTATTATTTTTTGTTATTATGATAACAGTAATAATAATAATAAATTAATTAATTAATGAATAAATAATAAATAATAGAATACTAAAGAAATTTACAACACCACAATCACATCGTAAACTCCAAATTTGTAAAGCGCCATTCTAAAGCTAAGCACAGGGCACCAGCTTATTGACGAGCGCTGCGTCGCATCAGACGGGTTGTCCAGAGAGCGATGTCCGCGGAGATCTGAGTCCGGTTGCCACAAAAATCAGAGAAAGAAGGCGGAGCAGCGGTTACGGCGGATTTCGTAATAAATAATAATAATAATACTAAAGAGTAGGCTAAAGAAATTTTTAGGTTCATGCTAGGCCTAGGTAGACACCTTTTAAACGCTCAATACTCACGCTATGTAATCGTCAAACACGCTCAATGTCTAGATCAATTTCTATTAAACCCACAAAGAGTTTGGTTTGGACTTGGATCACTGACACTTAATAGGGATGATGATGATGATGATGATGACGATGACGATGACGATGATGATGATGATGATGATGATGACGATGACGTGACGATGACGATGATGATGATGACGATGACGACGACGATGATGATAATGATGATGATGATGATGATAATAATAATAATAATAATAATAATAATAAAAATAATAATAATAATAATAATAATAATAATAAATAAATAAATAATAGGCCTACTGATAATACTAAAGCAATTTGTAAGTTCATGCTGGGCCTAAGTAGACACCTTTTAAACGCTCAATACTCACTCATTCATTCATTCATTCATTCTGGAAATTTATATAGCGCCCCTTCAAGAAATCTACTCAGAGGCGCTCCCAGCCCAGCCACGGCAAAAGTAAAAAGACTTAAGTGATTTATAAAACCTAGTTTGACTGATCAAAGGTAGCAAGCGCAGCTCCGATGGCAGGTCATTCCAGATGGAGGGGCCTGCAACCGAGAAAAAGCTCGGCGCTGCCTAGCAGTCAAGCGAGCCCGCGGAACAAGGAGTTGCCCCGTCGTCGCAGAGCGAAGCGCCCGACGCGCTACAACGTCGGACACTGGGCGGCAGAGGTTGCGCAGGTAAGATGGAGCACAGCCAAGGATGCTGCGTGAAACCAAAGAAGCAACACGGTATGATATCCGTTGGGCCACAGGCAGCCAGTGTAACACATCACGCATGTAGGCAGAGACAGAGCCGAATTTGGGAATTCGCCCAATAAGCCGAGCAGCTGAGCGCAGAACTCGATCTAGTCGCCCCAGAACCCCAAGAGGGAGGCCAACGAGGATCGAGCAACAGTGGTCAATTCACGCTATGTAATCGTCAAACACGCTCAATCTCTAGATCAATTTCCATTAAACCCACAAAGAGTTTGGTTTGCACTTGGATCGTTGACACTTAATAGGGATGATGATGACGATGACGATGACGATGACGATGACGATGATGATGATGATGACGTGACGAAGACGATGACGATGATGATGACGATGACGACGACGATGATGATAATGATGATGATGATAATAATAATAATAATAATAATAATAATAATAATAATAATAATAATAATAAATAAATAAATAATAGGCCTACTGATAATACTAAAGAAATTTTTAAGTTCATGCTGGGCCTAAGTAGACACCTTTTAAACGCTCTATACTCATGCTATGTAATCGTCAAACACGCTAAATCGCTAGATAAATCTACTAAGCGCACAACGAGTTTGGTTTGCACTTAGATCATTGACACTTAATCGGGATGATGATGATGACGACAACGACGACGATGATGAGATAATGATGATAATAATAATAATAATAATAATAATAATAATAATAATAATAATAATAATAATAATAATAATTCTGAGTTGGGAAGACGGACAAGTGACGCAACCCATGATCCAATGGAGTCATCATACCTATTCCAGCGGATCTCAGTGGCTCTTCAACGGGGGAACGCCATCTGCCTCTCCGGGACACTGCCACCGATCTCTGAACTCCGCTGAATGACACTACACAAATAATTGTTTTATTCTCAGTATAAACACCTTTGAATCTTAAATTTCAATATATATAATAATAATAATAATAATAATGCTAAGAGAAGGGCTATCAACCATCTTAAATGTGGACCTCGACGATGACCGTGGGCCTTTTCTGCACTGTTCCATCTGTGTGCTTGCCCGCTTGACCTTGGATCTTGACCGATTCGGAGATTATCTGGCTATCTGCCTATTGATTTTGTTTTGACTGAGCGCCTATGTTTTCTTTGAACGCTGTAGTAATCTCGAGACTACGACTACGTTAGGTTTTAAAATATTCCTAATAATAGCTTAATAGCGATGATAAAAATTAGCCTATCCTAACAACTTCTGACTATGTTTTAATAATAATAATAGGCCTAATAATAATAATAATAATAATAATAATAATAATAATAATAATAATAATAATAATAATAATTATAATAATAAAAATAATGAAAAATAATGATGATGATAATGATGATAATGATAGGGGTCATCCATTAATTATGTCAACAAATAGGGGGAGGGGGTTTGGAAAAGTTTGACAGTTGTTGACAGGGGGGAGGGGGTTTGGTCCAAGTTGACGTCAACAAATTTTTTTAAAATAAATGGACAAAATATGGTAAATGACTAAAAAAAAAAAAAAAGGTCATCAGGGGAAAAAAATGGCTAAAAACGGTCATCGGAGTCTAAAAAGTCATTGAGAAAAAGTCAGCCTGGCTACGGTGCCGGTAGGGGGGGTTCTTGGATTGTTGACATAATTTTTAGGGGGGTCCGTCAATGTTTGACAGTTGTTGACAAGGGGAGGGGTCAAAAAAGGCCTAAAATTTGTTGACATAATTAATGGATGACCCCATAATGATGATAATGATAATAATAGGCCTAATAATAATAATAATAATAATAATAATAATAATAATAATAATAATAATAATACCTCGGGCAAAAATTTCAACAACAAAAATAATAATAATTCATGCGCTTCCGTATGACCATCACTACAAACGAAACTGGCGCACTAAAACTTCAATGTCGCATTGTTATATTTTCTCGCCGAATAATTATTTTAATTATTGTACTCCGCATTAAGTAATGTTTGTTCTTTTAACAATAAATGA
The DNA here is from genome assembly GCA_020284085.1 of Aporrectodea caliginosa. NCBI lineage: Eukaryota > Metazoa > Annelida > Clitellata > Crassiclitellata > Lumbricidae > Aporrectodea > Aporrectodea caliginosa. The sequence continues at coordinate 55,022 of JACEVL010000282.1, read as the reverse complement.
AATGTAAAAAATAATGGTCATTATGAAGATATTCATGCTTAAAATTTACGTTGAATTCGAACACTTAAGATATATTTAATAAGAGATAACGCTAAGGGTAGCGAAATGAGTTAATTGTTGGTCGATAAAATTTCTCGCCAGTCGTATACTACTTAACTACTGATTATGTAACATAAATGAGTAGTAATCAAGTAATGAAGAGGGGTCATGGTTGGTATATACCTGAGTGGGGCAGTCGATTGCGGAACGATTTTCCAGTTCCTCTTCCCGTCCGTCTGACTTGGCGTAGCGAAATCTTTCCTCAGCAGCTTCGTCGAGATACTGAATCAGTTGCAAACCCGTTCTGCCCTCTATCTGCCTATCTCTGTGTCTCTCTCAACAGACGGAAGTAGGGCGAAGCCAATTGCCTTCCGTTGAGTTTCGCTTCGATTTATAGGTGCTTGCGTGCGCTGTGGAACCGCCCTGATGCTGATGCTGATGCTGATGCTGCGGTCGCCACCCAGAGTCGACACGAGAGATGCTAGTCAGATGCTACAGATGCTGGTGATGATGATGTTTCTACTATTTACACAAGCAGTAGACTTTGATAAGGAATACTGAAGGACGGACGGACGGACGGAAGGACGGACGGACGGACGGAAGGACGGACGGTCGGACGGACGGACGGACGGAAGGACGGACGGACGGAAGGACGGACGGAAGGACGGACGGACGGTCGGACGGTCGGACGGACGGACGGACGGACGGACATATATTATTTGCAGAGACAAGCTGACTTATTTACTTACTTACTTGTTTGCTTACTTACTTACTCAATTGCTCACGTAGCCACTTACTTACTCACCTGCGTGTTTTTTCATTGACTGACTGATTAACTGACTGACTGACTGACTGACTGACTGACAGTCTGACTTACTTACAGGCTGACCGAATGACTGACAGGCACTCTGACACCACTAGCACATATGTGTGTATCATACAGTGTATGTATTAATCTAATCTAATCTAATCTAATCTAAACCAATCCAATTCAATCTAATTCAATCTATCGACTTCTACAAGACCGTTGTTATAGCAAGGCTTACATAATAATAATAATAATCTTTTCTTTAATCAAGCGCCTGACAAACGCACTGCGCTGTACATTTACATGTTATGCAATTGAAACAATCTTAACTAGTTAACTACTAACAGAACAGACAGCCTGTAATACACGGCGCTAATAGCAGCCTACAAAGCAAATCCGCCCTACGGGGCTCGAACTCGGTACCTCTCGCACTCTTCGCCAGATGTTATCCAACGCGCCACCGGACCCCCCCCCCTTCTTCGCTTCAACAGCAATCGTTGTCAGAACTCATGCTCACTTTGTCGAACAAAATCCTATGTGCGTATGTATGTATGTAAAGTATGTATGCATGTATGCAGACCCAGATTTAGGCATGTGCACTATAGGCTATGTGCCAGTGCACAGAGGCCTCCACCACATAGGGGGCTCCACCACAAATGCAAGAATTATTTTACTTGTGTTTCATAATTGATTGTGATATATTTCAGCTGTGCGCACAGACACAGTTTACCAGAAATACCAAAAACTAAACAATTAAAACTTAAAAGGTCCGAAGTTAGTTTGTCTCGGGCGTGAAGTCATGTCAAATTAGTGGAACTTTGCGTGTTTTCTTCTGCGCAAATTCGGTCACCACTCCAGGTCCTCAAAGTTGTTCTCACACAGAATGTCAGCTTCTATGCTCATTAGAGCCAAGTGCATGGGACAATTGGATCCTAAGAAAGACTAGGGGGTTGAACCCCCCCCCACCCTCCGGTAATTCTCACCCTGCGGGACAACCGCTCGTTGCCCATCTATGTGCGAGGTCTGTTTTCCATCAGTTTTATTTTTGAGAAGGAACGTTCTGCGCTACAGCTAGAGACCATCAATACCGGATACATGCGAAGTGCTATCCCACATTAGGAAATGACCCCTGAACTTGCTTCTGGATTATCAGCCGATACATGAAATTCTCTTGAGAAACATCTTGAAATTTTACATGAAAGAGCAGATTAAGATAAAGTAGCGTAGCTACTAGTTAGTAGTTCTAGCTTCGATAATCTATCGTTTTAGCGTTCTAAACTTTCTTAGGATCCCATTGTCCCATGCAACTTATTCGCCACTGTATGGGTCACCGTTTTAGCGTTGATGGAATACAAGTTGGGTTGACGAGAGGAATTCTTGCTAAATGTAAGTCGGATTGATGAATAATTTTTGTTTAAATAGAAGTTGGATTGATGAAAACTGATTCTTGCTCAAACAGAAGCTGGATTGAGTAAAAGGATACTTGCCAAAGTAGAAATTGGATTGATGAAAAATAATAATGCTACAATGGGCGAATAATTTAGAACGCTAACACGATAGATTACCCAAGCTTCAATTACAGCTTTGTTTTGGGAAATACTGGCGTTGACGCGTCGTGTTTCGACTCGTGAGCCTATAACTACAGACTTTCAGGCATCATTCGCGCCTGGCGTATACGGCGTGCTAAGGGGCCTCCACCAAAGCGGTGCACTGGGGCCTCCACCAAAGTAAATACGGCCCTGTATGTATGTATGTATGTATGTATGTATGTATGTATGTATGTATGTATGTATGTATGTATGTATGTATGTATGTATGTATGTATGTATGTAATGTATGTATGTATTATTTTTATTTTTATTAATTAAATTTGTAACGTGCGCATTGTCGCACCGAAATGGGAATCTGAGGCGCGAATAGTCAGCCGCAAGTGGAAGATGCAGTGAGAAATCCATGTGCTTGAAATCCAAGGAGAAATAGTAAGTTTTAAGCCGCTTTTTGAAGGAAGGGAGTGAATTTGAGCTAAGAGATAGCGGAAGTCGATTCCATTTTCTGGGGGCAGAGACATACACAGCCATGGAATGCACGCGAGCCCATAACTGTTCTGCATCGGGGCTCAGCTAAAAGACTGGTACTTGATGGTCGTAGGCAACAAGGAGGAATGCAAAGAGTTAGTATAGTGACTGAAGGTAGGGAGGTGTGCTGGTGCTGAGAGATAATTTTGTAGGTCAAGCAGGCCAATTTAAATTTTATTCTGAACTCAACAGGAAGCCAATGCAGCTGATGTAGTATAGGACTGAGGAACTCGTTCGTGGTATATAGGACACGCATCACTACGCGAGCTGAGGAGTTTTGGATGCGTTGCAGCCAGTTGAGCTCAAGGTCTGAGAGACCCACAAAAACCGAATTAGCATAATCAAGGGGATAGGCGACAAGAGAACAGGATATGGTCTGCGACATATTCTTAGTCAGAGCAGGCCCGCCGAGGGAGGGCCAGGAGGGGGCAAAAGCCCAGGGGTTCGGCGACTTTTATGGGCCCGGGCTGGGCCCGCAATCAACTTATGAAAAATATTATAATCAGTTATTCAAAGTTTATGATTTATGCCTTTTATAATATAATATAACGGACACTTAACTACAATAATTGCATATATAAATATAATTTTGTAGGGTTGTACCTGCACTATTATTATTTCAGTTTTTTTTTATTTATAAAGTCTAAGGATAATTAGGGGCCCGTGACTGCTCTGCCTAGGGGCCCGGAATTTCTGTCGTCAGCTCTGAGTTAGAGCCGACCTGATGTGACGTATAATAATTCCCTGATGTGATAGAAACAAGATTTACAAAGGTTTTTTATATGCGGTCGGAAATTCACTCGGAATGTGAGCTTATACTGTCCAGGGTTACCCCAAGTGTTTTGAATGTATCTGATACTGGCACAACAGCGACTCAGCGAGGTTGATACTAGAAAGTGATGGGAAAGAACGTAGGCGTGGTGTGACCGACAAAATTGCCTCACACAGTATGCATGTATCTATTTATGTGCTACTTAAGTACCTAGGTATGTACATGTATGCATGCCTTTAAGTTTGTTTGTTTGTATGCATGTATGATTGCGTGTGTGTGTGTATCCTTTGAGTGTGTATGTAAGGCGTTGTGTCGTGCTGAATAGTTCGTGAGAAAGCTGAAACGGTGGATAGTCGGAAGGAAACGAGGAAATCACAGTAAAGGTGTATATATAAGGAGAGAGGCTGAAGGTGAGGCAGACATCCAGCCAGTCAGACAGAGACAGAGACAGAGACAGACAGATAAACGGACACGCGGACAGCAGCAATTGAGCGCCTAATTGGCGGTTGTTTCCCGCACAATCTGCCCGCCATTATAGACGGCGCGGCGTTTACCGCCACACTCGCCGCGAAACGTTGGGGCGGGAAGGAGGTCGACTGGACGGAGGGGAAAGGGGGAGCGAGGACGGAGGGAGGGAGAGCCGCGGCGGCAGGAGGGATGGAGGGGCATCGCGGGCCAAGCGATATCGATCTCTGGTTTTACACAAGTCGCGCAATTTCCCGCCCAATTTGTCGGGGTCTTGTTCGCGCCAGATGGGATCAGTTGGCGGCCAATAAGGAACTATTTCATTCCGGCGGACGCGTACGACCGACCGACCGACGCACACACACGCGGCGTCGTATACGCGCGTCTATCATCGGCTTGTTAGCGGTTTCTCTGCCGGAACGATCTCCGCCCGTCCGCCTCCTGCTGTCCGTCCCCGTCCGTTCGTCTGCCTTCCGTCCTCCTGTCCGTGTCGGACAACGTCTTCCGTTAACGCCCGCGGGTTGTTTTGTATTCCGACGAGGAAGCGGTTCGGTGGTAAAACGCTCGGTCCACGTCGATCGATGTTTACTGGTATAATAAGGGACTCAAAAGCTAAGACGGGTGGAGGAGTGTAGAGAGAAGGAAAGGATAGAGGGAAGGACGAAGAGATAATTGGAGGGATAGAAGGAAGGACGAAGGGAGTGTCGGTCGATATCCAGAGTATTCCGTTGAGATGGAAAGATTATACTACTCTCTTCCTTCATGAACTCAATGTCGCCTTCCAGGTTATACCGCGTGACTGCACAGGCCTGTATTCGCCATTAGCCTCATCACGAGGAGCATGAAATATTCATACAGCATCGGTATTTAGAAAGTTGGTTTACATATTAGAACTGGTTTACATATTAGAACATTACTATAGTTATATATGTATAATTATTATATGGACTATATAAATATAGTCTTATGTAAATTATTTGAGAGGCTCTAAGTAGACAAATGTCCAGTATGTTTTTATATAGACAAATGGGGCTTAATAAATGCATAATAATTATGATTGTAATAATAGTAATAGTAATAACAATAGTAGCAATAGCCTAATAATGCTGCTGCTGGTGATGATGATGATGATGACGACGACGACGACGACGACGACGACGACGATGATGATGATGATGATAACTTGGGAATATTGGCATAAATATTATTATTCTCACCATATCTTCAACATGACGTTGCTCTTGTTAAGGCAGGAAGACAATCCTACAGCAACTAAACTCTAGGAATAATCAATATTTTTGTGGATAATATTTACAAAAGACCTCTAATTCCTGTTGTCTGTTGATGAAATTTATGGATCTGTTAATTTCCTTGTTTTATCGGTCCATATAATAATGCACTTCCTGTCATTTGAAGAACAAAATTAGTAAAATCTTTAATTTCATTTCAATATTAATATCGACTGCTTCCTTTTGTCACCACGAAAATCAGATTAAAACAGCGAACGTTTCTAATTAATATTTTGTTATTAAAGAAATTTCCGTTTCCCTTCGCCACATGTGTCAAATTCGCTTTTGTGAGGAAAAAGAAGCTTTAAAAATATTTGAACAACACCAGCTAAAGGCTGCTTGGCGCATGTTAGTACAGTGCGTATTGTTTCAACTGCAATTTTATAAAAATGATTTAACCCATTTAGCACAAGCTAGCTATGGCTGCCAACCGTTAATTTTTCAATCCTGGACCCAATGTGCCATTACCAGTAGGCCTAGCTGCTAATGGCGGGTTAAAGTTAAACAATCCATTAATAGCTATAGGCTAATTATGTTCACGCTAGAGAGTGACATGGGGAATTTCCACGCGGGTAAACCGCGGTAACCGCGGTAAATCCCGCGGTAATGGGGACAAGAACTGCGGTAATACCGCGGTAATGGGAACAACAATTGCGGTAATACCGCGGTAATGGGGTTTACTCTCGCGGTAATACCGCGGTAATGGGGAATGAGCCGGCAATAAACCCGAGTGATGTTAAGAACTTGAGAACTGATAAGGAGATTTTTATTTCCTGAAGCCTTCTAGTCAGAAATAGTCAGGACTTGGTTAATGCAAACTGTCGATAAGATAATAACAGACTATTGCAGTCTGCAATACAAATAGATTTGTAAGCTAAAAAATTATTTTTAAATTTGAATTGTGTAAACTTTTTGCGGGGAATGTGATGTTGTCCTGCGGGGATGGGGTGGGGATGGGGAGAAAACCTGCGGGCATGGGGCGGGGATGGGGACAGACCCTGCGGGGATGGGGCGGGGATGGGGAAGACTTACTTGTTGCGGGGCGGGATGGGGACGAGATTGCCTCCCCATGTCACTCTCTAGTTCACGCTACACACGGCAACAGTGTTGTTGCCGTACAATTCCATAATTCTCTAATGATCTCATTAGGCCTACTAACATAACTACCTCTATTCGATGGACACTCTGTAAAACTTAGTTTACGACCGGCTGTACGAGTTTAGTGTGCGAAAACAAGAACATTTCGTGAAGTGGATATTCACACCAAGTTCCGAGAAAATTTGGGGTCAGTCCGGGAAACGGAACGCACCTGGGAACATTAATTCATTCATTCATTCATTCATTCATTCATTACTAGAATTTGTATAGCGCCTCTTCAAGGGAACTACTCAGAGGCGCTCCCAACCCAAGCGCGGCCAAATAGGATCATTATTTTTTAGTTGAGAGAGGAATGACTGAGAAGGAGTTCTAGGATGGGAGCGGAGTGTCAGAGGGAGGCCATTCCAGGTCGAGGGGCCAATCACAGAGAAAGCACGGCTCTGCCTGGTGGAGGTACGAGCAAAAGGGACAGAGAGAAGACCCTGTTCAGCTGAACGGAGGGAGCGCGAGCCTCGAACACTAAGGGTGGGGCTACAAAGCTCAATAAGGTATGCAGGAGCGAGACCCAGCAGGCAGCGCCAACAACAGTCATAATGGACCCAGGAACTAACAATGCCGATTCCTGGAATGTCCTGGCGAATCCTGGACGGTTGGAAGTCCTATAGACTAGAGCTAGCTAGCACTTAGGCAGACACCATTGGTGCTAATAACTGACTACCCGTCGTCACACCTCTTATTAGACGCTGGGTAGTCCAAGAACTCCGAACGTCGTGTTTATTATCAGTTTTGTGTGGATTCTGTCGGTTGGGCTCTGCGTGTCTGCGGGGGCTCGCCAGTGGTGACTCTTTTAGTCATCAGAGCAATGTTCGACTGTGGATTATTTCTTGTTCTTAGTGACTTTCAGTGTAACATCAACTAGGTTTAACTTCAGTTAGGTTTAACATCAGTTAGGTTTAATATCAGTTGGGTTTAACATCAGTTAGGTTAGCTGGAGTGAATTAGTCATTTATCTAAATTGTCCTTGAACTTTGAACTAAATACAGACTTTTTCCTTATGTTAACGTAGATTAACGACGCTAGTTAACTGGAGTGCATTAGTCATTTGTCCTTGATCTACAGATAGGACTTTTCCCTATTTCAACATAGCTTAATGACTCTAGTTAATTTGAGTGATTAGTCATTTGTCCTTGAACTATAGATAGGCATTTCCCCTATTTTAACATATAGAGTCTATTAATAACTCTCTAGTTAACTGGAGTGAATTCGTCTTGCCATGAGGTAGATAGACCTCTGCCTTTCTTACACATCCCCATAAGACCCAATAGTCAACCCAAGGTATGCTTAGGATACGCTGATCACTGGTTATCCTTACGCCACATGAAACGCACGACATATCGGTCTGCAGTTGAATCAATTTCGCAACCTGCCTCCGAAAGAGTCATTCAGGCATGCAGTTATCGTCGAACAAACGAACCGTGCACGAAGCAGTTTTAGAGATCAAAGCCCTCGCCGCCCGTGCCCCAACGACCGGTCGGCACCATCAAAGGAGAAGGCTGAAAGAAGCCGACGGCAATTGGTTCCAATTTGAAGGACTTTGATCGCCCGCGGTCGCCAGCCACTCGTCTGATTTAGACCTAATCAAGCGATTGAACGGAGGGAAGAGATATAGACGCCTTCGTCCTTACAGCCATAGACTTAATGAGATTGAGAGTTATACAGACGCTGGGACAGACAGACAGACAGTCTGAGACAGACAGACGGACAGTCGGACAGTCGGACGGACGGACAGACAGAAGCAAAAATCAAGCTGAGGGTCTCACTAAAAACTTGAAAAAACTAGAGAAATACATACAATGGCATACATACATACATACATACATACATACATACATACATACATACATACATACATACATACATACATACATACATACATACCTGCACACATGCACACATGCACACATGCATATATACATATATACATACATACATGCATACATACATACATACATACATACATACATACATGCATACATACATACATACATACATACATACATACATACATACATACATACATACATACATACATACATACACACACAATGCCATACATGCATGCATACCTCCTACGTATATACATACATACATACATAAAGACAGACAGACAGACAGACAGACAGACAGGCAGACAGACAGACAGGTAGTCACGTAGGCTCAGTAGTGTAGCCAGGAAGCAATTTGGGTTGTTCCATTCATAGAACGAGTAAGCGAATATTACGAATATTAAGATTTGTAGAAATTTACGAATATTGACGAATATTTAAACTGGCCAACGAATATTAAATTTTTTAAATTTCTTTTAATTCTTAACTCTTCCAAATCCGAGATTAATTGTACAAAATGCAGTGTCAAAAACTAGGCATTAGAACAAGAACAGTTACATGTCTCAGTTACTCATCTTATATCAGTAACTTCACTTAGTTTATTGTTCAAAATCTCAAAAGGCGATGCGGCCTGATCATGCGGCATTCACATTCGAGAGTGAAATAGTGAATCTTCGTCCTCAAACGGAAACAGTGACGTCATCAACGAATATTTACGAATATTTACGAAAATTAAAAATGCCCCAATATTTACGAATATTTACGAATATTAAACCCTCAAGTCACGAATTCTCGTTCTATGGTTCCATTGGCCATGGTTGTAAAAGAGAAGTGAGAAATAAGAGGACAGCCACGCAAATGAATATGTCTTTATGCAAAACCTGCGCATCATATCGTCTATTCAGATATGCATAGAGTAGATCCTTCTCAGTTTGCTATTATCAGATGAAATCCTTCACCGTTTATAGGTCCCCACGCTTGGGAGTCTGTATGCGGACCGCGTTAGCCATGATAGACACAAAACAGTTGAAATGTAAAAACGAACGGAAAACGATCCGACGAGCCCTCATACCCAGCAGATAAGCGACACAACCCACACCGAAGTATTCTCTGCAGTTGATTATACACAGGGGTTCAAAAAATAGGTCTCTATCCGATTGATGGATCGATGGACGAATTCTGATGAATCGCATGGGTAGACGACCATAACAGAAATACCTATGCATATTCATAAGAGTTGAGTATAATCAGTCACAATGGTAATCGTGAAATCCAAATGTCTAAAGGGCGACTGAATTAAAAGATAAGAGGAGGGCACCAACTTATTCACGAGCGCTGCACCACAATAATTGTTTGTAACATATTCATTGTATTTCAAATTCAAACGAACTGAATCGGCGAGGGATTGGAGACTGCGGATGGCAGGGACGAAAGGACGGTGAGATGGATGGATGGATGGATGGATGGATGGATGGATGGATGGATGGATGGATGGATGGATGGATGGATGGATGGATGGATGGATGGATGGATGGATGGATGGATGGATGGACGTTGAGATGGATGGAAGCAGATGTACGGACGGAAAGATGGACGAGTTTGTGCGATGATAAAACAGAAGGTCCCATGGCATAAGACAGTCACACAGCGGCTGTTATAAGGCACTAAGTACAGATGGTTTGATAAGGCACTTTGAACCAGTCCTGTGTGAAGCGTCCAAGGAGATAAAAAAAAACACGGAGAGAGGGATCCAGAGACACTGACATATCTCCCAACGGCAGCGTCTTATATAAAGATACCGCCAGAATAAATGACATGTGTTTGTGTTTCTATATTATGTGCTCAAAATGTCCTACACGTGGACTCATTTGTAGGACAACATGGCGGCCATATAGGAACTGTGTCATATAATGACCGTATGTTCAACTAAAGTTTAACTGCCATACAGTTAAATTCGACTCATGTTTATCTAATTGTTATCATCTGCTACTGCTATATCACGTAACCTTATTGAGTACATGTCAGTTAGAATTACTAAACGATTATTATTATAATTAACTAGGCCTAAGCCTACACACAGTCAGTGGCGTAACGAGGGGGCAGGGGGCGGCCGCCCCCGGGCGTAGGATGGGGGGGGGCGCAAAAAATTAGGTCTGAAAATGTGTTTTTTGTTAAAGAAAAAGGTCATCAGAAATTTTGGTGGAACTGAGAAAAAAAATTCTCAGGAAATTCTTGCCCCCGGGCGCACGAACCCCTAGTTACGCCACTGCACACAGTTTCATCCTTAGCCTATAGGCCTACCTTAAATTTTACTTACCAGTTTGAGTACAGTTTCACAGTTTGAGAAAGCGTGTACAGTTGACATTTATTAGACCTTTTTAACACTGAAATGAGTCGAGGAAGTGATGAGTTTTTCGTCGATATCTGAAGACCAGAACAAACTTTGCACAGCGAACTTTTGCCGGAAGAGAGTTCAACATCTAGGACTAGCTGCAACAAAAACGCGATCGTCTTCCGAGAGCTCTGCTGACTTCCGCAATCAATGGACAAGGAACATCGTGTCCACTGATTGAGATTGAGGAAGTCAGCAGAACAGTAGATGTCCTTGGAGTGAGGAGGCAGAAGATAGTAAGTTACACGTAGCGTTGTATCCAATTAACCCGAGTTCTGAAAGTTATGCTCAACGTGGACGGTGAATGTAGCTGGCGGATATAATGAAACTGACAAATCTGAAGAGCACCGCAAGCAAAAAGATGGAATATAAAAAGGACATGCCATATAACATGAGTAGGCTACGTGACAAACGTATAGTACGGTTTGCCAGCTGTTTTTTATGTGCCAAAAAACGAATAATTATAATAAAAAAAGACGAATTTATGAGTAACGTTTTGCAAGCGTTGAAACGGTTGTAAAGCGACCATATGTACCAGCTACTTTTTACTTTTGGCGAACGTCGAAGCATGCAGACAAGTTTTAAAATACTTAAATAAATGTCGATTAGAAAATCATTCTAGAAGTATTTTACGCCTAAATCCCCTTAGCTGGTACGTAAAAATAAATGCCAGGCCTATTTATCCTTTTCTGGTGTATTCAGTTTTCGTGAAGAACTTGTTTTCAATCTTTTATAACTAAACGTTAGTAGTAGTTTCAGTTTAACCACACTGTGTGATACAAAGATCATTAGCGTCGCCCTCCTCCTTCATCCAGGCTTGGGACTGGCACTGCCAGAGTACAAATATTGGCAGAGTTCTTTTATTACGTTGATAAACTGTTTAACATTATAGCCTATGCGTTTCGCTATGATTTAAAAGCTCTACTTTGTTCATGCTAATTGGCTGAACAACATCTTTTCAATTTGAAAGAAAAACCTATAATATTTATTTAAAATATTTTGAGTCATGTTTTTATTGGATCTTTGTGCTTCATCCTCTGTTATTGCCTTTGTTTGGATCGTGTGCGGATGGAGGTTCTGCTAATAAGCCTACATGACTGTGTTCACATCAATAGTCTGTAGATGTTGAAGGAAGTCAATATTTTCAGATCTTGCTTAAACTGAACTGAAATTGGTCCGTACTTGGGACGTCTCTGATTAAGCATGCTTAAGCATGCTTGACCCTGCAATGTCAATTAAGCCAGATGTATTAATTTTGAGATTATTGGGCAATATTGCTAATATTAATGATGAATTTAAGAATAATAAAGTATATAAATACTATAAGAATAACAATAATAAAAATAATTATTGAGAGGACCAATTTACAAACTACAGTACTGTTGAGTTTGAAGGATTTGGACAGTTCAGAAGTATATAAAAAATCCAGAGCTGCACATTAAAACCAAGCTCAAAGGCAGCTTCTTTTCCAGGCAGATCCCAAATTTAATTCAGCTGAGAAAAGGACCTATTTATGAGGCAGTCTTGTTTTAATGTTGTAATGGTACATCCAACAATAGCAGAAGAAGGTTAACCTGCAGCCCAGGGATATAATATATATGTATATATGTGTATATAATTTATATATGAATTGCACAACCTAGCACCACTGAGAGGTTCTCTCAAAGTGCTATATATATGATACATATGAGCATATTTATACTCAACAAAACACCCATAAATGTTTTGTTTGAAATTGCACCAGTTTTTAGCGATGACAGCAATTTGTTAGATCAAACATCGCATTATGCTCTATTACATTCTATTTTGTGGCTTTTAGGCTTTTTGTGGTTGAGTTCTGTTTGAAATGACAGTCACCTACTCGGCCGATGTGGCCACAAGCAGTCTAGCATGTTTCTTGAAGCTTCTTTTGAGGTTGGTATAGCTACTGCTCACATTATATATTTATAGGCTAACAAAGAGAGCATGCCTCATTAGTTTGCCCTTGAAATGACGCTATATAATTGCTCGGTTACAAATTACAATATTACTGGTAGGCAGCAGGAATGCAGGATACATGACCTGTAGCCAGAGGTGCAAAAAACAAAAGTTTTTTCAAAATGAAAATTTGGTTTTTTGTGTTTTTGTTTTTGAGATTTTCATATTTCCGATAATAAAACTCGTTAAAATGGCATAATACGGTTGAAATTAATTAGATACATATAAATGAAATTAACTAGAACAGTAGAACCGTACAATGTCATAAAACGAAGTTAACAAAGACCATACAACAATTGCGAAGAGAATTAAAGAAACGCCATTTTTGGAATTTATAATTTCTAAATTTGTAAAAAGCAAAAAACGAAAATTTACGTTTTAAAAAAAAAAAAAAAAAAGAAAAAACCAAGCCTTTAACAGCCCTTCCTTTAGCAGTGACGTCTAATTCTGCTGTTGAGACCCTGCATGAGTGGTTTTTCTGTAACAGGGCTATGTAATTGTATTTTGTTAGCAAATTATAACAGTGTCAAGCACATTGTGCTTTATAGATAATGCAGTATGGTAATCACATTATGCTTTCTTTATAATGGAACCGTTAGTAATTAATCGGGAAAGATATTGGAGTTCATGTTATGCATTGCAAACAAAGGCCATCCAGGATTTTAAGTTAGGTTACAGGGTTCTAAGAGTGGGGTTTGGTGCTTGTTAGAAACCCCACAAGAAAATTGATCATGATTACAAATTTTTTTAAATTGAGTTTATGATTACGATTAAATTTTTGTCTTCTTTGGGACAATGAGTGTGCGACTAATTTGAGATGCATTTAACTATGCACTGGTAGTTTATTTTTTCGAATGGACATGGCTATGGTATTGTTTTTTGAATTCCAGGTGGCGAGGCAGCATATACAAACTGATGTGGAAAGAGTTCATCATCTTTTTTAGCGCATACTACTTTTTCGGCGTGTTGTACCAGTTTGTTTTGACACGGCATGAGACGGCAAAACAGTGAGTAGATTAAATGATCTTTAAACTGAGTATTAGACTGATGAAATTGACTAAACTCTGTGGAGCATAGTATTATAACAGATCGCAACTTAGTGATAATAAGTTGGTTTCTTAAATTTTCGTTTCATTACAGCATTTTGAGTTGTTTGCCAGATAAAAAAGTTTCTGACAAGGGGCCGTCCATAAATGACGTCACGCACCTAGGGGAGGGGGTCAGAAATTTGTGACGATTTGTGACATGGGGGTGGGGGGTCTGAGTAGTGTGACGTCACACCAGGTCTATGTTATTAAATTTAACAATTAACAACAATTTAATTTTAATAATAACAGTACTAATTTTGAAGGAGCATTTTGCTTCGCCATGGAAATTGGTTTTAGGGGGGTCAGAGCTTTTTGACGTCATTTTCAGAGGGGGTCTTACTTTTTGTGACGAAGTGTGACGAGGGGGTGGGGGGGGGGGTTAAAAATCGGCCAAAATAGCGTGACGTCATTTATGGACGGCCCCAATCAAATAACAAACATGTTGATCTTACAGTTATAAATAAAGATGGGGTCATTTGCGACCCCCACCCGTTTATGTTCTTTGGTACGCCGGTATGGTTATGGTTAAAGTAGTGATAAAATAGAAATGTATGAAGCTGTTACACAAACTTATTACTCGAATACACTGCATTTAGAATTGGTTGTATTTTTTAAAACAAAAGATTGTCAAAAATAGGGTATCTAGAAACTGCGTGTTGGTTTGTGTCGTTGCCCATGGGCGTAGCCAGAAAAAAATTTCAGAGGGGGTTTTAAAATTTCGGGGGTTCCATTGTAAATCGTCTCAAAAGTCCAGGGTTTTTTGTATTTTGCATGTAAAAGCATATAAATTTTTTGTAGGAAACTTATTGGGGGCGCGCGGGGGGGTTTGAACCCGTAAAACCACCCTCTAAATACGCCCACGTGGGACGTTGCCTAAAATGTTGTGGCTAGTGTTATTGTTAATATTTGTTTCTAAAGATTGTGCCATATTTCATGATGCTTTTGGACATGGCAGCTGATTGGTTAGAGCTCTTGCCTTGTAGCGCGACGAGTGCAGGTTAGAGCCCCCAAGACGGTTACTGATCATGGCTTGGCTTTGGTGCACCATCTGTTGATACTTTGTGCATTAGACACCGGCACAGTGGAAGTTATAAATTGCAATTACTGTGTGGCGACTTTGAGCAAGTCCTGCATTCACAATTGCCCAGCGATTGATGCTTGGTCATTCGCGAGTGGCGCTTAATAAATACTTAACAATAATAAATAACGATAACAACTCCCTCACTCACAATTGCTCAGTGATAGATACTTGCTCAGTTACTATCTAGTGAAGCTTAATAAATGCATAGCAATAGTTAATAATAACTAGATGTTTGCCCGTCCTAAGACGGTAAAGGTTAGCAAGCTCGGGCGGGTCACTTAAAATCAGCCCTCCTTTCCCCACTTCTCCTCCCCTTCCCTCCACTTCCCCTTCACCACCCCTTTATCCTCCTCCCTAACCCTTCCCCTTTCCTCCCATTCCTGTTCCCCTCCCCTACCTATCCCCTCACAACCCCTCCCCATCCAATCCCCTACCCGTCACCCTCCCTCTCCTACCTCCCATTCCCCTCCCTCCTCATACCCCTCCCACTCCCTCCTCATGGTCTCTCCTGTCCTCGTCCTCCCCGTCCCTCCTCCTCCACTCCCCGTTCAGCTCCACCTTCCACTACCCTCCCATTTCCTCACCCATTTCCATTCCCTCCCCATTCCCCCACCGTTCCCCTCCCACTTTCCCTCCCCTGCTATCTACCGAATTGATCAGTTAACCACGTGGCTAAGAGAAACAGAAATGCATATTGCCATCTGGCGAATGACGCAGTGAGAAAATTCGCCTAAGAGGAATGTTGACTTCACGACAGACAGACATTTCTCTTGAGTTTGAGTTTATTGAACCATTTTGCATTCAAGATTACAAGTACATAAACAGCAATCAAACTAAACAACTAAATTAACTAACAGCATGTTATAGATTAACAGCATGTGAGCCAAAAGAATGTGAGTATGCGAGTCAAGTTGCAAGTGATTGATGGGGAGATGAAGCTGGGAAAGCTTATCTAGTCTTCCCCATTGGTTACCGGTCACAGAAATACAACAACAAAATGTATTAAGTTAACAGGCTAAGGCAGCGGTACAGTCAGTTATATAATACAATCAATGTTATATTATCAATGATGCCGTTGATAACATTTCTATGCTTTTTCCATTGCAGTGTCTTTGAGCAGATTGTCTTGTACTGTCACACGTTCAGCAACCTCATTCCCGTGGCGTTCATACTCGGCTTCTACATCAACGCAATTAACAGTCGCTGGTGGAATCAGTTCTGTTCTGTGCCATGGCCCGACCGAACGGCGCTCTATGTGGCCGCCTACATGTCGGAGACGAGCGACAAGGCTCGTCTCATGCGACGTACAATTGTGCGCTATATAAATCTGTCGATTGCCATGACCCTGGTGGCTGTTTCGCCGCGTGTCAAGAAGAGGTTTCCGACGCTGGGTCACTTGACGGAAGCAGGTGTGTTTCAAAGAGTGAATGGAGTCGTATCGAATCCACTCATGAATGCAGAAATTGATTTACGGTTTGTGATGATGATGATGATGATGATGATGATGATGATGAGGAGGAGGAGGAGGAGGAGGAGGAGGAGGAGGAATATAGATAGATATTCGTTTTATTTTCTGAAAGGTTGACAGAATGTGACCAGTTACAATAGAAAGACGTGAGATATGAATATGAGGAGAATGATTATGATGATGATGACAATGATGGTGATGATTGTGGTGATGATGATGATGATGATGGTGGTGGTGGTGATGATGATGATGATGATGATGATGATGGAGGTGTTGATGATGGAGTTGATGATGATAGTGATGATGATAGTGATGATGTGGTGATGATGACGATGAGAATGATTAAGATGATCATGAGAATGATAATGACGATGATGATGATGATGATTATTATTATTATGATGATGATGATGATGGTGGTGGTGATGATGATGATGATGATGATGATGATGATGATGATGATGATTATGATGATGATGATGATGATGATGACGATAACGATTATGATGATGATGATGATGATGATGATGATGGTGATGATGAGTGGGTGATGATGAGAGGGTGCAACAGCAGATAGAGTGGCAGAGGAAGTAGTTATCAAAACTGTCATTAAAAAAATTATTAGCATCACCCTCCTTCTTTAACCAGGCTTAGGACTGGCACTTCCAGAGTGGGGGCATTGGCAGAGTTCATGCCAGAGGAAATGGACTGGGTGCTTATTTGTAGTCTTTCGTTATACAACGCTTTTAACTTTGCATTTTACAACTTTTAACCTGTAGAATACGTTAAGATGTATATTTGATAACCTAAATGGATTAGCTGTTTTGCTTGATGCTAGGTATTCTGCTGCCGAATGAAGAGAGTATTCTCGATAATATTCAGACGCCATACAACAAGTATTTCATTCCGTTGGCATGGGCGATGAGGCTGCTCACCCGTTGTCGAAAAGAGGGATTGATAACTGAAGATTTTGCGCTTAAGACGATACTTGATGTTTGTATTTTTGTCTCTGATCTACTCTTGGTACTGCTGAAGGCTCTTACTCTTGTACTCTTGGCATATGGCTTGATCTCAAGTTGTGACAGCTGACTGTGTTAAAATATGTATGTATGTATTGTATGTATGTATGTATGTATGTATGTATGTAGGAGCACTTGTTATAGCGCCCCTTCAAGATTTCTCTTCAGAGGCGCTCCCGACTACAGCGCGGACATTGAATCGGAATTTCACGCCGAAGCGCATGAGCAATTGCGAGTGAAGGACTTGCTCAGGGTTCGTACACGGCGGCTTGAGGTGGATTCGAACCCGCAACCCTACGGCTGTAAGGCACCAAACATACCTACACCACCGCGCCCCACATGTTTATATCTGTGGATGTATGTATTTATAAGGGACCTGTGAAGCTTCGATATTCGATTAGAAAAGAATCGGATGTCAGTATTCGATTCAATTCGAAAATAATAGCTTGACTCAAAAAACGATTAGCCCTTTGCTTTAACCCTAGGGCTACCAAGCTTTTTTTGTGACATGGACTACCAAGGGGGGGGTGGTTACCACCCCCTGGATTTCGTGTTTGGTTTCACATATCATAACTTGTAATATACCAATGGATTCAGCATTCATTTCTGCACAGAATGGTATATTTAGTTGTACATTATGTGAATGCACCTCGAAATTACATCACTTTTAACAACGGAACCCTTTAATTAGCAATATTGTATATTATTGCGTACATTTTGTACTTTTTGGATAAACAAATATAAGATTATGTGTGTTTTGAAACTAATCTATGTATAAAAGATACACAAAATCATCCCTACACATGTTTATATAGTATAAATGTACATCCATACATATATATCCATACATATATATCGGTTTACGTTGTAATGCTGTATTCAGCCATTTTCACACAGATTACGCGTATTATTATTTATTTTGATCACTTCCGGTATTCAAAAGACAAAGATGTAGGTATGCAAATGAAGCCCTACATTCCCTCTAAAGAATGGTATCTTTGTTTCTCTTCCAGGAAGACAAATGAATACGCTACAGACAAAAACTAAGGGGGGAGTCCTTCCATTCAGCCATTTTTCATGCATATTACGCGTATTATTATTTATTTTGAGCACTTCCGGTTGTCTCAGGTCAACTCAGTGACCATAGAAATGTAGCCCCACATTCCCTCTATAGAATGGTAAAATTTGTGTCTCTTAATATTAAATGACGGATAAGATATAGTCGAAAATCTAGGGGGTGGTATCCACCCCCCTGGTGCCTCGGGTATATTGGGTATAACTTTTGAACGGTGTGAGATATCATCTCACATTTTACCTCAAAACGTGTGTAAATGAACCCCCTACAGCTACCTAAAAGGTCAAATTTTTATTCCATACGGAAAAAGTTTGAGATGAAAAAACCTAGGGGGTGGCAACCACCCCCCCCTTGGTAGCCCGAGGGTTAATTTGAAAATATTATTTGTTTATTTAATTCTGTTAAGATTGCATGAAATTGTAGGAACACATGATAAAAGGTAAACAAGAATCGATTTTGTAACTGTATGGCAGCCTGTTAGGCGATATTCCGTCCTACTGCTACTCATTGTTACCATTGCCCCTAGAGAGTGGAAGGCTGAGTCAACCTTATGGGGCTAGCGGGTATTGAACCCGCATCTTTCTGTTCTTCGTTCCTGTGTATTACTATTCAGCCCTAACCCCGCTGCATTTAACGTTGATTTTTTTATTTGCCCAGGTACCTGTGTTTCATTGCTTTGTATGAACTTTATTACTGTGCGTTTTGTCTGATGCTCTATTGTGCTGCACCGTGTATTGTCTTCAATGAGGCTTTACATAACTCCTATTACATTGCACTTTGTTTGGCGTTCAGGAGATTACCAGCATTAGAAGTTCGCTTGGAATGGTCTTCAATTATGACTGGATACCTGTACCTCTGGTTTATACTCAGGTGAGTCGAGTTGGCTATCAGTTGCTAAAGAAATGCCAAAGTTTATCACATTTCACTGCCTTTCGCCGGTGTCAAAAAATAGAGTATCCCCTTAGCGAAATGGAGTATCAGGTTTAGTTTGCATTATTGACGTTTTCTAAGTGTATTCTGAAGTGCTTCTGAATGGTTGCTTCGAGTCATCGACTGCTTACGAACTACGGCACTCGAATCTCTACTATTATTATTATTATTATTATTATTTATTTTTTTTTTTATGCCCCGAGGTATACAGGATCCCTCAGGGACTTAGAGATTACTAGCTGATGTAATTTGTCTGGAGATGACCCTACTTATTATTATTATTATTATTATTATTATTATTATTATTAATATTATTATTCAGTCGTACTGTTTGCATTTATTGTACACTTGAAAATGTTTATGTTGCGTATATTTAGTTTGTACATCGACCTGAATGTAATTTACTTCATTTTTGGTGATTTTCAATGGATTTTCGTCTTGGCTATCAATGGTGATGCGTAAGACGATAGGGGATAGAATGGTTCATCTCCCCAGATACTCTATGCCGGTTTGTTCAATCCGGGAATATGCTTTAGGGGGGATAGAATATCACGGGACACCGGCAGTGCTGGGTACTAAACCTGATTACCTGATTGTGCAGTTAACATGTTGTACCTTGCCAGAATATTCCTCACCTCTTCCTCTCTTCCCCTCTTCCTTTCTTCCTCTCTGGAGAAATGTGAATGTGTTTTGGGAAATTCTCAGTTTTTCATTCTGTGGTTCTTCATTGACCAGTGAACACGGTAGCATGGACCCCTATATCAACATTTTTGGGTCGGCCACTTTGGCTCCATGGGTCAGCCACGTTGGATTACTTTGAATATTTGCTTTGATAAATCTGCATCCTTATATATGCTCATCTGAATATCCTTTATTTGCTTCTAGTACTCGTTTGACTTGAAATTTCCTTCCAGGTTGTGACTCTGGCCGTACACATGTTCGTATTGTCGACCGTCTTTGGGCAGCAAACTGTCGACACCCACGACAGTAGCCACGCGCTGAAAGAGATCTATTTCCCCTTTTTCACCTTTCTTCAGTTCTTCTTTTACATGGGATGGCTCAAAGTTGCAGAACAGATGGTCAATCCATTTGGCGATGATGATGATGACTTTGACGTCAATTTTCTGCTCGATCGTCACATCAAGGTAGCAAGGTCATTATTGTACTGTATTGTATTGTATTTGATCATTTATAAAGTGCTTCTCAGAGCATAAACCTTTCAGAAGCGCTCCCAGTGCGAGGTACTCCGAGAAAAAAGGAAGGTTTTAAGGTGAGATAAAGAGGAAGAGATGCTACCAGAGAGTATTGTAGAGTGTAGAGAAGGAGAAAGTCCATTCCATATGGTAACAGATTATTAATTTGGTGGGATATCTTGAGGATAAGTTCTATGGAAAACCCTGAAAGATGATCAAAATTTAATACTATCACTCTGCTCAGAGTGGAGGTACCTATCGGTTGTGATCTGAATCTTGTATGAAAAGCATTTCGTATTGTATTGTATTGTATAATTTAAAGATTTAATTGTAATGTGTTTGGTCCAACATGCATGACATTTCATTTTTGAGCCAAGTGGTTGATTTAGAAAGTTGGATAAACTGATTCATGTTTCTCTTCGTGTGAAGATGAATTTTACAGGGGAAAAAGCTAGCAGATGCAGCGACTTTAGGACATTCGAGCCAGGTTAGTACTTTGAATATGTGACCATCCATGGAATACCACACCCACTCTGCCATCATTTGCTGGTTGGTAAATGAGTACCACTGTTGTAACCTCAGAGTTGTATTTCTATGATCTTCTGAGGAGTTTCTATAAAGGTATGCATATTACGTGTACATAGTTTCTATAAGGTATGTGTGTTACCTGTAGTTTTTATAAGGTATGTGTGTTACCTGTAGTTTCTATAAAGGTATTTATGTTACCTGTACCTACTTCTACCTCACACCTGTTAATGATAGTGATAATGAAGATGCATAACTGTGTTGTAGGTGGCTTATCTGATAGTTGATGACATCCATGCGCTGCATCCGCAGCTGACACAGGACATTTACTGGGATACGGTGGACTTCAATCTACCGTACACTAAGGATACACTGCGTGAGAGCGCAATTCCAAGCGGCTTCAACGGATCGACCAATGTAGTTATGTAGGTAGACCTGAATTCAGTGTTACTGTTTATTTTGAAAGGTTGTCTGCAAACAAGCTGGTTCTCATGACTTAGCTTTCTCAAGGCACTGTAGAAATCTCCAAGGTTACAATTACAATTGTACAGGGTCATGAAAACAACTGTGTTACTGTTACTTAACGTTTTTTCTGTACTAAATGTGAAGGTGTCATTATTTGTGTTAACTTACCATTAAAGTTTTTATGCGATCTGATTTAATTTTAGTAAAAGACTTCTGCAATATGCTTGACTGTTATATTTTAAGCAGAAATTAAGTGTAGGCAATGTATGTTATTTTCATACATGGGCACGATTAATTAAATTGCTAATCGATTAGAATTAAAACTAGCTACTGAAATTTGCTAATCGATTAGCAATTTGCTAATTGATTGCTTATCGATTAGCAAAATCTTGTAGCTAATCAATTGGAATTATAATTAGCCAAACTTAGACAAATAGCTAGCTGATTAGTTAAATTGCTTATCGATTAGAATTAGAATTAGCTACTGAAATTTGCTAATCGATTACAATTAGAATTAACAAAATTTTGAAGGTAATTGATTAGAATTAGAATTAGCCATTTGTCTAATCGATTAGAATCTAATCGATTAGTTACCCATCTCTGGTTATTTTGTGTATGAATATGCATAATAGTCTAAGATGTGCCATTGTCTAAGATGCTTCAGGTAAGGTAATGAGCCATTACCTCAGACATGTTGAGAGCGCTTCTGAATAGCTCTGCTGTGAGAAGCGCTTTACAAATGTTCAGATTAGATTAGATTAGATTAGATGCAAGCTGAAGGTAATTTACCATTACATTTTCGTTAGCATCTGAGACCATGGCGCAACAGTTAAATTTATGTAGCTACATCATTTCTGTCGACCTGATCTTTTACATTTTCGTTTTTTAGCGTAAGCCCAGAAGCTGCGGCTTTTGTGCCAGTGTTGGAAGCTGAACCGGAGATTGCAGAGATTGCAGAGATTGCAGACGATGAAGACACAAAAAGTAGCATGCATGACAGGCCATCCAGTAGTCGGTCTGTTGACTTTCACGACATAAACCCGCAACCCATGAAGCCAGCATCACGGACAAGTGGACTGGATACCAGTAAAACTACGTCTGATGTATCTGTGAATAGGCGGAGACTATCGCGAACAAGATCTGGCCCGGACACCAGGAACAGTAGCAGCAACAGTAACATCAGAAGGTTAATAAGATGTAGATTGCTTAGGGCAGACTGTGGACGCTGCAGAGCTTATTCGGCTGGGAGGGAGCTTAGACAGTATGGGATTTCCCATTTGTCTTCCCATTTTGTCTTCCCATTTCTCTCAGCAAAAACACACAATTACAGCTCCTCTGTCTCTTTCCCTCTGTGGTTTCCTAGCAACTAATCCTGTTCCTGTGTGGTCTCGTAGGAACTAATCCTGTTCCTCTGTGGTTTCCTAGCAACTAATCCTGTTCCTCTGTGGTGTCCTGGCAACGAATCATGTTCGTCTGTGATCTCCTGGCAACTTTTCTGTCAACTGGATCCTATTCATCTCTGGTTTTCTGGCAACTGGATACTGTTCTTCACATTCTTAATGTCCACGTTGTCTGGTACAGTCTGGCTTCAGTGTGCCTTTATGGACTTTGTAAGGTCGGCCCCATAAAATTTTATTCCACTATTATATTCACACAATGCTGGACAACCTTTCTGACGTGATACAGCACTTGTGAATTAGATGGTGTTTTGCGTTAAAACACAGAATAATGTTTTAAAGTTTTCTCGATTATGATTATTGAAGTTTATTTTTATGAATATCACCAATACTCCTTGGTGTGCAGGATTTTTACTTTCAAAAATCTAATTCTAGTCTATATGTTATGATTCTTTTATCTTATTTCACTGCACATTGGTCTTATTCTTTTAAAATTTAGATTGGAATGCTTATCGGAACTGAATTTAAGAGGTGGAACTCGCGTGCCAAAGGCAAAGAACCATCCTGTGGGTAAGGACGAATGCCCAACTATTTATGTATTCACTTTTATATCACCGGTTTCTTTTGGTCAATGGATAGGGAGGGACCTCAGGCAATTAAATCCTTGGAGCACATAAAGTCAGAGCCTTCATTTAGATGCTCTGTCCGATATATATAGTAAATACATGTAGATAGATAGATGAATATAAAGCTAACAAGTCTTAAGTATTCTTGAATAGTTTTGTATAAGACTTTCGCCAACAGTTTTCACTATGGGTATCGAATCTGTGAGCTAACTCCTGTTGGAATGATTTGTCATTTTATCCACGTACAGTCCTTTTTAGACTGGTAGCCAGGGTGCGATCTGTAATGGGAAGCTGCGGGTGTAGACCTGTATTAAAATTATGGGGAAACTGGATGAGTATGGTCTGATCGAGGGAGGGTAATGTTAACATTCCTCCTACAAATCACATCCTGGTACCACCATTTACCGGTAGATGAGGAAATAATTGTGGGACCTTTAATTTCTTAAATATATAGTAAATTCTAGAGCTGGACTTACATTTATAGGTGGTTCAGACTATGGAGAGCAGCAGCAGCTTCATGATTTTCAGCTTCGTCATCACAGATTTCAGCAGCATCACCAAAAGTCGCTGCAGATTCTTCGATCTTCAAGATATGGAAGGAACTCCAGTCAGAGTTTTGTGGTATGGCATTTTATTTTGTGTTGTTAAAGTTACTTAATGACCTTTAGCAAAAATCCGTTTTCGAGGCGCTTAAAGCAGGGATGGCGAACCTGTTTTAAGGTTCGTGCCAAAATGCCACTAAAAATTTTTGTAAATAGTCGCGGGCCCATCGGAATATTGAAGAATATAATTGTTTTTGTCATGTAGGTTTCAATTGATGAAGAGTAAAAAATGAATTAAAAGACATTATTTCAAAGATGGTTTTAGAATGGTATTACAGTTAAGTCTTTCATAAAAAGAAAATGTGTTCCCCATGGTTCCACGGATCACACTTTGGGATACATGTACACTGTTCTAGAGTTTTTAGCCACCAGTGTGAGTGTGGCTTGATTATGGTTACAGCATGACTTGGGGGCACAGATGTACTTTAAGTCAAAATTGGTGAAGGGTAGGCCTACTCAGTACCCACACACCGAAAATTTTGCAGTGTATCATAATGTTCCTCGGGTTTAGGCCTCTACTATAGACCTGCCTTATGGTACAATTGAAATTTAATAATGGTCATTTACAGTAGCTCAAAATTTGCGGAAATTTGCTTAGGGCTTACTCATTTACGAATGAATATGAATACATATTAGGTCTCATAAATAAGATTAGTGTTGACATGGGCTTATTTGAGGGGTTTACAGGTTCAAACCCCCCAAATAAATTGGCGAAATTTTTTATATGCTTTTATAAGCGAAATAAAAAACTTAACTTTTGCGACCACAATCAATGGAAACCCCCAAATTGTTTCCTGGCTAAGCTACTGAATGTTGACAATAACAGCTAAAGTTAGTGCAGAGAATAATAGCTGATGTCATATTGTTGTCTACCACATTTTAATTCTGTTGTAGGATGAGGCAAGGGTTGGATTCCCGTCGAGAGGATCAGCCGAAAACAGAAGTGTTTTTGTTGAAACTACTGTTACATATGTATAGGACACTTTTACTGACAGATTTGTTGTTTTTATCCTAGAGTGACCTATTTTTATAAGTCTTTAAATGATTTGCATTAGAAGTGGTTATACTTATTTTTGATAATATAAGCTTATTGAACTTTGTTGAGAGTTTGTGGTAGCAATTAATAATTGCTGTTGTTGCTTCCTGATTAATAAACAGCTCTACGCATCATATGTAACGCATGAGACTTATCTGAAACAATGTTTTTTCGACCCCTATACACCAGTGTTTCCGTTAGAGTCCAAAAAGAGGACGTATTTATGTCCTGACCTAGAATTCTTTTGGACGTATAGCTCATGTCTTATGCCTGTGACACCGAAAAATTTGGACGTTTTTTACTGACGTAAAAACGGTCATTTGGGCGTTAACGGAAACACTGCTATACACCCTGAAGTGATCAAAATCGTGAGAGTTAGTCATTATTGGTATTTAAAACTCTGATCAGCTGGTAAAAGTGCATGCAAAAGCATTCAGTTGCAATTTAACCATGCTAACGCAGTTTCATGGCCACCTCAGTGTTGCTTGGAAACATGAAGAACATGGAAGATGTATTTATACTCGTACTGGTATGATGGTGTGACGGTGTCGCAAAGCCAGTGTTAAAGGGAGTCAGAATTTCTTTGCATGTATGTTAGTGGCACGTGTAGACGGTGTAGTAAGACAACATTTTTCCTGCGTTGTGCATTGGCTTTGTACTGAGCACACCGTTCACTTTGAAACGGTTTTGTGTGAAATGTGCAAGTAGGCTACTAGGCTATAGTCAACTTTTAAATTGACTGACCGTTGCCCCGCATTAACTGAGCTTTTGTTGATACCAAAATCATACCATCACCTCATTTAGCGCCTATGTGAAGCTAGTCTCGTTGACACGGCTTTTACATGACGCAAAGAAATTTTGGAAATTTGCAAACTTATTTACGAATGAGTAGGCCTGTGTATTGGTCTCATAAGACATCAACGCTTCATTGCGTTTGCTTACCCGTGGACTAAGTGACAGTTTGTCGATTTAGTTTTATAATTGCTTGAACTCCTTGCTATTGCTAATGACTGCTCGACAGTTTTTTTGATGAAATTGGCCTGTGTACTGTCGACTAGCCAGAATCGCCGAGTGCAATTCCATGGGACCTACAGATCTGGTCTCGCTGGGCGGTCTAGCAGTGGCTGCACTACACCAGGGCAAGCAAGGGAAAATGCCCTGGTAAAAAAGCATTTGCCCTGGTCGTTGCCCTGTCAGAATTTTTGCCCTGCCGAGAATTTATTTGTGGCATAAATCGCCTCTGCGCTGGTTAGGCCTACTTGTATGATTGCCCTGGTTATGCCCTGGTTACAAAAATGTCTGGCGCCGCCACTGAGGTCTAGCCGTCGGATTTGTTCCCTCACTTGGTAACTCTGGACGAGCAGACGGCGTAGCTACTAAACAACATCTCTGACACGGCACAACGCTTGTGAATGAGCTGGTGCCCTGCGCTTAGCTTAAGTAGCGCCTTACAAATTTGTACTTTACGAATACAGTGCGTGAGACCTAATTTCGTGAACTACATTTCTTCATCATTCAGTAAAGTTAAGTCGAGATAACGATTCAGGCGTAGCTACTATATCGTCACTACAATCACCCATAGGGATACTCTGGCAGCTCCCCAAAAATTATACTGTATCTGAATTATGTTTATTTTTGCTTTGCTTTGGGCTTTATGTTGGCCTACTTTCGTTTTGGGCGTCCCACAAAACCGACGAGCAGACGGCGTAGCTACTAAGCAAAGACTAGAAATAACCATCATGAGAACGTTGCAGCGCCACCTCCCGATCGATTGACGGAATTCTGCATTCATTTCTATTACAAACAATCCTGCAAAATCTGTCGTCCACAAAGCAATTAGCTTTAAATCGAGAGTATATTTATGGAATTTAATAATTGCGTTTCATTGTAGTTGCGGTATAGCTAAATTTGGCGAAATTTCATTAAATGAGAATGCATAGGCCTAATGGTTAGATGGCGGTAAACGCTACAAAGACGCCAATAACAAAGATATTTCTTCTGCGTCGGTTTCTAAACTTGAACGTTTTGAAATAAAATTTCTGCTGATGATATTTTGACTGATTTTCAATTTTTTATTCGAAAGTAGGCCTATAATTAGATTCATGTAAATTATAGGAATCATCAGACGACAATTAGCGATACGAAGGCAGAATTATATAATTATAGTTAGTATACTGTCTGTTAAACTTGTTTGAAGACAGTTGAAGACACAGGCATGGACGACGACGAAGATGGCGAAGAAGAAACTGAACCAACACTCGGCGTTCGTATTCTTACCTTACTATAATTCCTTCAATAATTATTTGAATTGGCAAACTTAAAGTATCGTGGGCTGAAGGATTATACAGTATCTTTGGGCATGCTGTGCGGACGCCTAACGGTACCAGGTTTTCTAATGACGACACTAACCCTAACCCTAAACGACCCTCACGACGCCTAAGCTGACCCTAACCGACCCTCACAACGCCAGTAAACTTACGCACTATATTCTTCAGCCCCCGATTCTATAAGCTTGCCGAAGAATTAATATTGTGTGCAAGTTTTACAGCTGATCGAAGCGTTTGGCTTTTAACTTCAGCAGACATCATATAACAAGAACATATCTTGAACGATTTCCTCTATTTTGTAAGCATATATGGGCTCACCGCAATAAACAGGTCGGTCAGAGTTGTGAAAGCTGCAGAAGAGACGAAATGATAGCATAAAACTGCTTTAGACAATAGACCACAGTTATAATGGCATTGTTTTTTGCCTGTCAAGTGCCACTCATATGCTTCAAAAGTCAGAGGATTCGAAGCATGTGCCTACCTAAAAATTTATCATTTTGTACACTTGGTGAATGGTGAAAATAGCAAAGTTGATGATAGAGAATACTTGCTTTAATGAATGATTCTTTAAAACTTTATAGGAATATGAGGGAATGAGGAATGACCTGAATGAAAGACACGGTCAAGGAAGAGCCATTCTACCGAATGGGGACAGCTACGAGGGAATGTACCAGAACGGCAAAAGACATGGCCTGGGAACGTACAAGTAAGTATAATATCACAAAGGATAGAAATTGAAAGATTTTGCGATATTTGCCCAGTATATTTGTGAGGTGAGGTTTTTACCAACCATGGTTAGAAGCAGTGTTGTTAGAAGTATCGGGCAAATGTACTTAAGTAAAAGTAAAAGTAAATAGGACATTACGTACTTAAGTAAAAGTAAAAAGTACTCGTCAAAAAAGTTACTTAAGTAAAAGTAAAAAGTATTCTTCCAAATAATACTTTTAAAGTAAAAAGTAAAAGTATTGAGTCTTAACTTTTTGCCCAATTTTTATTTCCAAGAAGACAAATTTTTCAAAATGCATTCAATCCAGAGCTTTTATTTTTATTATTGTTAAACTGGCACACTTAAAGAAAAGGCGTCTAACAGCTGTACTTGCACGAAATTTGAGAAATCAATCTATTAAATGGTTTCATCAAACTAGGCCAGGCTAGAATGCTGTAGGTGTCATTATTTTATGTAAGCTATGCATGTATTGTTCTAGTACATCCTTATGAGCAGAAATTTTAATCTTTCTCGTCATCTTCATCTGCGGTTAACATCTGCAGTCATTGACAAATAGCCTATGACCATGGATGTGCGTATTTGTAAACGGATTTACTCATTACGAATTGAAAGAGTTTAGCCTAGGGATAGAATGTGCAACCAATGTCCACTTTTTCGTCTTATATTTAAGACAATTTTCGCTCTTATTTTCCAAGCTATGCAGGAATTACCGCCACAAGTAACGTGTTTTGCTTGACGCCTTTCTATTGGTCACAGTTAGACATTACCAGAGTCTGTGAATAGATTTCCAATCGCGCTCGCGCTGTGATAATTAGCTCCTTGAGCCTCGCCCTTTGTTAAAATAATGTCATAGCGCAATTCTCAGTAACGAACGAGGTAACGAATATTATGAAAATTGTAACGAAGTAAAAGTACCGAAAAATGGTTTAAATGTTACTTCGTTACAAGTAAAAGTATTTTCGTTTTGTACTACTTCGTTACAAGTAAAAGTACTGAAACTTTTACTTAAGTAGTGTGATTCTCGTTAACGATAACGATAACGAAAATGTTCGTTAACGAAAATAAAATGATTTCGTTAACGATAACTATAACTATAACTAAAAATATCATTAACTATAACTATAACTATAACGAAAATAACACTAACGAAAATTCATCTTTATTTTCGTTAATTCAAGAAATAAAAATAGGAAATGCAACATGAACGATTCGACATAAATGAGAACGAAAAATGCGATACTTTTATTATGCAATTTGTCAGTTACTTTTGAAACTCGTGTATTCACGAAGCTGAATGCACCCATGCTTCAAAGGCTTTCAAAGTTCTGAGCAAATTGTGAAACAGCGTGTTAATACGCACAATTTTGCTTATAGCCTTAATTATTGTAACTAAGTAGTAACTAAAATTAACGAAAATAGAAACCCATTAACTATAACTATAACTATAACTAAAAAATAATACTAACGATAACTATAACTATAACTAAAACAAAAAATCATTAACTATAACTGTAACTATAACTAAAATAAAATCTGTAAGGAGAATCACACTGTACTTAAGTACAGTAACGCGTTACTTTTACTTCGTTACTTTACAACACTGGTTAGAAGAATGTGGACTTCTGTGGAGAAAAGTCTGGTGGATTGTTTACCATGCTTAACTTTTTATAGAGACCAATTATAAGAAATTCTTTTTGAGTGTTTTAGGCATAGATGCAGTCAGCCAAATTTGGTGATGATTTATGATATCCAAGATGGCAGAGATGTCTTAACACTTCAACAACTAGCTGCATTGTTTCCCATTCACTTTAATACATTCTCTTCTTTAAAGTTTTATAGACAGAGTCAGACAAGAGATTTGTTGATGACGTATCATTATTACAAGTTGACGTAATGAGGTATACCTGACCTCCTGAAAGACACCCAGATGTGAGGACAGTATGCAAATGAATTCTTGTTACCTCTCAGACATTTAAATGATATGTACAGGCCTACTAGTTTGTGAATTCAGTTCAAAAAGCAGACAACTGGAAATGGTTAGTCCACAGTTGTTTGTAAATTAAGACAGATAAGGAATGAATGACTAGTTTCTCCAGGTTGTTGTTTCTTTTCTCCCGTTAGGTTCAAAAACAAAGCTCGTTATACTGGTGACTACGACTCAAATAAGAAGCATGGATTTGGAACCTTCATCTATCCAGATGGAACCAAGTATGAAGGTATGACATTTTGTTTTGTTTGCATTTGTCACCAGACTAATTTCCAAATTATCTGCACAGGAACCATTATAAGTAAGTAAGTATGGTCTTTAATACACCATTTGCAAACACACAGTGGGACAACAGTTATATAATGATAATGATTAACACACAAGACGTCGAAGTAATAATATTAATAATTCATTATTATTATTATTATTTAAAAAATTGTATGTGTAAAAAGTTAAATGCTAGTGAAACATGCTTAGTAATTGTACAGCATCCTAGTGATAAATACCTCTACAGTAACTGGTTGTGGTCTGTTAACCTGTCAGAAAATTAAATGAATAATAATGATATATCTTACAGATGCGAGTGGACATTCATACAGTGGTTTTGTACAGCATTTTTTTGCTGATGCACATTATTGTTTCATAATTAATTCTTGTTCTACAGGAAACTGGGCCAATGACCAGAAGAATGGGCTTGGCAAGTACTTTTATGCAAATGGTGACACCTATGAAGGAGAATGGCGTGATAATGCAAAACATGGCTTCGGAACCTACGTCTTTGCTGAATCTGGATCCAAGTTTGTCGGCATTTGGAAGAAAGGAAAAAGAGAAGGTCACGGTGAACTCATACACCAAAACCACAAATTTGTTGGCAGGTTCAAGAATGACAAGGTACACAGCAGATTTCTTAATTAACGTAGGGTTAAATAATTAATGGTAAGATTAGCGTTGTCATTAATTACCCAGCAGGCCAGCACTGGTAAAGTACAGGTAAATTACTGAAAATTAAATTTTCTTAAGTAATAAATGATATTTATACATGTGCACTTTGGAATGTGCACTCAAACTTCTGTTAGACAAGTATTTACTTGCATTTACTTGCACCTTAGGTCAATTGATATGGTGTATTAATAATACATAGTAAATTTCAAGGAGTGCTGTTGGTCTAACCAGGTAAAGGTTTAACCAGGTAAAGGTAACAGGCTTGTTAACATGCCTCTAAAGAAATTCCTCTGAAATATGAGTATATTCAAATACATATAAATATTCCTCACATGTGAGTTAACCATCATACACGGTACACCCCTACCACACTACACAAATGTCCATTGATTCAGTA
The DNA here is from genome assembly GCA_020284085.1 of Aporrectodea caliginosa. NCBI lineage: Eukaryota > Metazoa > Annelida > Clitellata > Crassiclitellata > Lumbricidae > Aporrectodea > Aporrectodea caliginosa. Next base: position 23,336 of record JACEVL010000282.1, on the reverse strand, counting down.
GGCTAATGACAAGTGTTAAAACACATCTGGCTTCAATGCCATTTTTCTGCTGATATCAAAATACTAAATGTTTTCATGAACTTGAGATTTAAAAATCTTACTGAAATTGAATGTTTCTAAAACATTGTTTTGTGTGTTGCTTTACTTTTATTTTGCTTTTTCAGCCAAGGGGCAGTGGCAGATATGTATTTGACATAAACTGCCAACAAGATGGAGAGTACATCATCGTAGAACAGGTAGGCTTTGCATTGTAAGTCCATATGCTTCTGGACTTTTTTAATTTTAGCTTTCCTTGTCTCCTGGTTTTCTGAGTTTCTTGTGGGTAATGCAGATATGCCAAATTTTGTCATATATTTAAAACCATCGATTTGATTTGAAAATAAATGATTTAATTTGATTGCGCTCAGCAGGTAGAGTCAGACACTTCCCTATTCCTTGTGTCCCAGACTGCATGACCGAATTGTCCCACAGGCTGACAACTTAATGAGAAAACCGTTTTAACAAAGAATGCTTTATAAAAGTTAATTTCATGTAAACCAAAGTGCAGTTATGCAAGTTGGATAAATAAATAATATACTTACTTAATACTTACTTTTAAATAAGCTCACCAACTGATCCTCCCTGGCAGACAGTACTTACATGTACTTAGAAGGTGCGGCATCCTTCTAGCTGGCAGGTGACTGTTGTATATCTTCTGACCACTTTTTTGTAGCCACCAGAGGACAAAGGAGAAGAAGAAGGGGAGCCGAAGATGGTGGCCAAATGGAAGGCAACTGCTTTGTCGGTGAAACTTCCAGATGTTGACCTTCGAGAACTGTACGAGGAAGAGAGGAAAAAGGAGCGGCTGGTCCAGGAAGCGTTAGAAAAGAAGGCAGATACTGGAGGTAAGTTGATAGAGGTCATGTTGCTCTATGTAGCAAAGGTCAGTTGTCTTCTTCCGTGTTTTTTTAGGGTGCTATATAAATATTTAGTTATAGGAAAATATTTGTGGTGATTATGGCCCTGTGATTTTTATCACAAAGTGAAAGGTGGCTTGACTCAGTCAACTGTTGCTTTCCTGTAGAAAGTTGTTGCATATGAAGTTATTTATCTTACTTTTATCCACTGACTAGCAGTTTTTACCCGGCGTTCGCCCGGGTTTTCCTCAGCGCCCGTGTATTTGAATTTAACGACATCTTCGTCAACGCCTGTGAATTTGAATTTAACGATGTGAAAATTTTTCGTGTGTCCCTCTGGCGAATTTACGCGCTGGCTTGAAATTTGTTTAATTGCAACTCTATGTAATACATACTCCCATGCATTTGATGGCATTGAAACTATGACCACATTGAAACTTAAAATGTCAAAATATCGGAATTTAAAGTAAATTTTGAGTTGAAATATAGTTGGGTTGAGATCTATAGAAATTCAAATGAAAACGTTCGTTAAAAATTTCGTATCGCTAAAGTGTTGCATTGGCGAATCTTTAAGTCCGATGACCTAGAAATTCTCCCGTGGTCCCCACTTCTGATGTTAAATCAACGGTCAACGTGATTGGTTGCGAATCAGAGCGTTGACCTATATGCTACGTGTGACGTAAGATTGCATATTTAATTAGCATGCGTGACGTGAACAAATGGCCTTACTATCATGGCCATGGTGTAAGAGACCGGTATTGAGATATAGCCTCGTCGATAAGTTGGAAATTTAAAATGGCCATATATCGGCGTTTAAATAAAATTGCGAACTGAAAATAGTCGCGTTGACCTAGACGTTGCGTAATAATGTTTTGTAAATTTTTTCAAATCGCTAAACCGTTCCGTTTCGGAGCCTTTAGCGAGACGGACAAACATACGGAAGGACAGAAAAAAGAGACTTTGGATTATATATATAGATATCATATATAGGCCTACTTTATTGTTGGAAACGTTTGTAAAGCTAGGTTTGCTAGAAATTTACATACATGCACAGAGGTTTGGTTTAGCCTTTGAAGCATATTTCTGTAGCATGATGAGTGTGGCCGTTTTATTTGGTGAACAGATGATTGGAGAACAGACAACACTGCAGTTCTTAGGAAATTAATTTTTTTATAATACTGAACCTCGGCCAATATTGACAGTGCTATAGGCAATTCGTTTGAATAAAGAAGTTGTGTCCTGGGGGGGGGGTCCATGGAGTAGTGGTAACATCACTGACATGAAGAGCAGTAGAAAGCGGAATTGCTTCCCGCAGCCCTCCCAAAAGGTTCACTCAGCCTATCATTCGCGAGATGGCGCGTTGGTGAAATGAGATGTAGGACGTGATGGGCGCCTTGTATGGCTGGCGTATACAGTTACTTTCAACTCCTGTAATAACTTGTGATCATCCGTTCATACTGATTTGTAATCATACTGTGTTTGTCGGTTTGAAATAATAAAGAATATGATTATTATTATTATTTACTGTAATTGTCTTTGTCTTTGGATGTTGTTTAGGAGAGGAGGAGGAAGAGGAGGAAGAAGAGGAGATGATGACACCAGAGAATATGCCGACTCCACTGGGCGAGATGTTTCTGAGTGAGGGAGAGGACCAAGGCAGTGAACTTGGGGGCGACGTAGATGAGGAGACTGATGAAGTTGTGGAGTAAATGGGAAGATGTTCCAGTGTTCCTTCTAGCTTCTTCCAGCCCAGGTTTTGACTGTTGTTCTGAACGCTGGAGTTTTCTTTTGGCTTGAAATCACTTCCCAATGGAGGACTGACAAGCAGTAAAAACCAGCAAACAAGTGTACACTTTGTCCCTCTTGATTGTCCTTGTACGCAGTTTTCTTTAAACGTTGTTATTTTGTTGACTGTTATATTTGGTATTTGAGTGAAGTACAGCAAATCAACTCAAAAAATGGCCAATGCACATATAATGCATTTTGAACTGTGGATAATGTTGGAGACCAGCACACAAGTTTCTTCATTAATCCAATATGCATGTATATACTTGTTATCCATATCACCAAGTGGTTTTCATGATGATGGGTACGATGATTTGATGAATAGTGCTTACAACGGCAGAAACGCCTTTAAAAACAGCTGTTGATACTGATTGTTGTGTTTTGCAGTTTTATGTGTTTTACATAGTGTTCATTCCTCGTACTGGAACAGGCTGCTGATATGTGCAACCTGGGACACGAATATCTTTCACCTCTCTGCCTATACTTTGCAAGCGTTTGAAGACTTTGAATTGTGGTCTTGTAAATGTGCAAGTGTTCTATAGTTGGCGTATGGCCTCGATCCTGCTCACTTGGTCAGGTGAGAACTGTGAGATCCTGTACCACTGTTGCCCGTTTGAATGGGAGCCACGGGATTTAAAGTCCCCTTGTATATTGGCCTCGACCCTGCTCATTTTCCAATGAATTGTTCGGGTGAGATCCTATACCATTGTTGCCCGTTTGAATAGCAGCCATGCGATTTAAAGTCCCCTTGAATATTGGCCTTGACCCTGCTCATTTTCCAATGAATTGTTCAGGTGAGATACTTTACCATCACTCCCCGTTTGAATAGGAACCACGCGATTTAACGAAGCGAGCTGATCTTGAAACAAATTTCTGTCCTGATAGGGATTTGAACCCCTTGGTTGATAGTCCCCCCTCTTGTCCAGACCATGCTAGCCCGGAATTTAAATCTATAAATAGCCACTATCGCTATGCTAACTTTGTAAAGTTGGGACTTAAGAGCACCTGTGATGAGTTTTCTTGAAGAGGTGCTTACAAATATTCTGGGTCATCTTTCTAGTTATTTGAGAATTAATCGGTCACAGGCAGACATGTTTTCCTACGTAAACTTTAGCCTCACTTAAGCTGGCGAGGAGTGCCTTTGAGTGGGCTCATAAGTATGTATGTATGTATGTATGAGCACTTGTTATAGCTCCACTTCAAGATTTCTACTCAGAGGCGCTCCCGACTACAGCGCGGACACTGAATCGGAGTTTCACGCCGAAGCGCATGAGCAATTGAGAGTGAAGGACTTGCTCAGGGTCCCTACGCGACGGCTTGAGGTGGATTCGAACCCGCAACCCTCCGGCTGCAAGGCACCGAACATACCCCTACACCACCTCGCCCCAAGTGTGCGATAAAAGTGTTAGAGTAGCCTACATAATAGAGTAGGACTTTGAAGATGAACAGGTTAAAGAGAAGAGTTTGCAATGAGACAGAGGCCTATATGTTACAGCTGGCATCTTTAATATTCAGGAAATTGAATTAGAAGTAGGATTGGCCTGAACAGGTGGTTGGTTGGTCATGGCTGACAATTTCTACCCTGCATAATACTATTCAGTTTGACTATCTTAATAGTAAACAAGTCTGTGTGTTGAATAACAGCACATAGGGTTGCCATAATTTTTATGTTCAAAATAATGTATGATGATGGCCGGACATTAATGCAGCCGGCTTTGACAACAGGCTGAAATAGCATTTTAGCCAAAACAAGTGTCTAGCGATAAGCCACAGTTGTTGTGGCTTATTGCTAGACACTTCTTTTGATCCCAGTGGCTGGTATTAGGCCATAATTTGCATGTAGTTATGTATTAAGACTCCTAATATAGGGTCTTCATTGGCGTTTTGAAGAACAGACCTTGAACCTAGTCCTGAGAGGCAGCTATATGGTGTTTAGTGTTTTATGACTTAATTTATTAGCTTCAGCTAAGGTGGCCAGTTGTGTCTTTTGCCGTCTGGTCTGCCCACTGACTGTGTACTGTCATTGTACTCATTTGACTGAGTTTGCCAGCGAGTGCAAGAGGAGCTGATCTTGAAACAAATTTCTGTCCTGGTAGGGATTTGAACCCAGCACTCTAACTACTAGACTACTAGCCTGCATCCCACAAGAGCTCATGACAGTGGTTTGGTGTTAGATGGTGTGACTGTTCGAGTAAAATTGAAATACCACATGCACCATTGAAACATTTTCTCGTGTTTTGGACCATCATACAATAATCTTGTGCTAAGCTCAAGAAGCATTTCAATATCTCTAAGTTGCACATTTTAGATTCTATCAGTGCTTTTGAAAAGTTCTAGAAGATACCACACGAATATCCAGTTAATATATTGAGGTTAAATTAGTGTCTGATTTAACTAAGCATATCTTTTAGGAGAATATTTATGATTAGGGGACATTCCTTCTCTCGCCAGTTGGCCTCTGTCTGTGTCTTAAACAGACTTAAATGTCTTTCAAGATTTTTAATCTAATCTGACTTCATTATCCCCTCCCATACGTAGGCTACACTGCATTCTATGTCATTTAAAAGGGCTGCAGCACCACAGGCTTATACTAAAATTAAGTTTTAATATGCTTAATAGGGGAATGCTTTTCATAACAGGCACAACATTGCTAAATTTTTCTGCTCCATGATTCACTGCATCAATCTGGGACAGTCTTACGCTTGAAGTCATGCACAGTATATCTTTCATAGGTCATTTTGGTAAAATTCCTGAGACCCGTTGCTCGAATTATTCAGCCTATGAGGTACTCCGTAGTACGATATATTTGCTATAATTTTATGACATTAATAAAACTTGGCATGCCATTTAATATAAGATAAATGTAGCCATGATAGTCCTCAGACCAAATTAGGCTACGCTTATGATATAGTCAACTAAACATGTAGCTAGCACAGGCCTACTCAACATGCCTCACTACAAGGCAATTAATGAACCAAGCAGTCACACACACACACACACACACACACACACACACACACACACACACACACACACACACACACACACACACACACACACACACACACACATTAAACACACTCGATGATGCCTGGATATAGTTAGATATATTTACTGCAGATGCTTGATATGAGTAGTTTATTGAGTCCGTATCGTAGGTATTAAAAGTGCGTTGTGTGTAATGGAGAAGGCACGCATGAATCCACGCGACAACAAACTTTTCGTGTCCCTAATAGGCCTATGAGCCATTCTTGAACTCAAGATGTAGGCTTAAAGCATAGCATAGGCCCATATACGGCAGTGCGTACTTAGCCCTAAATTTCGGTCTATGAGTAGGCCACTGCGCTTTTCATATGAAGGATTTAAATGGACTAACAATGCGATTATATAGTTGGGGTCAGGCATGATCGTTGAGAACATTATAGGCTATCTTATTATAAACATTGCTATCACGCCGAAACCACAAGAGCATGCGTATCATACGAGGATATCATGGTTTACCGCCTACAGGCCTAAACTAATTGATTAATTAAGGGAATGTGCCGTCATGGCAGATCCAGGAATTCGGGGGAGAGGAAATTACCAGGTGGCGGTAGTCTACTTACCAGATGCCAGCATACACAGATGTGCCCACGTGGGATTCTCACTGGGCCCGTGAGGCCCACATTTCTACCCTGGCGGGGATTTGAACCTCTGATCTCTGGATTGGCAATTTGGCAGTCCAGCACGCTAACCACTAGGCCCTACTTACTCTATAGAGCACCCATATGCATGCATAAGTAATGTATCTAATTGTATGTATATGAGCACTTGTTATAGCGCCCCTTCAAGATTTCTACTCAGCGGCGCTCCCGACTATAGCGCGGACACTGAATCGGAGTTTCACGCCGAAGCGCATGAGCAATGGCGAGTGAAGGACTTGCCCAGGGTCCCGTATACGCGGCGGCTTGAGGTGGATTCGAACCCGCAACCCTCCGGCTGCAAGGCACCGAACATATCCCTACACCACCGCGCCCCACAATTATCAGGTAATGGCGACACCCTAAACATGCTTAGATAATTAGGCCTGTATACTTTGTTAAACATTGCTACCTATCAAATATCTTGTCTGCTGCTATCCGTGCCCCAACCAAGAAGGGGTAGGATACTCGAGATTTTAGGCTAAGTCGTAAGGCCCACTGCCCCACTCGTAGCCTACTTTATGAAAGGAAGACTCTGTCCAGGTAAGATTTAAAGCTATAGTTTAACGTAAAACCGGCTGCCATTATTTGCGCACGGTAACTCCCGAGATCAGAGTTCACTTATCAGCACGGTGTAGACACCCACAAAAATCTAATCAACTGTTACTTGTAGGCCTTTAGCCCACAGAGATCACACTGTAGTAGCCTATAATAAACAACCCAGCCGATCACCATTATATAGTAGGCCTATATATATATATATACGCATATCCCTATATATATATATATATATATATAGTTCATATATATATCTATATAGTTCATATATATATGAACATATATATATATAGAGTTCTATATATATATATATATATGTACAGTTGTACACATGTGTATAGATATATAACGTGGACACAACATACCTATGTATACTGTACACAAGGAGTCATCTCATTGTGAGCCTGTCTAGGAGCACAACACGGTTACCTGAAAAGGTGAGTGTAGACTGTAGACCTGCATGCGTAATAGTTCTTTGTCTTACGTAAACTGACTGCCAATGGTTGCGTGTCTGTCATCATGACTAATGCCTCTCAGGCAAAGAAGGAATGCAGATTTGCAGTGCGATTGCAATTAGCTTTAGCCGTCTTTGGACCATCCTGTCTACGTAGGCCTTAATGCTGCAGTGCAGGCTAACTCATAGAATGCCATCTCTATTATACCGGTTGCGCTCATCCCAAATACCGGATATTTCGGTTCCGATGAGTGAGTGATTGGCTGATTGAGTGCATGAATGATTGAGTGTGTGATTGAGTGATTAATTGATTGATCGATTGATTGATCGGTTGTATAAGTAAGTTAGCGAGAGAGAGAGACAGAGACAGAGAGAAAGACAGAGACAGAGGAAGAGACAGAGGAAGAGAGAGAGAGAAAGAGAGAGAGAGAGAGTGAGTGCATCGTGAATTCCAAATTTTGTCTAGGACGCTTCTTGAAAGCTAGTCGCAATGGCACCAGCATATTCACAATTGCTGCGTCACATCAGAAGGGGCTGTCAAAATTGATACCAAGTGAAGATCACCGAGACCCAGAGACTCCTAAAGCGGGTTTTTGTTTCTAATCTTCGTTTAATGTTTCAAACTGACAAGTACCCAGGATGATAACAAATCATAGTATGAACGGATGATCACGAGTTATTACAGGAGTCGAATTTAACTGTTTGGCAGCCATGCAAGACGCCCTACCACTCATTTAGTCAACGCCACCTACCGAATGAAAAGGCTGAGTCGACCTTAGGGAGGGCACCGGGAAGCGATCCCGGGTCCGTTGCCTCTACGCGCCAGAGTGTTACCATTACCCTAAACCCCTCCCCCACGCAAGATGGAGGTTCGGATGGATTTATCAAACCAAGCGCCGGTCACAACTTGGTTATTCAGAATAAACGAATACACCAACTTGAATTAATTTACTTCTCTGCATAATTTTGCCATTGTCAAAATAAGTAAGTATAGCCTTCGTTTGCATCTGCCAAGCGCACATAGCCTACAGAGCCTAACAATTGAGCGCATATTGAACAGATTTTATTACTTCTTTCAGGATTAGACCCGGCCTACCTGAACTTGCAATGGTAGCCTATAATTTTATTCCCTATATTATAATATAATCTGCAGTGTTTGTGCTCTTGTGTGTGCGCGCGCGTGTGTGTATGTGTAGGCCTATGCGCATGTGTATGTGTGCGTACGTGTTTATGTTTATGCGTGTGCGTGTGTCTGCGTGTATACGTGTTTGTGTGTTTTTATTGTGCGTGTGAGCGCGTGCGTTTGTGGGTGTATAGTTACTTGCTATTGTGTACGGGTGCGTGTAGTAGTAAGCGCGCGTGTCTGTGTGTGTGTGTGTGTGTGTGTCCGTGCATGTGTGTGTGTCCGTGTGTGTGTCCGTGTGTGTCCTTATTAATCACAATGCACAGTGCTTCAAAAGAGAGCCCTACTTAGGATACTTACTACCTTAGTAGATGGTAGAACACAGCCAATCATATCCCTCAGAAGGCGGGGCCTGGAATCACGTGGAGCAGTTAGCTATATTTGAATTGGCGATACGATCAACAGATCTATAGACTCGTAAGTAGAAGTCGTGTAAGGGTGTACCCGTGAAAATAAAAATAGTAGACTACTCCAAGTAAAAGGGCTGCTCTGCTGTTTCAAGCCGGATCTCCTGTTCATAAGTACTGTAACAGGTGCTCAGATAGCTGGCGCTTATAATTTTCTCGAGTTTTTTTTTCGAAATTTCAAGAGGGCGATAATTTGGTCATCTTCAGAGTTTGAAGTTCCCGCGAGTACAGGTGGAAATGTCCAATCACGACTACATGGAACCGGAGAACGAGTGGGAGAGGGAAGCCAAGCTGGATCCGCTGTGGGAGAAACAACAGAAAAAGGTGAGTGGTCGACACCCTTCCTATAATTCTGGTGGTGGCATGGGGTAAGAGGGGGTTAATGCATCCTGGTTTTTGGTACGGGTGTATGGATATAGTAAGTAAGTAAGGTAGTATATTCTTTATTGAGAATCACTAGCAAACGCACAGCACTGTAGCCTACATGGCAAGATTAATACATTCAAACAAACAAACAGAAATTTATAGTTGACCAAATCCCATACCATGCACTCGTGTGGTGCCATTCTCAAACCTAGGTAAAGGAGGAGGGTAATGCTAATCATCTTTGTTATTCATACATTCATTCCGGGACTTATATAGCACTCCTCAAGAAACCTGCTCAGAGGTGCTCCCAGCCCAGCCACGGCTTAGGAAATAAGGCTTGAGTGATTGATAAAACCCTGTTTGATTAGTCAGGGGTAACATTGTTAAACAATAGCAAACTAACTAATAAGATGAGTGTTGTATTATATTGCCTTTTTTGGGGCAGTTTTCCAATTATATGTCTGCATAATTCAAGGCATGCAGTGAATGTTTAATATTGTGTTAACTGTTTCTATTTTTGGGAATTTATGCTGGTTGCTAGTGGTCTGGTACGTACATTCAAGGCTGTTGGGTGGATGTTATGACTTCGTTAAATCTTGTCAGCCAAATAATCAATGTAGAGGCTCTTAAATCTTTTTGATAGGGTTTTCGGCAAGTTAAAATGTTGTCAGCCACATATTCATTCATTCGGGAATTTATATAGCGCCCCTTCAAGGAAACTACTCAGGCGCTCATAACCTATTTAGGAGCTGTCTAATCTTTTTGGATAGGATTTTATTGAAGTGTTAAATTTAGTTCATTCATTCTGGAGATTTATATAGCGCCCCTTCAAGAAATCTACTCAGAAGCGCTCCCAGCCCAGCCATGGCAAAAGAAAAAAGACTTGAGTGATTTATAAAACCCATATCGTCTAGTGTAGAGACTTTTATGGGAAGATGTTTTCCTGCCCTTTGCCCACATATGGGTGTGTATTTGCATCAGTTTGTATATGTGATAGTCCTAATTCTATATCTAGGTCAGCTGGTGTTGATAGCAATGAAACACTGATAAATTTATTTTCTTTGTTATTCTGAAGAAATTTGTACAGGTGTTTGTTGGTAAACATGCCTGGGAATCTGTAGCCTTTGCTTTGCATGTGTGGACGGAGAGAGAAAAGCTGTTGTTATTCTTTAATTAAAGTTGTCGTGCATGCATGTCTCAAAGCCATTTTCACACAGTCATCTAAAATTCATGTTTTTGCATTCCAAACATTTTATCCCGGACATTTTAGATTTGTCGGCTGTTGCTATGATTGGACTGAAAGTAATTCTGAGTAGGCCTAAATGTTTTGAAAAGGATGGATGGTTACCGTGGTTGGATACCATAGATAGCTTGGATGAATACCATGGATGGATACTATGAATATGGATGGATGGGTATCATGGGTAGATGGATACAATAGATGGATAGTATAGGTGGATAGATGGATGGATAGATACCATAGATGGATGGAAGGGGTGATGGGTACCATAGATGGATGGGTGGATGGATACCACAGATTGATGGATGGATGGGTAGATGGATGGATAGCTGGTTGGATGGATAGATGAATACCGATCTTGTGGATGGATGGTGGTTGGTTGGATTAACGGATGGATATGGTGGATGGCTGGATAGATGGATTGGTCTATGGATGGATTGTGACTTCGTAAGGTAATCGTATCAGCCCTTGTGTTTTAACATGTGGCTGTGCTTTTCCTGTGTGTAATATCAAACGTGAATGAATATTGGAGAAGGATGACAGAAATACTTAAAAGTGAGCTAGAGCTGCAAAAAGCAGTATCAAATGTCTTCCAATAAAAACAACCTTATACAAAAAGGTGAAGTTGTCCTATTCATAATTGTTTGCAAATGAAATCCAGCATCTGAGCTATTGAAACAGTGTGGCTTTTGTGCTTTCACCAGGTAAAATCCTACAGGTGGGGCAGATCACAGAGTGACAAGTCCGAAAATAGGTTAACGCTCCTTCAGGTTGCAAATGCATGACCTAACTGACAAGTTAAAAACTTATGACCATCGATTTGATCACATTTCAAAATACAACCAAGCATTTAATTAGGCCAAAACAAAATAATGGTGTGTTTCCGGTAACGCGACCGACTCACTTTTTTGCCGCGACTCGGAAAATTTAAAAAAAAATTTTTTTTTACGGAAAATTTTTTTAGAAAATTTTTTTTTAAATTTTAAAAAATAATTTTTTTTTACTTCACATACATTAAGCCTTTGCATGCCGGAGATGCGGAATCGCGACATTATAGGTGCATTCACTAAAGCAGAGACGTTCGGAAACTAGCGGTCTTTCAATGGAAATAATGGTGCCGTAAACTACAACAATAAAAGGGCTAAAGTGTGGAGTTTGGGAGAGGAAGGTAATAGACCCGAAAGTGGTGGATTTTCTCACGGTAATTTGACAGGGTTATTTCACAAATCTGACCACCATATTCATTATACCAGAAATACCTTTTATCGTAAGTGCCATTATAAAAGTAAAGCCTCCTTAGCAATCAGCCTACTTAACAACCTCCGTAGCATTCTACTTTCATAGCAACCAGCCTTCTTAACAACGAAGCTTTGAAGCAAGCAGCCTCTGTGTCGGCCTCATTAGCAACCAGTTTCAAAGTCAGACTTGGCCCCTTTAGCAACCGCCTTCCTTAGCAAACAGTTAGCAACACCTGCCCCTTCCATTCACCTTGCAAGAAAAACGATGTCAACAAAATGAAATAAATAAGATTGTATTCTACAGCAGTTTGTAGGTACATTCTGCAAATAGGCATTTTTAATACTCGCATAGAAAATACATACTTTGGTACAGCATGTACCGCTGTGCATAAATGGGCAGTGGCTTAATTTTCGGAAATCACTGCATAAAATTATTTTAACAAAATAAAATTATTTTCCTACCTACCTACCCAGTTTTTTTTAACTCTGTTACCGGAAACACACCATTATTTTTTTTTGGCCTTAGCAGTAGGTAGGTAGGTAGGTAGGTAGGTAGGTTGGTTGGTTGGTAGGTAGGTTGGTAGGTTAGTAGGTAGGTAGGTAGGTTGGTTGGTTGGTTGGTTGGTTGGTAGGTAGGTAGGTAGGTTGGTTGGTTGGTTGGTAGGTTGGTAGGTAGGTTGGTTGGTTGGTTGGTTGGTTGGTTGGTTGGTTGGTTGGTTGGTAGGTAGGTTGGTAGGTAGGTAGGTAGGTAGGTTGGTTGGTTGGTTGGTTGGTTGGTTGGTTGGTAGGTTGGTAGGTAGGTACGTAAGTAAGACCATGCATTACAGTTATGCTATTTAAGGGTGCTGCAGCTAACAGTTGTTTTTAACTTAAACATTTCATAAACAAATGATCCACCCAGTTTGGATGAATCTCGAGTGTCCTTGAAATTCACTGGATCGCTGAAAAACAGTGATAAGGAGTCTTACAATATCATCCATAAATATTGCATTTCAGGATCATTCTTCTGGCTGTTTTAGTAAAATGGGGCCGTGCTCGATTGTGTAGTGTTTAGTGTGCTGAACTGTCAATCTAGAGGTCGGGTGTTCAAATCCCCACCAGGGCAGAAATTTAGTTTGAGATTTCTGCACCACCTGTGCCCCTAGCCAACTCAGCTGTATAAAGAGTACACTGTCAATGGGAAGATGAGACAGCGAGGGAGAGGACTGGCCACCTTCTCTCGTATGCTGAGGCTAAGAAAATGAAGCTGACAACACTTCATACCCATAGCTGCCTCAGGGCTACTATAGCTTAAAGAAGACGGCTCTTCTTCTCTTTAATTAAATGTCCAACAGTTGGTATATGATATTAATGCGCACCTGTCTGTGTTTATGCCCCTTCATTGCTAACCATTAACGTGTCTGCTCCAGGATGTAGGATTATAATTTATTATGCTCGTGTAGAGAGAACTAGGCTAAAGAGAGGTCGTATATCTTCAAATGTATCTTTTGCACACCTCTTTTCTACGAATGCGAAAACTCTGTAGTAGTGTTGAAATAATTTCTTTCTGAATAATGAAACTGACAATTTCTGTCTATGAATGCAAAAACTCTGCAGTAGCGTTGAAATAATTTCTTTCTGAATAATGAAACTGACAATTTCTGTCATCTGAATGAGGTAGTAGAAGAAGCAAGAAGTGGAAATAACCCATTTGCTTTATTGGGGCATGGTACCCAATTGGTTTGAGCGCTGTCCTTGTAACTCAGAGACTGTGGGTTTGAGCCTCCCCTGTGCCGGTTACCGTGTACAGACCTTGAGCAAGTCGTCCACTCGCAACTGCTCAGCACTATCGATTGATGCTTGGTCATTAGATAGTGGCACTTAATGAATGTAAAAAAAATAGTAATTTGATTGTTCAGATCACTTGGGAAGTTTTAGATTGAGTACTTTTGTGAGGTACTTGAAGTGTGCCATATTAAGTGTCATGTTGCATAAGTACCCATACATACATACATACATACAAACACACACACACATACATGCATGCATACATACGTACCTATCTATACATGCGTACATATATACATGCATACATTCATTCATTCATTCATTCATTACTAGAATTTGTATAGCGCCTCTTCAAGGGAACTACTCAGAGGCGCTCCCAACCTAAGCGCGGCCAAATAGGATATAAAGATAGAAAATATCGAGCCAGCGCTAGGTTGGTGTTTACACGCCGGAGCGCCACCTATCGAATCGCCGACATACATGCATACATACATATGTTACATGCACATACATACATACATACTTATATTGCATACATGCATACACATACATACATTCGTACATTACATACATACGTGCCTACATACATACATGTATACACACATTCATACTGACATGCATACATACTAAGAGGTTGCGTGTGCTTTGTGGTAATCCCCTAACTAGTGATAAATATGGTGCAGCTCATTTAGTATTTATATACTCACATGTGTATAAACACTTGACTTCCAACACTTTGTATAAGGGTATGTGTATGTTTAGTGTTTACACACCAATAGCACTTTCTAAGATCTTACAAAATCACTATGACATTTAATGCTGATGCAGGTTTAATAAAATTCTCTGGACTTGTGATTATAACTAGGCATATAGCACCTTTTAAAAAACTATTAAAGGCACTTCTCTGCAACAGCAGTAGAGGCGTGTGACAACCAAATTTTTTGCTTACAAAGGTGAAGGCCTGAAGGGAGGGAATCATGAGGGCCGACCAGCATGTGGCCCTATTACAATTTCAGAGAATCGCCGATTGGGTCTTCTGACGAATTGTGCCCGTACTTCTTTGTGTTGCGTACAGTACAAGCAAAAAAGAATATGCAGTCACGCGGTTTAAGTTTATTTGGCCACATTCTAGTAGCCTAAAGCTGTGAATTTATATGGACAGTGGTCATGATGAATAATATAAGACTGGGCATGCATGGATTGTGTTAAAGGCTTGGCTGAATTTTCTTTTGTGCCTTTTACTAAGGAGGACAAATATGTTGGTGTTGTTGTGGAGGCGAAGTTGACAGTAGTATTGTAGAGAAGAGTGAATAACCTGCTATGTCTTTGTCTGGTCTTATTTATTTGTATTGTCGTTTAATAGTTAGTTTGACTAATATGTTAACTATTCAATCAATTTTCAATCAATTTTCGTTTATTAAAAATAAGCTGACTAGTACGCAACTTATGCATTGATGAACTAAGGTCTTGTTGGATGTTTGAAAATTAGATTAATGCAATGTTTAGATAAAATTAAAACTATAGGTATGTTATACGTATACATGTTGGACTATTAGTGAGGGAAGAGAATCAATATATATTTTGATATAGTACTCTGGATATGAAATTACAGTCATCTTTGTTAGGAAGGGGAAACCATGGAGAAGTCCTGAAGTCCTATGTTGTCTAGCTTTTCTTGTTTGTTTTGGGAGAGAGACTTGACTGAAGTGTCCCACCAACAGCTTTCAGAAGTTGGCTTGTTGACCCATTTCAACCATCTGTTACTGATATTATATATTGTGTACCAGTACTCAATGAAGTCCTATCTTATATATATGGGCGATACTCATATACGCCTCTACTGCTGTTAGTTTTAATAGTTCTCACCTGGGCTGTGTGATAGCTTAATAGTTAGGGTGCTGAACTGTTAGCCTTGAAGTCAGGCATTCAAATCAATACCAGGGCTGATAGATATTTCAAAATTTCTCTTCCAAAGCTAATAACCCTCAGTGAATTCAGCTATAACACGAAGACATTGACCAATCACAGTCTGTAAGAAGATTGGCCGGCGAGGGAGAGGACTGGCCACCCACCCTCATATGCCGAGTCTAGGAAAATAATGTGACCACCTCTTGCTTTGGCTTAGTGTTCTGTTTCTATTTTTTGCCCAGCAGAATGTTTACCCTTCCGTGTTGGATCATTCTACTGTACTTGATTTTTTTTATGTTAATTTTGTTAATCAGCAGGAGCCAATATTGATGTTTTATATACATGTAATATGGGGTTGCAGCAGCACTGTAGAAATTAGATTGAATAGGATCCGGAAGGTTATCATCGATAGATGGTTTCGTGTGACTAGAAATTTGAAGTTGCGGACCACAGTGAGAGAAAGGGAAATGCCTGTCATATAGCATTAGTGTCGGCTTTAAACAGGAGCCACAAAAGGGTCCAGGGCCTGTGCAGGGTATGTCACAGGATCACAGAAAACATCAAAGCATAGCAATTGGATTGAACTATGAGAGAAACAAAATCCAGACCAAGTGTTTCCTTATTGTTGGGTACTTGGGGTAGTAACCATTCCACTTGAGATGGTAACCCTTCCACTTGAGGTGGTGACAATTCCACTTGAGATGGTAAACCTTCCACTTGAGATGATAACCCTTCCACTTGAGGTGGTGACAATTCCACTTGAGATGGTAAACCTTCCACTTGAGATGATAACCCTTCCACTTGAGATGGTGACACTTCCACGTGAGATGGCAACCTTCAAATTTAAATGGTAACCCTTCCACTTGAGATGGTGACACTTCCACTTGAGATGATACCCCTTCCACTTGAGATGGTAACCCTTCTACTCGATATGGCAACCATTCCACTTAAGATGGTAACCCTTCTACTTGAGATGGCAACCATTCCACTTAAGATGGAACCCCTCTACCTAAGGTGGACCTTCCACAGTTGTGAGGCTGTTTAACAACCAATGCTTGAAGTGGATCCTTCAAAGCTGGAACCCTGATTCACAGCCAAAGCTGATGGCACATATTTAATGGGAGTATACCAGGGCTTAGCCTTAAGGCTTAAAGGATCTAAGTACATGTTATTGGGTGTATGTGTGTTTATCTCATTTCAGTAAGGGCAGGCATGAATAAAATTTTCTAAAACACTTGCAGCGACATCTCTTACTGCCAGACATTTCTGTATCATTTAAAAGGCCACAGTAGAATGCCTGTGACAACTATAAGCCTTGGACACTGTGCTATATAGCATGGCAATTTATATCTAAGAGCTTTAGGCGACATTGTGTCTGTCTTCAGACATTACTCTTAGAGTGTGGGCTAATTGCGAAAGGCCTTAAGTGTTGGATACTGATGAAAAGGGAGATACAGAGTGCAAGATATGATGCTGATCTGATCGTAGAGTTTGTTTTGCTAATTCCGCTAGGTTTATCAGTTTCATCTAGCTAAGGAGTTCAGCTCATGTTTGATCTACAATTGATGATAAGAATCTTCTGATATTGTTAGAGCTTACATTTTGACCGATTATATAAATTTATATATGAGACTAGTTTCTGCTAATGCAGGACCTTTATGATTGATTGTGTTTACCTGTGTCATAATTGTCATTGATCATCTTAATGATTAATGATGTTGCATGGTGCAGTGTGTGTGGGCGTGCTTATAAAGTCTTCAACTTACTGCCTGTGGAAACAGTTGACAAGCTGGTGCCATGTCTTAAGAGAATGCATTTGATAATGCTCCAGAAGCTGCTCAAATCACCTTATAAGCTCCTCGAAAGCATCCTATATGGTCCTCGAAAGCACCTTATAAGTTCCTCGAAAGCACCTTATAAGCTCCTCGAAAGCACCTTATGAGCTCCTCGAAAGCACCTTAGAAGCTCCTCGAAAGCACCTTAGAAGCTCCTCAAAGCACCTTATAAGTTCCTCGAAAGCACCTTAGAAGCTCCTCAAAGCACCTTATAAGTTCCTCGAAAGCACCTTAGAAGCTCCTCGAAAGCACCTTAGAAGCTCCTCAAAGCACCTTATAAGCTCCTCGAAGGCACCTTAGAAGCTCCTCAAAGCACCTTATAAGCTCCTCAAAGCACCTTATAAGTTCCTCGAAAGCACCTTATAAGCTCCTCGAAGGCACCTTAGAAGCTCCTCAAAACACCTTATAAGTTCCTCGAAAGCACCTTAGAAGCTCCTCGAAAGCACCTTAGAAGCTCCTCAAAGCACCTTATAAGCTCCTCGAAGGCACCTTAGAAGCTCCTCAAAGGCACCTTAGAAGCTCCTCAAAGCACCTTATAAGTTCCTCGAAAGCACCTTATAAGTTCCTCGAAAGCACAGTAGAAGCTCATCTAAAGCACCTTTGAAACAACTTGACGCCAGGACCACGTTTAACCTCATGATAGTACTTTTTTTATAACCCAAAGAATGGAGGAATGAGTTGGCACATGGTATTCCGTGTATGGTCACCCATCCAAATGCTTTAGATGCCACCAGTGTCATGCCAATAACAGTCAACAATGTTTTGCATGTAGAATAGCTATGTGCACTGTACAAGATAATTACAGATGAGTATCTATCGTAAGCAATTATGAGTGTAGTTTTAATTAGTAGCCATGGGAAACATTTTAACGGAGTATTTCCACTTTTGTGGAGCATTTCCCCATGACAAAGGTGTCCAATGCTGGCCACTTAACACCTTAGACATGCCAGTGGTTGTTTGATGTTGACTTGAACTTCACTTATAGCCGGGAATTTTTGCCAGTACACCCGTAGGACCCACAACTGTTATGGGCGCCTCTGAGTAGGGATGTTGAAGGGCGCTATATAAATTCTGATTGATTGATTGATTGATTGATTGATTGATTGATTGATTGATTGATTGATTGATTGATTGATTGATTGATTGATTGATTGATTGATTGATTGATTGATTGATTGATTGATTGATTGATTGGTTTAGGTTGCTTAGTACAAGTAAACATTTGTACGAGATCTGCAGTTGTGTTAAGATCTTGGAAGCCATGATTACAAATTTGACATCTATTGATATACTTAGCTCTTGCAAGTAGTTTAATATTTAATAGCAGGATTGTTGATAGTTTCATCCGTAATATGATATAATCATATAACCCTACTTTCTAAATACTTTCTCTTTCTCTGGTTAGAAAACTTTGACTGCAATCGAAACAAAAAATGCCTGTTGAAACCAAAACAGTGCATTATCTTTTAAACTTGTTCAGACTTTTGCCAGCTAAAAACGAAACGTAACAATGGTTAATTGGTCAGTTCTCGTAATTGACTGATGAAAACAAAGACCGCTTAAAAATACACAGACTGACAGGCATAGTGAGGGCCAGCCATGTAAACTTGGCCAGATAACAGCGACATACAGGCAGACAGACAGGCATGCAGGTAGACCATGGAGGAAGGAAGTACGCTATAAGTCTATATGAACAAGATTTTAATTGCAGGGGAAATTTATAGTGCTGCTAGGTTTTGTTGAACCACCAATCATTAAAATCCCAGCATTCTTTGCATCTGTCAACAAGTCTGTTCTAAACTTCCTATTATATTTCATGTACCCAAATCTTTTTACATTTTCAATTCCATATCCTACATCTTTTTCCCCATTTCAGTATGGCCTAAATTTGTTTCTTGAACCTGCTCTATCTTAAATTATTTTCAGTTGAAATCTTGTGTTCTAATTTTCTTGACTGTAGATTTTCTAGTTTTAACCTATCATGCAGGTATAACTCCTGTATTCTAAATTCTTTTTCATTTTGAACTCTTCACTTGTGTCTTGCTTAAACATTTCATTTATTTTCTTGGTTCTTTTCTTTCTGATTAATTCAGTGGGTAACTGTTACTTTGAAGAATTCATCAATATAGTGAAATCCATCACCTTCATTGTTGCATCTTGTATGACAATACCTCACATCAACCATAAGAATGGTCACCATTAAACAAACATATAGTCTCTTTGTGTGTTGTTTTTGGGTATTGTCGGTGTGTCAATCATTCTGTTTATACAAATTTGAAGATAACCTTTTTAACATAAAGGACATTATGATTCAAACTAATAATATGCTGTTGATTTTTGGATGGTTATTTTCCTGAAATCTTGTGAAGACTTGTCAGATATGCTCTGATAGTCTAGAGCAGTGCTTCCCAAAGTAGTGGTCTGCGGACCGGTGCCGGTCCGCGAGTCCTCAGTTGCCGGTCCGCCAATTAAGTGAAGAAACTGGTCAAATTGTCTTGGAATCAAGAATTGGCTATTATATTTTTAAAAGTCATAAAAACACCTATTAGGCTATCATTTAAAGGGCAGTAGAGTCATAGAATTGGCTGAACAAGCATTTAAATCAATTTTAATACATTTTGACGAATATATAGGTGATTGAAACAAAAAAATAAATAATTAATTAATTAATTTGTCACAGGTCCTCCTACAGTGGAAAAATGCATGTTGGGTCATGACACTGAAAAGTAAATTCCTGCTGGTCCGTGACATTGAAAAGTTTGGGAAGTGCTGGTCTAGAGGACTTTAATCCTATTTTGCAGCTGCCAACAGAATGCAATTTTTTCCCTTGAGTCATTCAATCTTCCAACAGTAATATTCCTATGTTCATAATAATTATTTAGGATGTGGACGTTGATCATGCCATACGTTAATTTTTGTCTCTATTAATACCTCGAGTGATAGAGAGCATTCCCTTGTTAGGCTAGGTTGTTTAATGTGTCTCTCTGAATTGGTATGCCGTCAATTATCAGCAGTGTGTCATATTTTTGTTTATGTTTGAATATAGGGCCAATACCTAAGCAATATTATGGTACGAATTCACTAGAGCTGCATAATATTGGATAGATAATATAAATGAGGACATAACATCACTTGGACTAACACTAAGGGGAGCAGTGGACTTGACAAATGAATGAATTCATCTCTGTATAATTTTGGATAGATACCATATAGGCCTACATAACATCACTTGAACTATTAACACTACTTAGGGGAGCAATGGACTGTACAAATGAACGGGAAAATATAAATCATTTATTCGTACCCATCGCCACCTAATGGCTGGCGTCAGGAACTGATGATGATGATGATGATGATGATGATGATGATGATGACGACGATGATGATGATTATGATGATGATGATGATGATGATGATGATGATGATGATGATGATGATGATGAATGTATTGGGAAAGTAATCTGGATTTCGCTATAGTGCTGCTCAAAAGCACACTGATGGGAGGAATCATTAGCAGAGTATGGTTTGGGGATGTAGTAGATTGGTACCAGACAAACCGTTCGCAGCTTGACCCTGCCACCACTTCTTTTTGGCCGTGCTGGAGTCGGGAGCGCCTCTGAGTAGCCCTCTTGAAGGGGCGCTATATAAATTTATGAATGAATGAAAAAGTGACAGTCAAGTATGAAGGGGAAAATGATTAAACCTGTATGGGCTGTCAGATCACACGGGCAGAGAAGATCTTGGCTTCAAAGCGAAGAGCAGGGCACCAGCTTGTTCACGATTGTCGTGACCATCGACGTATATTGGGTGTACACAGCATAACAGATTTAAACTGAAGCCTAGCCATTTGCCAAACATGACGTCACAGCATCGCCGTTTATTGGATGCGTTATTTATATGAGGTCGTTGATTGGATGGACACAGAACCTATTATGTTAATGAGCTCTGCCTGACGTCATGCATGGCAGAAAGTTCAGCAGGCGGAAGCTTCACTTTACAACTTTAGCTGTGCTATGCTGTGTCCACCCAATATACGTCGATGGTCGTGATATCCATCAGATATCTTCCTATGCTCTTTCCTGTGCATTAACTGTACCATGGGCACATGATCACGCATTATCATTTTGTCTTTCGTAATTGGGTGGGTTTAGTTTCTTATCAATATCCCTCAGTGATGTAATTGTGTAACTGCAGATTTATTATTAATCATGAAACTTTGAGTAACGCATGGTTATGTTGTGAGGAGGAAATGCTGAGTTGTATCTATTTTCATCACTGTTTGACATGCTGTTAACCCACTTTTGAATCATGAAAGGTGTGTTTAAAATAAGTCAGACATCCTTTGAAGTTGTGGTGCCCTTTCACTTTGATGCTGTGTCTCTAAGCCAGACATTTCTGTCATTTGCTTAATGATAATATATACTGGTCACGCTGTTACAGATCATTTCCAGATTAATTTACATAACGTACGAAGTGAGTTCATATTGCTCATCCTGCACAATCTCGTGATTCTATTCATTCGTATGTGAGCTGTTTCTCTAATTCCTTGTGATCATTTCTGTTACTGGACTCATACTCGTATTGCCCATTTGTCAGTGAACTCTTAGTGAGCACTATATAAAACTGCTGGACATCAGCATTTAAAATTTTACACTGTAATGTAAATATGTTATTCTTAGGGCTGCGTATTTTAACGTTTAATTAATCAATTAATCGTTAAAAATTTTAATAGATTAATTTTGGCTTGTTCGATTAGTTTTCGATTAATTTTCCAACTTATTTTATTACATCAACCGACCTATTTTTGCGGAATAAACAATATGGCGAACAGTAATAATGTGAAACATCTGAGTGGAAAATTAAGCGATCATTTTGCATTTAAGGTAAATGCTGAGGGAAAAGTCGAATATGGCGAAATTATTGAAGATTATTGTAAATAGAAGGTAGTTACTATTGACTACATTTATCAGTTTGACAATTTGAACTTTAACATGTCGAATGATTGAAGGATTTTTGCAATGTATACAGTCGAAACAGTTTTAAACGCTTTATGTAATATGGACCAAATTAATCGAATTTAATCGATTAATCTTGGTTAAATATTGGAGATTAATTGATTAAAATTATTGTAATCAGTACCAGCCCTAGTTATTCTAAAGTTATTTATATGTAATTAATTAATTAATTAATTTCAAGAATTTATATAGCATCCCTTCAAGAAGGCAGATGAATCATCCCTAGGTAACAGGCGTATCTCCAACGGAAGACCATTCCAGATAGAAGGACCTACAACTGAGAAAGCACTACGCTGACAGGTTGAGGTTCTACCATGAGGTACCAAAAGCTGCCCGCTAGAGGCAGAGCAAAGTTATAGTAAACTATGTTGAAATAAAAAAGAATCCTTATAAGATTGCTCAAACTTGATCCTTTGCCATCATTGGGCCCTATTTATGGAATGCGCTTCCCTTCACTTTGCATGAGACTTTCCCTTCTGGATCATTGTCTTCATCTCTCTCTCTCTCGCTACTTATTTCTTGTCTCGGGGTTTTCGCACTGGGAGCGCTACTGAATGGCCACGGCTGTGAGCGGCGCTATATAAATTACTAATTACATTACATTACATAAGATGTTTTGTAAGTATAGGATTTATGTCATCCAGAGATGATTGTGAGCATATTTGTTTTTTTGTGAAAATAGGTTGCTTTAATTAAAGCAACGGTGGAGCTTTGTCTGAGCTTTGTTTATCACAGACAGCTTTGTTTAGGCTTAGTCTGGACTGACCGGCATCCTGTGGGATATCAACAGATGCTGGGAATCTCTGACTGACTGCTCTTGAAGCCCTTGGGGCTTGACGGTGACCAACCCCTACTGGTGGCCAGTAGCCATGTGTGTCGTTGAAAAACTGAAAAGCACTTGTGATTATGTTGTAAGGCTCCATTGTTAAAGAGACATTTATTTGTCTAGGTAGTATAATGTAATGGTGTAATATAAAACAGGTGGCCGACCATTTATCATGCTC